>PYXC01001262.1:2147500-2152500 GCA_015244755.2 Tenualosa ilisha
TGCACTCAAGCCGCCCAGGCCAGAGCAACTGAGGCCAGACCAACCGCCTGCAACAGAGAGAGAGAGGGAGGGAGGGAGAGGGAGGGAGAGCAAGAAAACACAGAGACAGACAGACAGACAGACAGACTTATGGCTACCATGACCTGAATGAATAACAATGTTCACAGACATAGACAAATAGATAGAGTGAGAGAAAGAGAAAAAGAGAGAGAGAGATATGACATAGACAGATGGATAGAGACTAAGACAGACTGAGAGAAAGAGACAGAGACAGGGACAGACAAACAAAGATAAGACGGAAAGAGAGAGGACGAGAAAGGGAAACAGAGACCGAGGCAGACAGACAGAGACAGACAGAGAGAGAGCGGGATCATGAGAATTGCAGAGACAGACACTCATTACACGGACTAAATTTCTCGATGGCTCTAAACCCTGATTTTGGCCACACTGCATCCCAGTAATACAAATACAGCAACTGTGAATTGAATAGAGAGAGATAGAGAGAGTGGGGGTCAGAGAGAGAGAAAGAAAGAGAGAGAGAGACAGGGGTGATAGACAGCCCTACGGACAATGACTGGCAGGCACCCCACGGCGTCCATTACGCCTCTCTAACGGCTGTTTATTTCCAATAGGCCCCCCGTTTATTGATAAGGATAATCACTGTTTGTTTTGCTCTGGGTGGCCTGCATATCTCTATTCTGCAATGGCGCCCACAGGCTACCAGACGTGTGTCCCTCTCTCTCGCTCTCTCTCTCTCTCTCTCACACTCACGCACACACACACACACACACATATACACACACGCACAAGCACATACATATACGCAATCTCTCTCTGACACATTTACACACACCTATACACACACACACACACACACACACAGGTATCCACATACATGCACACTCTCTTGGACACATACAAACATGCACCCACCCACCCACACACACACACACACACACACACACACACACATTGGGTTCTGGTTTGATACATGGTGCATTGATTAATCTGTGTCTGCAGTACTTGTCTGTGCCCCCCTAATGGCCTCAGTGTGCTTGAGTGAGTCTGTATGCAGGGGTCTTTTCACCCTGGGTTTGCCAGGGGGGGCTTTAATTAAGGCAGTGTGTGTGTGTGTGTGTGTGTGTGTGTGTGTGTGTGTGTGTGTGTGTGTGAGAGGCGGGTGTCGCTTGCATAAACACAGGGCTATTGATCGAGGCCATTTAAATGACAAAGCGTGATGAGGACTGTAATGGTGTCTTCATGGCCCGGGCATACGCAATGGGCCCCAAGCAGCAAGTGGCTTCTGTTGTTTGTTCACGGTGACTTTGTTTGTTTTGGTTTGTGTGTTGGTTAAAAAGAAAGAAGTGGAAAGACTGACAATGAGGAGGGAGGGGGAATGAAAATAAAAACAAACAAACAAACAAACAAACGGCATGTCTGTCGGTGAATGCAGATGAGTTATCAGTGGGACATCAATGAGACACACGGATAACAATTTTGTTGTTGTTTTAATTCCATTAACGGGCTCCACTTGAGATTGGTGGTCCATTTGATGTTGTTTGGTAGAGTGTTACGTGCGATTTGAGTTGAGCATAATGTGCAGAGTTGTTTCGCTGACTGACAGCAATTTAGCAAATCATTGATTGATTACCTACTCTTTATTAAGTGTCAAATATGGCCTAAACAAAATGTATTTTGTCCAACTTCTTTCACACTATATACTACCACTCTCTCTTCCTCTGTCTCTCTCTCTCACACACACACACACACACACACACACGTAATCGTGTGTGCACACAAAACACACGCACACATTTCTTTCTTTGAATTGATGAGTAGACAATATATCATGATTGGAGATTCCACTTTGATCCACTTTGATCTGAACTGACACACACACACACACACACTCACAAAAGTCCGGTGAGATTCCTATCCATTACATTTCTTACATTGTTTTGTCATGTCATATTGAAAAAGCAACTTTTGCTTTATGGCGTTTCCTTTCCCTCTGTGGCAGGGTGAGATTGTGTGTGTGTGTGTGTGTGTGTGTGTGTACTTGTGGGGAGTGGAAATAAGTGGTGTCACCCCTACGTGTCGTTGACCCTGCACTGAGCAAGCGGTCTGATAGCATCCAATTACCTACTGACAGCTCCTGTCAACACTGAAGAGGGCAGCAGTGGGGAGAGGCTGCTGACTTAGAAGAGTAAGTGTGTGTGTGTGTTTGTGTGTGTGTGTGTGTGTGTGTATGTGTGTGTGTGTGTGTGAGTCAGGGGGACACATGCCAGCCTTCTCTCCTTTCCTCCTGTGCGCTGCTCACCATATTCTACTATTTTATTTTATTTTGCTGCTCCTCTGTGTGTTTTGGCTGATTCTTTGTCTGGCATGCTGACTCATTTTACCTCATTTCCTGGCCTATTCTCTTGTGTTCACAGTGCTGCCCTGCTTTTCTTTTCTCCTCTCTTCTCCTCTCTCTCTCCTCCTCGCATATCCTCCAGTCAATTCATATTTCTTGACCAGATTTCTCTCCTCCTCGCCTCTCCTCCTTGGACCGCTCTCTCTTTGTCTCTCTCTCTCTCTCTCTCCTCAACTCTCATATTCTCTCCTCTCCTCTCCTCTTTCCCCTCCTCTCATCCATTTTCCTCCTTCTCTCTCTTTCTCTCTCTCTCTCCCTTCCGCTTTCTCTCTTTCCCATCTTTCCCTGCCCATCCTTTACCCCCGCCTCGCCTCTATAAATGCACAGTTATCAGTTGTGACACCCCATGCCTACGCTGCCGACCTGGCACTGGTCCAGGAACAGTCTCCAAGCAGAGGAGATGGAACGAGTTGTAGGACAACAGCATTTACTACGAGCATACATATTCACATATACACACACACACACACACACAAACACACACACACACACACAGACACACACAGACAGATACTCCCTAACACTGAATAGGACACAATAGCCTCCTGAGGTATGCAGTAGGCTGGAATATAAAATACTCTGGTTCACCGCCCGCCTGTTTTAAACAGACAGAGGCCCTGCTCTCCCATAGAGAAATAGCCCTTATGATTGAGGGAAGATGAGATAAAACATTTCTCGAATGGGTAGCGGTCTAAAATTCGGCTCGGGGAATTTGATTACGGTCTGTGCCTCTGGTCTCCTCGGAAATCCTATCAGAACCCAACCACCACTTGTTTTCAGCACTCGTTTCCTGACCCTAGTCTTCATGAGTGCCGATGTGATCCAATCCATTATTGATGATATCTTTTTTTTCTGTCCCTGTTCGAGTGAGAGCGACCACACAAGCGCACACACGCACACACACACACACACACACACACAACTGTTTATGAACCTCTAGCAGACATTTAATTTCAGAGTTAGGGTTTTTTCTTGTTGTTTTTTTTTTCTTTTTTTACATTGGCTGCATAATAGTGTGAGGGGGATGTCAAGTGTCTCTATCTGCACCAGTAGTTTGCCATTTTTTTCCACCTTTTTTGCAAATTGCTTTTATAAGCATTCACTAATTACTCCTTGGTGCTTGTTTAGTGGCCCAGTTAACTGCACTTTTCATGTTTGTGTGTGTGTGTGTGTGTGTGTGTGTGTGTGTGTGTGTGTGTGCATGTGTGCGTGTGTTTCACAGACGCTCCACATGCTCTTAGCATGCAGAACAGCAGCAGCAACTACAAAGCCAGGAGCTGGAGAGCGGCAGCATCAGCAGCAGCAGCAGAAGCGGAGCGAGGATGAGGAGGCCCAAGAGGAAGAGCGAGTGGCGGTACCAAGCCCTGTGAAGTCTACTTTCAGGCATTAAATTTACAAAAGAAGCTCGAGAAGGAGAAAGGGAGAGAGAGAGAGAGAGAGAAGGAGAGAAGAAGGGAGAGAGGGAGGGAGACAGCGAAAGAGTCTGCCTACCACAGCAGAGCAGCAGCAACAGCCATTTGCACAGAATTAGGTCAACACTTTCTCCTCTGAGTCTTCCCCTCGTCTCTCTCTCTCTCTCTCTCTCTCTCTCTCTCTGTCTTCACAGACTCTAGATTATGAATTCTCTTTCACTTCTCCAGTGCAGCTGGCATTGAGAGAGTGAGAGACAGAGAGACAGAGAGAGAGAGAAAGAGAGAGAGGGCTGGGTAGAGCCAAGGTCCAAATAGAATGGCGTTGCATTCGCCTCTCTCAAGCTCTTTGTTGGGGTGGGCGAGTCGTTTGATGTAGAGAGGAGACAAGAGACAGAGAACGAGAAAGAGCATCTCCACTTCAGGTTTCTCGGAGACCCCTGGAGCTCCTACAAGGCAGGCGGCGGGCGAAGACAAAAGCACACAGCGCTACTTGGTGACTTGCTTTTTCCACAGCCTCCTCTGAAGCACATGTGCACAACCACGGCTTGAATTCAGAACAAAAGATAATGATGAAGATCGTGTTTCTACAGCAACAAAAATGCAGCTGTGTTAGCTATTATAAGCAAACTGCTAACACACAAAATAGAGCTAAAAATAGACATTTGACTAAAGTAGATTTAAGAAATAAACACACAAAGGTTTAAATCTAGGTCATTAATCTTCTTAACACACATAAACTTGCAGGTTGAATTCAAAGTAGTGATGTCACGTGAAGTATAAACTGCCTATAGAACACAAACAGCAGTTGCTTACATAATATTCCACATAGACCAAGCTAGAACAGAATGGCCAACAGTTAGCATCAAATACGTCAGATCCCATAAAACAAACATGTGCCACTCTCCTCAGCTAAATTTAACAAGGCATGGTGGAGAGGAGGGGGAGAATGGAGAGGGGCAGTGCATTAAATGAATATCACCGTCATTAAAGATGAAATGGCGTTGTGTCTGTGAGGCATGGATGATGTATGAGATATCACACAGCCAGCGGCCAGCTGTCATTATAAGAGCCTCTCCCAGTCTATCAGATCTGGGTGAAATATGGTTTTAAACCGTTGAGGTAGAGGTGTGTGTGTGTATGTGTGTGTGTGAATGTGGGCCTATTGTAAGTCT
>PYXC01001262.1:2155000-2160000 GCA_015244755.2 Tenualosa ilisha
AATGAGGAATCAGACAATGCTCCTAAATCTGCCATAACAACAGCATGCCGATAGACAGAGCAAGTCAGAGCTTAGTCAGAGCAAGCTGGACACCATGGATTTATGGTTAAATGGCACATCAGTATTAACTCCAGGCTACTCAGATTGGTAATAAATATGCACACTACTTATTGACTGCTAAATTCTGTCAAAGACAGAATGGAAAACCATTTTTGCCTTAGCTTTGATGAATTAGGAGAGGTTGTGCATGGCCAAAGAGCTATCATGAACATGAGGCAGGGTTGTGCCCTCCTTCATATGAAAATCTTAAACTTAGAAAAAGCCACTAAAACATGGGCGAATTAGAACAAAGGCTACAAGTGATGTCCAGTAGCACAAAGCTATTGTACTTAAGCTGTGATTGCCAAGAGGGTGGTGGTATTGTAGTGGTTAAGGAACCTGGCTAGCATGCTAGTGGCCTGGAAATTGTGGGTTTGAACCCTGATTGCCACCGATGTGCCCTTGAGCAAGCCACTTAACCCTAAGTTGCTCGAGGGGAGACTGGCCATGACATAATTGATAGTTGATAAATGTAAGTCACTTTGGATAAAAGTGTCTGCTAAATGCATGGATGTAAATAAAAGAGGGTGCCATTTAGCCAAAAGGACAATTTCAATACACAGCATAAATATAAGGTTATATCAGGCTTGTAAATTGCTCTTGACCTTATTTTTGAGCAATTAGAGTTTAATATATTCTTATTTAACATCAGAGAGCAAGGTACAATACTCCATTTATCCATGCTATGTCCCTTTTAAATGCTCAAAAGACCATATTCTCAACATTCCTTATTCTTTTCTTTGCTATTGGTCACTTTGCATCTCAAATCTTTTAAAAAAAGAATAACTTAGGGTGAAAGCTGGTTTTGTAAGAGTGGTGGTACAAGCTGGCTAGTTTTTGGGAGGAAGTCAGATAGGTTTGGTCAAATTAGGGCTGATGCAAGATTGTCCAAGAGACTGGTTCAAGAAGTCAAGAAATTAGCACACTTAAAGCCCTGTCTTTAGCTTGGAGACAATAGTCTCTTGATCACCCATCTGAGTCAACATATCTACGCGCCATCAGCCAAGGACTGTTGCTGCAAAGCTGACTCCCATGTCAGAATCACTTGAGGAAATAGCGGCCGACACATTTAATGTTTCAGGTTTCAGCACAACATTTTAACAGTTCTCAAGGCTGACAAGAAGAATGAACCAGTCACCCCTCCCCTCCTCTCTGTTCCCTTCAAGCAGAGGCGAAAAACCAAATGAGTCTCTGACTCAGTTGATCAGCATTCTGACGGAATTCCAAGCATTTCCCAAATTCCATAGTAGTAAGAGACACTGTGTTTTCGATGCAAAGCTTGTGTATTTACTCGCCAAAACAACAGGCTGTGCCTTGTAATCTTTCATGATGACTCTTGCTGTAAACAGCATCCTGAGGGCCTGCCTACTGTCATACAGCATGAGGCTTGTCAACATTGTGTTGCATTTGTGGTATGTTTAGTTCTATGCTTGCGTTTTGTTTTGGGTGCATTTCAGGGATTGTATGCATTGGTGTTTATGTGTGCTGTTTCTAACAAAACAATCGCTCAAACTGTCATCTGTTTGTAAACCACTAACGCATTAAGGAGATCCTGAGTTTTCCATGCCAATCTGTGAATCTCCACTGTTTATGATGTGTAGATATCAGTGTGGTATGCATACCAAATGGGGTTTTAGTTATTCATGACTTCATGCTAAAGCATCTATTCTCCCCAGACATTTAGAATTTCTGTCAGCACCATCCATCTATTGGTAAACGCAAGCCCCCACTATTTAAATAGCAATGGGAGCTAATCACCGCTAAACGAAAGCTCAGGACTTGACCAGTCCTGACTGCACGAAAGGGGGCGGGGGAGATTCTGTCTCCTGTCTCTCTCTCACCCACCTCCTCTGCTAAAAGATTATAACCCAACAAGGCTTTAGGAGTCCAGTAAACCACTCTCCAGCCATAGCTACTTTCTCATTGAGAGAGAGAGAGAGAAAGCTCTGTTTCTGCCAACTCAATACGCATGTCAGTGCTCTAGACAGATCAATATTTTATTGGGTCTCCCAATTTGAATAGATAAATGCTCCAATTGAGGAGGTTTTAAATGCTCATTTAACAGAAACCCAGACAAGCAATTGCACTCTCTGTGTAGGGCTTTCTGTGACATCTCAAACAGAACGGTCTTTAATTTGGAAGATATATTGAATCAAAAATGGCTGCCTGACTCTTAAATGTGTATGTTTGTCTGTGACTGGCACAGTCATTCCTAATGTAAATGAAAATGTACAGTGCCTAAATGAATTACGAGGATGCATGTCTCCATTGACACATACCTGAAAATTACAGCAAATGACGTTATCAAAAAAGCACACTCAGATGGTGTCAGTATCATGGCTTGGCTCTACCCAGCATGACATGCATACAGGAGGATGCAAAACTATCTGAATGCTCTAAACAAAAGTTGTGGTCACCCACCAAAACATACCAGCCAAGCATTCTTCAAATGCCACACACACACACACACACACACAGGCACACACATTATCTCAAATCAGGAAGGGTTATCTGCTATGCAGGGAATTGTCTAAACGAAGGCCCTTGGCAACCCCACTCTCTCTGCCTCTCTCTGCTCTAGGCCTTCACTGCATCTCATTCACTTCAAAGCCTGCAGACACACAAAGCCGGACTTGTTTGAGAACGGGATACAAAAAAAAACTGAGAATAGCTGAATTGTTGGTTTGCTCCTCTTTTTTCTTCACTAAAGAGAGCTTTTTTTTAATGACTTTGTCATACAAAGCTCTGTATTGTTACCCGAGAAGAAAAAGACAACAATCTCTGTCATTGAGGAGGCGCGCTTGAACTTTTTAATTAGATCTACACATGTCCACAAACAGTTGTTATGATGTGGTGTTTGCCTAATTATGGCACGTTGTTGCTGATTGCTTGCCAGGTTTGGTGGTTAGCACGGTCACCGCCGAGGCTGCCTGGACAGCGATGGCCAAACGACTGTGGAATGCAAGCAAGGATGCTGGCATGATCAAAAGCAACTATGTCTCTCAGTAATTTGATTAAACAGTGACCTTGTGCGCTAATGATGTTAGCGGCTAAGTTTCTCGCCAATCAACGTCTCTAGACACGTTGACACTGATCTAAGTGGGCCTCTTTGAGGAAACTTTTTGCCCTCTTTGCACTGAATAGAACCTGCTAGTCAGCGTGTGGCATTTAGCACCCCTCTTTATCATGATAGGACCTGGGCTTTGCATTCTTCAAATGGCAAGACTTGCTCATTCACACATCTCTTTTTAAGATAGCACTGTACAGAGATGGACATTTGGTGATAAAAGCACATTTTAACACTACACACACGCATGCATCTGTGAGGAGAAACAAAGTTTTCATTTTTTTCTAGAATGATCCACCGGGGTAACTGACTCTTAAAAAAGTATATGTAAGAACTCCCCCTACATATTGCTTCTGTGGTGAGTTGGGCCGTTTAGAGCAGGAGGTGTGAGTGTGTGTGTGTATGTGTGTGTGTGTGTGTGTGTGTATAGGGGTTAATCTAGACTCTCGATAGTGACCTACTTTAGGTTCAGTACACGTTTAGGGCTCAAAAAAAAAAAAAACAGAGAGGTTCTTTTGACAGCAGTCTCAAAACCCTCCACAAAAGATGTCCATAATGACCTGGGCCCACTCCCCCATTCCAGTCATCCTCAGGCTGCCTTTAGAGAGAAGAATAGAAGGGATTTAATGAGGGGTTATGGGGTTGTGTGTGGGGGGGGGCACTCACCTTGAGAGAATGCAAAAAAAAGGGCCTGCCATTGCAGGGGAGATTTCACACATCCAAATCTGTGCCCTGAGTGCTGAATGAGACCCCTGAGTTTGAAGAATTAAGGGAGACATAGCAAAGCAAATGAAAAGAGATGGCAGGACAGAGAGAGAGAAAGACAGAGAAGGAGAAAGAGAGAGAGAGAGAAGACCATTCAAAAAAAGGAAGGAAGGAGAAGAAAAGGCATATAGAGGCAATTAAGGATATAGGACTGAGAGAGAGAGTAAGAGAAAGTGAGGAAAGAGAATGATGGGCAGAGAAAGACCACAGTCTATATTTCAAGGGCAGATAAGCTTTAAGAGATAGACAGAGACACAGTGAGAGAGAGAGAAAGAGAGAGAGAGAGACAGAGAGAGAGAGAGAGAGAGAGAGAGAGCAAGAAGTATACAGAGAATGAGGAGTTTCAGGCCAAAGCATTTCCATTTCTACACACTCAACACCTCATCAGTGCTGTTTGACCTCCATGCTCTACACCCCCCACCCCCACCCCACACACTGACTACTTCATCCACTGTACAGTATGTAAAACCCATCCCCCACCACCACACACACATGCACACACAAACACACACTAACACACACAGACTGGGAAGGTATTGCAGTCTGTCCGTTTGTCATTAATTAGATTTAGTCTCACTTAACTGAAAGCCCCTCAGCTTATCTCTCTCTCGGCAGGACACACAGAGGCACTGCCCTTCTTAATGCACCTCTCTGTATGCTAAGAAACTGAGTAAACTGCTCAGGCTCCATCACTCCGAAATGGCAGGGCCCCCTAGCCCCCTCCCCTGTTGAATAGCCTGATCGTTTTTTAAGGAACTGAGAGCTACTCATTCAGTCAGACTAATGCTGTGTGTGTGTGTGTGTGTGTGTGTGTGTGTGTGTGGTTTTGCTGACCACTCTGGTTTTGTTGACCCCCCCCCCCACACACACACACACAAAGAGCTTGCCAGGGCTGTAAAGAACATTATTGTTAAGTTCAGTAAATTGTTATTGTTTAGCTAATGAATTAATGATGTCTGTGTGTGTGTGTGATGTTTGTGGAGGGGCGGGGGAGGGTAGATGGTGTGTGAGTGTGTGTGCATGCATGTGTGTGTGTGTGTGTGTTGAAGGCACATGGTTCAGTAGGACA
>PYXC01001262.1:2165000-2222500 GCA_015244755.2 Tenualosa ilisha
CTTAGTTGTTGTCAAAACTATCTAGCGTGCTATATCCATCTCACTGCCACTTGCTTACACAACATTGTCTTGTTGCTGCCTGCAAAAAATGGATCTCACGGTCGGTAATGAGTTTATCAAAGATTTTCGGTTCTTATCAGGTCTTTATGGCTCTCTGCTCTCCAGTGAGTTCCATTTGCTCAGCAATATGCTGTGCATATTTGACCTGAATTCCACTGGCCCAGATTGGTTCTTTCCATTTATGTATAATATATAATAATAGGATTCTGGGAATAGGGATTTTCAACTTGTAAAGACAGAAGAGGAAGTCCATGATTAAGCCACAATAATAAACTAAGGGAGGCCAGTGGTCACTTATAGAGTTTTGCGTTTGCGGGAACTCTCTCTATGGAGTCTTGACCTAGGGTTGCAGGGCTGACCCCTTTAATGCGCTTCTGAAAGACTCTGTTGTTCAGTCACAGAGCGTCTGCATGGAAGATGAACACGTATTTGTTTATGTTTGCGCATGGGCAGTCAGGCCACCTGGCCTATATGACGTCTCAGCTGGTCTTTGGTCTTTTAGTCTTTGAGGTTTGGGGAAAATGGTTCAACACCTCCTGCAGTCTTGCCCTTCTCCTCCTCGGCCTCCTCCTCCTCCTCACCCCCCCCACACACACACACACACACAACCACCACCACCAGAGCTTTCCTCCTGCTAGCCCATCCCAATGAGGCTGGAGGTAAAGTGTTGTTTGATAGCCGGCCTATCTACTGTCCCATCAACAGACCATCAGCACAACTCATTTACATTTCCAGCTCACAAAAAAACCAAAAAAACCAAATGACTAGATTCCAAAATGCTAAGTGGCCTTCAGTGTCACAATAGCTGTTGTGCTTGTAGAGGTGGAGGTGATGGTGGGGTGGCGGTTAAAACTGAAAAGAGACACAGTGTGGATCGTTGGCCAAGGCCGTCCGAACATGTGTGAAACTGACCGCTCCCCCAGCGCGTCACACGTCCTGACATCTGACAACTCCACAGCTCTCTGACCACTACAATGAAGACCTTTCACATGCACACATACTGGATTTAAAAGAGAGGGAGAGAAGAGAGAGAGAGAGAGAGAGAGAGAGACAGAGAGAGATAGGGAAAAATGCTGAGACCAATCAAAAATCAACCATAAGGCTTAAAAAAGGCACTGATGACACACATCAGAAAATTACCCTTCTCCCATAAAACTTCCCCTCCACCACTCCCCAAAGGGGGGAAGAAAGAAGCAACTTGTGTTCAATACAGGAGGTTATTCATGGCATTCTCCCTCTGATGCTAAAAGAAGATGTTCAAGCCTCATAACCCTTACACACACTCTGCCAGAGGTTGAAGTTGTTCTGAAATAGAGGCCAGACACAAATGAGGTGAAAATTTCTTCGTGAGTGCTTGCGTGCTTGACATTCCACAGCTGACAGTGGATACTTTATGCCATTTTGCAAGGCCACAGTAGGGTGAGATGATTTATGAGTGGGCACTGTTTCCATTTAAAGCTACTGTAACACTCTTTGGCCCAGTTCAAGACCTCCCAACAAACAGCCATGTTGTCAGAATTTAGTTTTTTGGGAGGTGTTTTTGGTATAGGAAATAATGTGTTGTGGATATAATTTGATCTGAAAAGTAATATGATATAACATGCAGCAATTCATACTTCAACAAAGGTCTTGATTTGATCAAGATCAAATACAAAATCAACAGGTTTGTACCAATTTGAGTATCAATAGTAGTGGCAAGATTTTATTTATATAAGATATTTTAATAAAAATTTAGGATTGTATAGGATAATCTTGGCCTTGGTAGTTACATAACGAGAATGGGGAAGCCTAGGCAGATGTACCCTATATGAAATGGCCGATAAGTGATTAGTCAAGCATATCTCTGAGATCAGTGGAGGTTACTCGACGCGTTGTACGTGCACTGAGCGCCTATGCCCATCTCTCGTGATATTGTCGCTTACCAGCTTCCAAAAAACCGACGGATTCGTCTTACATTTAGGCACCACATGTAGCACTTTAATTATACCTTATCCTTTTCAATTTTACATCGCCGGTGTGAAGAGTGATCGGCATTCCAAACGATGATGTTAAAAATGGCAAGGCCTCTTTGCCATTAGAGGGTGGGAAAAGGAGGGGGAGCTGGGGGGGTCTAAAAAAGGGCGGAGAAAACAGTTCGTTTTCTCAGATTGGTTAAACTTGTGGGGACACGCCCATAGGTGGTGCATTTGGTTATCTTGAAGCGCTGTTCAACTGGTACTGGTAGTAGTACGTTCCTTCTCACTGTAGAAGCGGTTCGAGGACAACGACGTCTGGAGAAGTCGATTTTTTTCTATTCTAAGGAATAAAGACAAATTCCTTTAAGCGTTGGATGCACAACACCCTCCTTGGGCTGGATTTATTTTTCAACTCTCCGATTTAGATTATTTTCATTTCCTTTAAAAAAAAAAAAACATCCTAATTTATTACTATGGGATCCCAGGCATCAAAGGGAGGAGTGGCTGTTGAGGGGAAAGCCGCTGCTGCTGACCCGGCTGCCGCCAAGACAAACGGACAGGTAGGTTCTAGCTCCTCGGTTACCGCCACGCTGTTAATGGAGACACACCCACATAGAGGCAGACTGCGCTCCGCTTCGCGTATCTTTCATTGTTTGTAAATAGGAAAACTGTACTTGAGCTTTGGTAGCGCTGAATAAGAATTTCACTGCACAAGGCTGTAATAGGCTTGCTTGTTATTAACAGATACGACGGTCATTCCGTCTCGTGCGCTTCTGTGATTTGGAGAGGTTGGAGAGACGAAGGATGCGCGTGCCCAAAAGTAGAGCGTTGACAATTAAAACACAGTCGATCGCGATGAATGTGGAGAAATGTGAAAATACTGCAGACAAATCGGTATCTGGGACATTTGTCTGGCTGAATGGCTGGTTAGATTATCTCGATAGGCAACGAGGTGCACTGATACAGAATGCCTAAATTGGACTGCTTCTGTTTTCTATGTTGTTGGTCTATTTTAGAACTGTTCAGGAACATTTTATTGGTGTTGACTGTAGTTATGAGTTTGTATAATTGGGATAATTACATTTTTTCATTTTTTAAATGTGTGTGACAGCAGTGATCTAGAGCGAGCGACACGGTTGGCAGACGCATGATCTGGCGAGTCTAGACGGGGGGCTAGCATGCATGTCTACATGCCATGGCTGGATTTATCAAATAGATATTCAGTTAAAAAGTTATCAAATCTCAGTCATTTAAGTTACATTTAGCTGTTGCTTTTGTTTGCTATTGTGTTAATTCGTTGCAAACGACTTTGTTGTCGACGACAACGCTTGGGAGTCATAATGGAATTCGTAACGATGCACAGATCGATTCCAGCCTTTTGTCTCAAGACTGCCGTCT
This sequence comes from Tenualosa ilisha, assembly GCA_015244755.2. NCBI lineage: Eukaryota > Metazoa > Chordata > Actinopteri > Clupeiformes > Clupeidae > Tenualosa > Tenualosa ilisha. The sequence continues at coordinate 2,168,414 of PYXC01001262.1, forward strand.
CGACCGCTTGCTCACACGCAGTGTGTCTGCGTTGTTAAGTCGCCCCCCTACGATTATGCGAGGTACTGCAAGGCGTCACCTCAAATCCATTCATTATGCACGATGCAGCCGATCAACAATATGTTGGTCGACGACCTCGGAGGCATCGTTGCATTCGAATTCGGCGAATTCTATTCAGAGTCTGCTCCTTGTTCAAATAGACTACTTGTGTGAGTGAAACGCCCATTTTGAGAAATAGATATAATATTCAATTTCCCAATTCTCTTTGTGTCTCTTCAGGAGAATGGTCATGTCAAGACCAATGGAGATGTTTCCGCCAAACCTGAGGGTGATGCTGCCGCCACCACCAATGGTTCAGCTGAGGCTGCCAAAGAGGAGGGGGCCAGCGATGCCATCGAGCCTGCTCCAGCTGCTGAGGGCGAGGCTGCCAAACCTGAGGGCGAAGCCACCAAAGAGACCCCCAAGAAGAAGAAGAAGAAGTTTTCTCTGAAGAACTCCTTCAAATTCAAGGGTATCTCCCTGAAGAAGAACAAGAAGGAGAAAGAGGTGAAGGAAGAGGCCGCGGTGGAGGAGAAGGCCGAAGAGAGCGCCCCAGCCGCAGACGCCGCTGCCCCTGCTGCAGAGGAAAAGAAAGAGGAGGCCGCCAAGGCTGAGGAGGCCGCCCCTGCAGCCGAAGCCCCTAAGGCAGAGGAGACCCCTGCCAAGGCTGAGGAGGCTCCAGCCCCCCAGAAGGAAGAGGCTGCTGCCGCCGCCCCTGCTGAGCCCACAAAACCAACAGAGGAGACCAGCTCAACACCCGCACCATCCGAACAGAAAGAGTGATTGTACTTCACAAGGACCGCGAACTGTTTTTCAAGAAAAAAATACAAATATATATATATATATATTTATATATATGTGTATATGTATACATATGTATATATACATGGATATATGTATATGTATATATACACATGTATGTGAAAAAAGACTCCTTGTGCCACTTTCTTTAAGAATAATAACAACAGACAAAACTAGACTCACTAGTTCACTTCCCTGATTATGGTTCAATGATCTGGAACTCAGTTGCATCCACACAGATGGGACTCCGTGTCAGAAGGGGGTTGAACACGTGTGTAAGAGTTGGAGTCAAAGGCCATGCATCTCCCAACACCTGCAGATGCTAAAGATGTTTGTTCAACAGGAAGGCGAGGGGTGCACAGCACCTCATGAAGTGACTGTTTAGTGAAAAAAAAATGGAGATTGAGAAAAAAAGATGACAAAAGACTTGCCAACTTTCTACATTCCTATATTTTAACCCAAATTTAAGTATTTTGTGGTGTATAGAGAACCATTTTAAATATTCAGAAGGCTTTGTCTTGTTTGTTTAAAATCGCAATTTAATTTTCATCTTGGCTAAACAGAAAAAAAGAAACACATTTGAGCTTGCTATGTTCACATTTGAAGTTTTAAAAGAAGCAGAGTTGTTATGTGTTAAATGTGAGCCTTGATCTGCTTTTTTTGTCTCTGTAAATACATTTGACCGATTTTGTTCTTTATTTTGCTAATGTTTAAAGATGTTACTGGTTTTATTGTAAAGTTGATAATGGTAAATAAATGTTGGTTACCTAATTAAGTTGGTTTCCTGTACTTCCATGGGAGAGGGAAGGGATCTTTACATGAATAAACACACATCCCACCATTTTGATGGCTAGATGAATTATGCCGTCATATGATATTAAACATTTTGAACCTGGTCACACAAATACACATATAAGCCAGTTTGAATCATTTCACATAATATGATGATCCAAACATCAAAATGTAATCATAGTAACATGGTTGGCATAAACATAGCAGGACTAAGTAATCATGACATGAATTATACAACACACATTGTTGAACACTGAAACTATAAACAATGACATAGTATCTTACAAATATAGCATGTTTGAGGTTATGTTATTATAGTTGTTTGTTTTTCTGTGGCTTACAAGCTGAAGTGTCCACAAGTGTGTGGTGATGTCGGCTATATCAACATCACATTCCAAATAGGTATGGGCTGAGAGCAATGTCCACATTAACAGAATGAGTGTTATTTCTTCATATTCTACTTGTATGGACGGGCATTTCCTTGAGTAATCCATGATGACCCACACATAACACCTGTACATGCAACATTGGTAACTGAAAATTGATAATCGTCTTAGAGTGTTGAAATTCACCACTGGAGAGTACTCTGTTGTTACATCCACTTACATTGGCCTTTTGCAATTATGAAGCCTTAAAGTAAATGAATACATGCATCTGTCTCAGCATGGGTTAAACTGATCGAGGATGAAATAATTTCACCTTCAGCATGTGAAAATATAGCGAAACGATACTATTACAAAAACACCTTTAAATTCCCTTTTGGAACTCATTAAATGACTGAGGAATGCTGTTAGCTTATGTGTAATAAAATTGTACTAAGCTGTTTATAAGCATGCACTTAGTTATAAGCAGGAGGAACGACATACAAATCTTCAGTAGTGTGCCACAGAAAAAAAAAAATGAAAAATCGGTGTTGGGTGCCACCATGTGGTCAAATAGATTTACTGATGGCATGGGAGGCAGACATAACATACTGAGACATTATAAAGCACATATCCTAAGGAATTCATCTGTGCAGCTTTCACGTTTGGGGCTGTCTAAACCCAAAAACAGTGTTTTGTGCCTTACTGCACAAAAGAATTCATGGTTGGAAACACAAACACGCACACATGCACGCACGCACGCACACACACACACAGTGAGTAAAAACCTACGGCATACAGAGAGAAAATGGTGGTTAGGTGGCTTCCAGGCAAACCTTAGGGTTTACGGTGTTGTGTTGATTGATTGAGATGAGGACAAGGGTTACGGCAATTTTGTTGTCAAATTTTTTCCTTAATACAATATACATGTGCACAAAGTTCAAAAAGTTCACATTTGTAATATTTCAATGTACTCAAGTGAGATTCTTTAAGTGTACTCAAGTGAGATTCTTTAAGTGTACTCGCGTGAGATTCTTGGGAAAAAAAGAACAAAAAAACAAAAACAAAAACAAAAAAAAAGAAGAGAATTTTAGCTGCATGTAAGCAACCTGTGAGGTGCAAGGACATTATTAGCAAAGACATTATTTACACATTTGAACTCATTACGGTTTATAATATTAAAAAAGGAGTGACAATGTGTGTTGAACACACATTACTAACTGAGAGGTCACTGAGCAAGTTGTTATCAATGGCAGATACTCTTATAGGCATTTGCATTATATGTATCAGCTTGTGAGACTTAGGCCCAGCTTAAAAGCCCCTATAGTAATTGAGTGACTAAGTGAAGGTAAAATTACTAATAGCCTAAATAAATAAATTTTCAGCTGCAGGTTTTTTACTATTCTGAACAGAACATACAATTTCAATATTCCTTTTGTAGGCCTGTCCAGTTCAAACTTTGCAAAATAATTCCAAATTAACCAAGCAAAAAACATAGGCCTAGCTTTACTTCACCGTTCTACCTCTGCTGGAATTATGGCCAGTTCCTGTAGAACTATTGCAACAAAATTGGAATTGTGAGGAATTTTTTTAGCTCTACTAACAAATTTGCTTTTTCACTACAGACAATGATCACTCTTTTTGTTAGTTGTCTGTTTTGCAATTATAATTATGCTAAATATCACATTTTGCAGCCTACAATCACTGTACTTTTGAAATATCCCCATCCACCTTAGATCTTCAGGTCGAAAATATCCACAGTTCCCTTTCTTCATGAGACATACATAGGCCTGCTCCAGTTTTCACACATGATTCTGAAACCCCTGTACTGTTGTCGTCTCATCTGTGCTGTGCTCATCTTCAAACTTCAATCTTATGTTAAACCTGTCTCCAATAATGTGAGAAAACAATCTCCTTTGGGAAAATCTGACGGTGGTCTAGGCCTACGGAATCTACATACAACTAACTGTGCAAATCAGCAAAAGTGCCTAAAGGCTTACGCTTGCTGGAATCAAGGTGTCAACACACACACACACACACACACACACACACACACACACACACACACACACACACACACACATACACACACAATACAGAGAGACAGTGTTTAAGGGTTCAAGTCACTCCAATCATATGATGGGTTTCATAGTATAATTGTGTAGTTTTATTTTTAGTCTTGATAGTTTACTATTTATCACCTTCACAATTTGTTTTTTTAATCCCCATCGACGTTTAGAAATCTTCGTCACATCACCGTGAAGAAAACAGTTGACTTCTGGTAAGTGGTTGGTCCAAAATAGCGAACGAAACGCCCCAGATGTTAAAGGTGTAATGCGATTGGTAGAAACGCAGTAAATGCAAGTTCCGACTGAAGTTAGTCATTGCGTAGAAAGCCCGGCAGGCTTAGGCAGTAATTGGAGGTAAAATGGCGCTGACTTCTCAAGGAACAAAGAAGAAAGTTTGCTATTATTATGATGGTAAGAAATGGCATAAAGCCTTGTCTGATTACACGGCGAGTAACAGCGGAAAAACGTCAAGTCAGACGTTTAGATTGAAAGTTCATAAATCGCTTTTAATTTATGATCTGATTGTGGAAAGTAAATGAGTTCAGCCGGCTAGCCGCTTGGCTAGATAATTGCTATAGGTTAGCCAATCTTGTTAGCTAATTGTTTCGCTGCAGGGAGGCGTGCAGCATCCCGGTGGCGTTAAGAGTCGTCCTGATATTTTGTTATGGGCCAAAGTGTTGCTTTTACTGAGACGTTATTTAATTGACGTGTGGTCTGTTCTGTTCGCTCGTGTTACTGTCTAGCTTGCATTATGTACGTCCAGGGATTCCACAACTTGTTAGCCAACAAGCTAGCTAGCTAGCTGTGTGACTGGTCCGCTAGTTAGCTAACCAATGCTATAGCATACATCAGTAATATTCTTTGTGCGAAGTAGTATCAAATGTCCGGATCGAGGTGTGGTGTTATTCATTTTTTAAAACGTCGTTTCCAAGTCAGACCACAGATTAGGTGTACTTCTGTTTCTAAGACCTAGTTTACCACGTTTACGTGCAATTTAGTTAGCATCTTATACGGCCTAGCAAGCTAACCCATTTCCACTTCCCGATAACGCATCCTAACTTCATGTGCAGCAGCTTGGCTGCAACTTGCTACTCTGCCTTTTAAACCCATTTACATCACCTGTGCAGCGATAGAGTTACGTGCAGGATTGCATGCATGTGATTCTAACGTCTAATTTTCGAGGGATACGGACAGAACACTCTTGAACGTGTACATTCTGCATATAGTATTTAACGTTAAATAATGTTGATGGATTATATGTCATCTTTTAAGTTACCATCTGCATGAAGAAACTCAAGTAAGATCACAAATTTAAATAATTATCAATAAATCAGGACTGGCCTATGATTACAACGCACAGTCATAACAAGCACGTAGCAACAATCTGTTTCTTTACTGTCTGTGACAAGGTTGTGGTGAAGCATCAGAAAGTCAGCCTGTTCAACCTTTGCCAAAAATGTCCACTTGATGCATACTCTAACTTTATCATTGCATCTTTAATTGGTGATTCTTTTGACTATTTGTAGAGTTCTTTTTTCATTATAGTTAATGTAGATTAATATTGAGCCCATCTTGTTTGAACACCCCAGGTGATGTAGGGAACTACTACTATGGCCAGGGCCATCCCATGAAACCCCACAGAATCCGCATGACCCACAATCTCTTGCTCAACTATGGACTCTACAGGAAGATGGAAATCTATGTAAGTCCTGTGTATTTCCTTCTTTTTATTATGTTACATGTGCTCTTTTTAGGTAGGTGGGTAGCGAAATGGTATGTTTGCAGGATTAGTTTTGTACTTTATAAAGATTGTAAGAAAGTTAGTCTTAAAGTTTGTATTTATGTTATGCATGTGCTTGTCATATGTTTGAGAGACTGACGTCTGTGTCCTGCCCCGACCTAACAGAGACCACATAAGGCCAATGGTGAGGAAATGACCAAGTATCACAGTGATGACTACATCAAATTCCTACGCTCAATCCGGCCTGACAACATGTCTGAGTACAGCAAACAGATGCAGAGATGTAAGTAGACTACTTTGGACAAGTATTCAGACTTGCAGTATTTTTTTAGTCTTTTGAATTGATACAGATTTGCATGTTGGTCTGTTGTCTCATTCTGTGTAATTTTTCTGGTTTGCAGTTAATGTGGGGGAGGATTGTCCTGTATTTGACGGGTTATTTGAGTTCTGTCAACTCTCAACGGGTGGCTCTGTCGGTAAGTGTGTGTGTGTCTGTCAGTCAGAGTTTGATGTGAATGTGTGATATTGATGCACATTAGTCTTGGAAGAACTTTTTTCTTATTTCTTATCAGAAATATTGAAACCGAAACACTTTGGCATGCTAAAAAATGTAAAAAACCCCCCCAAAAAACAAACTCTAGAAAGTGTTTGTCTGTTTAGGTTTTTGGTATGCCCTTTCAGTAAAGCCAATGGAGTTTGAAGAATGGAGAATCACTTTACAAGAATGTAAAAATTTAGACTTGTAATTTTTGTTAGTAGTCAGCAGTGTGTGTGTGTTTGTGTGTGTTTCCTAGCGGGAGCAGTGAAACTGAACAAACAGCAGACAGACATCGCAATCAACTGGGCAGGAGGACTTCACCATGCTAAGAAGTCTGAGGCTTCTGGGTTCTGTTACGTCAACGACATTGTTTTAGCCATCTTAGAGCTGCTGAAGTGAGTCCTATTGAGGTTTAAAGCTGCTTGAAATAGAGCTGTCTTAAGTATGGATGGCCAGTGCTCTTGTATTTCAGCCTCACAATATAACAGCAAGTTTTATTCAGTTTTACACTTTGATAAAAAAAGAATTGACCTTTATTTCAAGCATGGATTTTTTGTGGTAGTGTGGCAGATGTTGCCTTAGTGGCTAGTACATTTGATGTAGAACACTGTGTTTGACCTACAGTCCCTTGATGAAAATATAATGGCTATCTCTTACGGCGAGATAGAGGGGAATCAGAAATTTGCACTGGAGTTGAGATGTCAAAGAAATTGCTTTAAAAAAAAACATCTGCTGAGTACCTGGACATCCTAATGCATCCATTTCACTTTTGATTTGGATGTATTTGATCCATAGTTTTAATTGTCATGTCCATCTTGCTTCAGGTACCATCAGCGCGTACTTTACATAGATATCGACATTCACCATGGCGATGGCGTGGAGGAGGCATTCTACACCACAGATCGCGTTATGACCGTGTCCTTCCACAAGTACGGGGAGTACTTCCCAGGCACAGGAGATCTCAGAGTAAGTGCCTTGACAGGAGGTCCTAAGAAATTCTTTGAAATATTTGCTGTTTCAGCTGGTTCATTGCCTACTATATAATATCCTATGTTAGTGCATGGTAATGCTGACTAGTGCAAGGTGAGTTTATTAGTACTTGCCAGGGATGTAAAAATGCAGGTACATAAGTAAATTCTGTTGGAGATATTAAATTCAGATGTTGTGCAATTGGCCATCTACAAATATACTGAAGATGGTGTTTTTAATTGATTGATTTTAATTGATTCATGTTTTTTAACAGGACATTGGAGCAGGAAAGGGCAAGTACTATGCTGTGAACTACCCCCTCAGGGATGGGATCGACGATGAATCTTATGAGGCCATCTTCAAGCCCGTTAGTACCACTTTGAGTTGGCATTTTACACTTTGGTACCAGTGTTGTTTTCAACAGTGCCGTGAAACCCAAATCATTTGTAATTGAGTATGGTTTTGTGTGCAGATCATGGCCAAAGTGATGGAGATGTACCAGCCCAGTGCGGTGGTGCTCCAGTGTGGAGCAGACTCGCTGTCTGGAGACAGATTGGGCTGCTTTAATCTCACCATCAAAGGTTTATTATTTATTTATTTATGCATTTAGCAGACGCTTTTATCCAAAGCAACTTACATTTTACATTACTATCAGTTGGTCAGGGCCAGTCTCCCCTAGAGCAACTTAGGGTCAGGTGCCTTGCACGCTAGCCGCGTTCCTTAACCACTACGCTACCACCGCCAAGTGGTACAAGGATGAGTCTCACTCAGGACTGGAGATGGAACATCTGTGTCCGTCTTTTAGGAATTTACGTATATTCAGATACAAGCTGTTGCTCTAGGTGTTTGTTGTGCTATGAAAATAGAATTTACTTTGTTCCCTGTAGTTAAATCGGTTGATGGTAAAAGCATGTAAAATGCATTGTGAATCCCAATAGTGCAGAGATGTCTGGAAAGATCCATCTGGTTAAGTGCTGGCATCTCTGTTGAGGCCCTGTGATGTAAGAATAATATAAGAACTGTTTTGAAGTGTTTATTTTACTGGCCTGTAGTATCGGTAATGTGTGATTGACCATGAGGTAATGATGTGGCGTTTCCTGTAGGCCATGCTAAATGTGTGGAGTACATGAAGAGCTTTAACCTGCCCCTGCTGATGCTTGGAGGTGGAGGCTACACCATCAGGAACGTGGCCCGCTGTTGGACCTACGAGACAGCCGTGGCCTTGGACAGCACCATCCCCAATGGTAACACAAAGCTTTGATACACACAAGCACTTAGCGTCAGACTTGATGAACAAGCAAGTTATGAGCGGACAAAAAAAAATGAAGACCTTTTGACCTTTTCATGTTTGAGTTTCATGTTCACATTCACATTTTCACCAAGTCATTTTTTTTTTTAAAGTGTCATTTGAAGTTCATGAATTAAGTAAAAGCAATGTCAAGTTTCTGTTTCAGATCAGTGATCAGAAATGATTAGAATGCTGTAGTTGGACTATATCCAGACATTGTCTTGTAGTAGCGGTTTGGTGATGTGTTGTCTTATTTTGTTACCCAGAGCTCCCATACAATGACTACTTTGAGTACTTCGGCCCAGACTTCAAACTCCACATCAGTCCATCCAACATGACCAACCAGAACACAAATGACTACCTGGAGAAGATCAAGTATGTATTATATCTGTTTTAACTACAACAAATATATGCCAGTGTGTGAGTTTGTTTAAATTGTTTACCTTAAAAATATATAAATATATAATAATAAAGTCATAGCACCATGGCTAAGGTTAACTTGTTTTATCAACATGTCTGTCCAACATCATCACGGAGCCCCTGCACACTGTAGAGGTCCCCTGCGTGTGTGAAGGCTCTTACGCGTGCGCCTGTCTTGTGGGTTGTATCTGACTGTCTTGTGGTGTTTGTGTACGTGCAGGCAGCGTCTGTTTGAGAACTTGCGCATGCTGCCACACGCACCCGGTGTGCAGATGCAGGCAATCCCAGAGGATGCCGTGCAGGAGGACAGCGGTGACGAGGAGGAGGACCCAGACAAACGCATCTCTAGTACGTCACAAACCCAGCATGCACACTGCTTACTCTTCCCTTCCTTCTAGTGGCCACTCTCAGGCTCTGTTGTATACCCACATTCTGCCTTGGTGTGCACTCAATTTTCACTCCTTTTCAAAGTAGTTTTAGCATCTTAGTATCTAAACTATGTAGTATCTATCCTTTATTTAGTGTCTTTTATAGTATCTAGACTTTGTCAAGTCTTTTTAATGTGTCCCCTGAAGGCTCTGTGTGTGTGGTTGGCCTGTAGCGCCTGGGTGTTGCAGCTGAGTTGGATTTTAATCGCATGTCCTCACCTTGCAGTCCGCGCTCACGACAAGAGGATAGCCTGTGAAGAGGAGTTCTCCGACTCTGAGGATGAGGGTCAGGGAGGCCGCAGGAATGCCGCCAACTTCAAGAGGGCCAAACGGGTCAAGACAGAGGAGGAGAAAGACGGAGAGGAGAAGAAAGGTGAGCCCCTCCGGACCAGATTTTCTCATTTGACTCCACTCTTCACTCATCTAGTTCACTTAAGCCATTATAGTTCAGCAGTAAGTCCTGAGAGGCCGTTCTGTTTTATATGCTGAGGGGTGTTGTTAGGTACGAGGTGAGCGGAGCGAAGCTGAGTGCCATCAAACCCCCTGAGCTGTCCTGTATATACCGTATAGAAGGGCTTATTGCTTTTCTGAAACTTTTACCACACATACCTGCTTAATTTCATTAGTCACAGCAACAAGAAATGTAGCGATTTGTTCTTGAACATCAATTCCTCCACCATGAAATATACCTCTTTCAGATGCCAAGTAATGCAGCCAATGTAACTTTTAAATAGCGCAGCAATATAGAACAAAATGCGATCTTAGCCTTGCTATATCGTGGAATATACAACAGCATCAAACGTGATTCAACCATAATCAAGGACTGGAACTATTCATTTTAGATTTGACCAGTTATTTGTGTATGACAAGACATTAGCACCACAGTCTACAACAATCCCATTGTTTTAACGAAGCGATATTTATTTATTTTTAAAAGACTTCTGTGTTTTGTCTGCAGCGGAAGTGAAGGAAGAGGAGAAAGCACCTGAGGAGAAGATGGACACAAAGGGGTAAGTGCAGTGCACACCTGAACACCACACAGGTTCACGCCAGTGGTCTGCATTCCTGTTGCGTGGTGATGTTTATCGTAGTTCTCTTATTGTATGGATGCAAAAGGTACTCATGACTCATGTGTTTACCAGGCCAAAAGAAGAGCTGAAGACGGCCTGAGAAGTTAAGAGCCCAGAAGTCGTTGTGGATGCATGACCTTGTCAGATGCCCGACCTCTGTGCACACATACTCCCCCTCCCCCTCCCAACACACACACACACACACACACACACACACAGTAGAGGTTAGTCTGCAGAAGCAAAAGACTGTAAATTATTTTGTATGACTCATTTTACTATTTGTATTCTTAAGAAGCAGTATAAAGTTTTTTGCATTGCCAGTGTGAATTGAAATGCAAGTTGTATGTTTTTTTTTTTTTCCTCTTCTCCTGTTGTTTTACTGTTTTTGTTTGTTGTTTTTCCTTCCAAAGTTTGCATCTGATGAGTACCGTTTTTGTTTTTGATCCTCTGCTTAAAACAGTACCTCAACCAAACCGGACCTGAACTAGTCACAATTCAGACAGTGCTCACCAGCTCTTGAACTCTCCCCAGCTCTTACATGCTTTCATCTCTTAAGTTATTTTGCATCATGGACATTCAGATTTGTATTTGTATCCTAAACCCCCCCCCCTTTTTCCGCTTCCTTTCTATCCTCGCTAGATGCTATTTCCTGCTGCAGCATTCTTTTACCCGGTTTTTAAGAAAACATGAAAAAAAAAAGACAAAATATTATGTTTTTATCACCATGTCTGCTTTGATGGCTGCGAAGGTGGCTGTGTGTGTTTTGGAGTAATGGGGAGTTTAGGGCTGGGGGTGCAGGGAAACGAGAGGGTTTACGCAGCAGATGTTTAGTTACTGCTATATAGGGGGAGCAGTCACTAGCAGGTTAGATGGGCCTGCGGTCCGGTTTGGGTTTCCAAAAGGTTCCGATGTTGTGAAATGTCTATAACAATGAATTTGGTAAATAAAACTAAGAAAATCAAAGTGTTGTGGGGGTTTTTTTTATGGATAATGTGTAGGTTATGTAATAGCAATTAGGGTTCCTACCTGTTTTCACTGAACTCAGATGCAGACTACTGATTTTGCAGGTTTGGTCAAAAGAGTTGTGGAAACAATCTGATGCAAAAATGAACACTATGAAACATCAGTGGAAGAGTACAAATTCACTATGTCCGTTTCAGACAAAATCAAATTTTAGGCCTGTAAATATAATATTCATAATTTTGCAGGCCTGTAAGGGATTTTACAGGTCTCAGCCCTCCAAATGTCAGTAAAATTGAGTCAGGTTAACTAAATGGGGCACAGGAAAATTATACTTCAAGTGAGTTTCTGTGTCCCATTTAGTTAATTTTAGCTGCTGATTAGTTATTAGGTTCACCTTTAATACAGATGATAATTGGCTGATTTACTGCCTGAAGTGCTAATTACATTCATCAGGCTTAGTTCGTGACTAACCGGGGAAGACGTCAAACTCTGTGAGTGTGTTAGGCTGTAACAACAGAACAGGATTCATGCTCAGCGTGTTCTTTAGATTTTCATATCCCAAATACATCTTCCCTGGCTGCCTGGAAGCATTTTAAAGATTCTGTCAACCAAATGATTAGCTTGGAAGCAACCTTTATCAGTTAAATAAATCTGCTGCAATAGGCTGCATATTTTGTGCACATAACCAGTGGTTTCACCATGAAGCTTGTGCATAAGTTGTACTATTCATGTAGCGAGATGGACTTATTTTTGGTTGACAAAGACTTCAGTTGTCAGGCACAGTCCTTGAATTCAGGTGTGTGTTGGGCCATGTATGACATACATATAATATAATAACATAATATGTGCATATCTATATGGGGATAAGTAGCTTTGAAAACATTAACTTCACATTCCTTTGCTTTAAGCCCTGCATGCTTGTTTCGTACCACTATCCTGTCTCTCAACAACATGCAACACATTTGACTTTGTCCAAACATCTGTACAAAAAGCAAAACACAAACCGGTAAAGCATTGTGCCTCAAAACCAAGATTTTATTTGCATTATCCATTAATTTAATAGACCTTGGAGTAAGGCTCACTGTGAGTAAAGTAATGATGTAAAACCAAGCATACAAAAACCAGAAATGCATAAGTACAGCCGATGGTTGGGGCTGCTTCAAAGAGTGCGATGCTGACGAGACGCCACACGACTGATCTGAGGTCAGGTCTGTTCAGCTGTTCAGATGGACAGGAATGCTGCTGTTGATGCTACTGACGCTGTCTACGCCTCCAACTCGAAATCAAAGTACTGAGGGTCAAAGTAGTGAATTCTGGTGTAGCCGTCCTCTCCCCCGCTGCTGTAACTGTAACACAGATGAGAAATGTCAGCACCCATCACTGAACACAACTACACCATAGACATGACATGGGTCAGGCGTCTTGGGGAAGGAAGGGGAAAAACAAACAAACAAAAAAAAACAGCCGATAGAGTTGAAGTCAGTCTTGGTTAATAATGACAGATCTTTGCTGATAGTGCTATGCTGGTCAATTTTGTGGTTTCTGTTACTGTATAGTATTTGACAGCCTAGAAAATTACACCTCTTCATCCACTGTCTCCTCAGTTAATTACTTGTTTTAACGAGTGTACAGTACCAAAATATATTGAAATACTGACATGTATTAATGTATTAATATATAGAATGTATTAATATATTCTAATATGTATTAATATAGAAAGGAAAAAGGCCTAAGAATGTTTCTCTTACCTTTTGCCGTCTGGGTGGAATGCCACACAGTTGATAGGACCGAAGTGTCCCTTTACTCTGCCAAACTCCTCTTCATAGGCCGCATGGAAGAACCTAGAAGCAGTGGGTGAAAATAAATAAATAAATAAAGATGAAAGAGATTCACATAACTGACACAGCACAGTCAGGACAGAGAGCTTTGCCTATACGGTATAGTCCCCTAATGCCCTGGTTCTCACAGTGTGGGATGGGTCCAACTAGTGGGGGATACAGTTTTGACGGGTGGGATGTCACAAACAGGGGGATATTTCTTTTTTTTTTTTATGTCTATCTTTATTAGCCCCATTGTTTACTGAGAATAAAGATCATAAACTGACAAAACAACACAAAAACACACACTTGCTAAGTCATTAGCTCTAAATATAAATGAAAACTATCTGATCATTTCCAGGGGAGTAGGAGAAAAAGGTAATTTGAATTCAGTGTGCAAAAAACAATGTTAGAACGTCAACATTTCGATGGGGCTTGAACATTCCTCACCCTCTATGAAGATCAAGATAATCCAAATGGTTTAAGACCATGTGACTGTATTGTAGTGTAACAAAAGATCCTGACACCAAATTGAAATGGTGAATGTGGTTCAAATTAGGGCAGAAAAGGTGAGTTAAGGTTAAAGCTCTGGCAGTAGCAGCCCTAAGGGAGGCAAATGTTTGTGGATGACTGAACCCGTAGCAAACGAGATGATCATTCTGACAGTAACAGGACCTGACAAGTTCCTTCAAGTGAGAAGAAATCGATATTCTGTGGTAATGCACCGAGATGAAAATTCTGTGTCAAACTAATTTAAGGGCTCAGTGGCTTGATGAATTAGTCCGATTAATGCATGTCCAAAATAGTGTCAGCACCTATGTTCTTATGCATTAGCAGTTTCTCAGGTTTCGAAAAAAAAGACACACATTTTGGTAGTCTAATCTTCATTCATCATTACATTTGCCACCAGTTCCCACACATACTCAGCAAAATATTCAGTGTCCAACTGATTGATGTCTTATCTCCCCACACTCAAAGTGACAATCGATTGTTTTAGCTACGACAGTGGCCTTTGAAAACGTCTTTGCATTTTATCAGAAGCTTTTATCCAAAGCGACTTAAATTTTTGTCAACTATCAATTGTTCAGGGCCAGTCTCCCCTAGAACAATCTAGGGTTAAGTGCCTTACTCAAGGGCACAACACTGGCAGCAGGGATTCAAACCTACAAATTTCCAGGCTACTAGCACGCTAGCCAGGTTCCTTAACTGCTACGCTACAACCACCCCAAAACAGATGTACTGCAGACAGACTGCTACAGGAAAAGTCTTACCTGGCCTCGAACTTGCCGATCCTTGTAGATGTGGTTGTGACTTCCATGGCTTCCTGACCACCACCCATAACCACCTACGCATGTGATGGAGACACACGTCAGGTCTTTCACACAAGCTTGTATGCCACACACACACACAGACACACACACACACACACACACACACACACACACACACACACACACACACACACACACACACACACACACAGACAGACAGACAGACTCTAATTTAGGCTGGCTAATGGGGTGCTGTTGGTCTTACGTGGTCCATGATAGGAGAAATAGCGGCTGAGTTGACGGGTCTCTCAGTCTTGAAGGACTTGATGTGCTCAAGCGACGTTGAATCAAAAAGCTGTGAGGGAAAATGCAACAGGTTTTTATTTATTTACTTGGGGGGGGGGGGGGGGCATAATTGTCTTTCTGTGTGTACATACACATTTCCTTTATTAATTAAGCTGTATCTATTCAGTTATCCTCCTCTGATTGGCCTACAGTCCATAGAGGCCTACAGAGAAACACTGAGCTGTTCAAGGCAGACATATGGGGGTGACATGCCCTCTAGTGGCTGAGCTTATTTTACAGCTCTATACTGAGAATGGGGTTTTGCAGACACCCGACAAACAGAACATTTAATCTAATCCACAATACAGAAGAGGATTTCAAATGAGATTGCATTCGGTGTCTGTCTGTGCCAGACATCTAATACCATAATTTTCTGATTATTAACCAAGGTGAATACATTGATTTTGTAAAATTTCTTCATCTATGAGGTTAATACATGGGTGAGGGGCTATACACAGGATTGCATCTTCATCATTCTACTTGATCTGATCTGATTGTGATTAAATAGGTGATGTTTAGTAAACTGGGGTTAATACAAGGGTGAGGTCAACACGTTTTTTTTTTTTGTTTGCCTAAAACACTGACCTGAGGTTTATACATGGTGTGGCCTATATCAGGAATGCATACAGTTCTGTGTGTGTGCCTTTTGCATCACTCGCAATGTGGCAACATGAATGACAGAAGTTACTGGTGCACTTAAGGTATTTCTAGTAAATATTCTGAATAAGCTACACACTGTCTAGTCTTTATCTGGAACATTCCTCCAGAAAAGCATAAGTTGCTTGGATTGCAAACAGATGCATTCGCTTTTCTCGTCCTTCTGTGTTAGCTAGAACTGAGGCTGACTGTTACCAAAACAACCTGGGTGCATAATAGTATGTTGGTGATGCATGGACAATCAAATCTGATTGAATCACTTACAAATAACAATCACTTGCAAACATGTTGACTGTCATTGAAAAAGACACAGGTTAGATTTACCTGCAGTCTGAACATAGGCCCAAGCATTCATTACTCTACCTCTGGCCTAATGTACGTTTTAACAGAGCAATGCCTATTAAAGCAATAGTCCAGTCAATCAACCCGCACTGTCAGTATGAATAAGAGCAAGACAATTTGGTACAACATAGATAGAATAGCGCAACGGAAGCTAATATTAACCAATGAGGACAAGGAACCTCTTTTTCAATTTTGTTTTTCCATGCCGCATTCAGTTAGTGTTAGCTGCTGGTTTGCGAATTCAGTCTATGTTGTGTCGTTCTAATTGCTATCGACAGCACATAGCAACCTCAAACAACAGAGTGATTGACTCTAGACGATCCCTTTAAGGTCAACACCACACCCAGTTTGAGTTCTCTTACCTTGGCAGTGCAGTCTTTGGAGGCCGTGATGATCATGGTGAGATCCACAGATGACTGGATATCGTTAATCTGCTTTGTGTGCTCCTTCACCTTCTTCAGGATCTCCCCAGACTATGCATACGTACACACACACACACACACACACACACACACACACACACAAAATCTCAATTAGCATAGAGCACTGGTTCTCAAACTGGGGTCCAGGAACCCCCAGGGGTCCATGAAAAACTTTGCTACAAAATAGCATGTAGCATTTAACTGAACGACTGGATGTACGCCTGTACGGTCAAACTTATGTTGTGATTATGAGGGGCTCTTGGAATTTTTTCTGCTCCATGAGTGGTCCCCAGTCAAATAAAGTTGGAGAACCCCTGATATAGAGCAACGCTACAAGTTCAAGCCAAACTTTGTCTGCATCCTTAAGAAATACACACACATATTTGTGCTGTTTGTATAAGGATATAGCTAAATAACACGCTATCCAAACACCCAAGTAGGCTGGCCATCAGAATCATGCCAATATATTTAACACCTTCCCATGAAGAACTACATTAAGCTGTCAGGCCCCTCAAAATAAAATGTATGCATCCAAATGTATCATAATTGCCAAAAGGGAAAAACAGACATACTCTACCTTGGCACTGAACTGGTTGATCTCGCCATTCTCATGGCCAGCAATGACAAACTCTCCAAGAGGTCCCCACACAGCACTGGTGATCTTTGACTCGTTGCAGGGTACTGACACGTAGGGCTGGTTGTCCTCTGAGGAAGAGATCATTATAGTTAGAGTTTAGTGGGCAGCTATGGCCTACTGGTTAGGGCCTGGGACTTGTGACTGAACAGTGGCCGGTTTCAATCCCAACCAGTAGGAAAAATGTGAGTGGAGGAAGTGATTGAACATCGCCGTCACGTCCACATCCACGGCTGAGGTGCTCTTGAGCAGGGCACCTATTCCCTCACAGCTCTCTGTGCACCGCAACAGCTGGTTAACGCGTTTCATCTCACTGTGAGCTGGGTGTGTCTCTGACCTTGCCTGTCTCTAAGAGCCACTTGGACAAACCCAACGTGGTCGAGAGCTACTCTACTAATTTACAACAGTATTATTGATAGTTCTAGATATTGATGTTTTTTCATTTACCAACTCATTTTAAGTGCCTTCTAAATTTGTGGGAAGAAAATATTTCCTGACGTTTATTTATTCTTTATTTTCCATAGTTACAGTCAAATCTGGTGTGCGTTGCCAACACCAACTCTCATCAGAGAGCAGTGGAAAGAATCCTTTTGTACCAGACAAGGCACGATGTTTGAATGCAAGTTCACAGAGAATTTAACAGGTTTAATACCTTTCACGACTATTCCTTTCACCTAAATATATCTCCTCATATTCAACCAATAGAAATGGCCAGTTCCAGCCCCTCAAGGTTCGGGAAGTATGAATCCCAGTCATTTCCACAATTGAAAACTGGATTATAACCCACACTATCTGAACCACACAATGTGGAGTTATGACTAGCTACAGCAGGACAAAACGATTGTCTGTGGTCATAAAAAATGCCACAGGTTGATATGGCATCAATCTTATTTAAATAAAAACATCTTACTCGCAATTTCACAGGGAAGCACTACACAACCCAATATCCTAAAGCGCAAAGCAGAGCAAATCAGTTCCTTGACTGGTGGAAATTCCTGTTGCTATGGTAACTGTTTATGGCAAATCCGGCCTCCCGTGTCATGAAACTTCTCTGTGCTGGGAGGGAGCAATGGCAGCCTATTCGTTTCATGTTATGTGTCCCATTGTAACGTATTATGTTGCTCTACCTTGGTCAGTATTCAATGATATTTGCTTGTGCCTTTGCCTTTTTGTCATTTTTTCTTGAAACGAAAGGTTACGCTATCATCACCTTCTCCATAGCATCATCCAAAACATCAATGGAGATAATTAATAGGTAACCTTGTTTCTTGAACCTGAGGCGATTTGTTGAGGGGATGGGACTGTGCAACTCTATACAAGTTAAGAACATACTGATGTAAAGTGTTAAGTGCAGCGTGGAACCTACCAATCTGCTGAGGGTCTCTCAGGTCAAAGAAGTTCAGGTAGCACTGGTAACCCATCTGTTTATCGGTGGAGAACATTATTATGTTGCCGCTAAAGTCAAAGCCACAGGTCCTCACAGCAGAACTTGTCTCCAACAGAGCAAGCTGTTTCCCTACACAAACCAAACACACACACACACACAGAACATTGTCAAAGGTTTACAATGTAATGAACAGTTATCAACAATCAGCATAGGACATAAATGGAGATCCCCATATATGTCTATTCCTACACCAACAGCCTCCAAGGGAGACTTATCTAAAGTTTCTTTTAAATCTAGGACACTTATTCCATGTGCAAGAAACAGGCTATGTGCAACAAACACACTGAACTGAACAACTGAACAGTAAACATGTTAGATTATCTGCAGAGGTCCAGTCTATTTCCATCTTACCCGTCTCACAATCCCACAGTCTGCAACTGTTGTCAGCAGATCCTGTCAGTACATGTTTGGTGTCCCCTGTGATGACTGTTAAGGACAACAAAGACACCAGACACACCGACCGATGGTCTACATGAGTGTTGGTGAAGCACAAAGTGTTCAATCAGAAAATGAGTGACAACTAAGCTTACTTACTGATCCTGATAAAGGGCTAGTAAGTAATATCTTCATTTCAAACTTATTTGATAAAGGATACAGTCAACATCTACACACCACACGGCACCAGTGTGTCCGTTGTATGTGCCGAGCCGTTCTCCATTAACAGAATACCATACATTTGCCACCTGAAAATGGAAAAATAAATGAACACTTCTCTACCATTAATACTACTTGACTTGGATGCTCAAATTGTCCAAAACCAATCTTTAAATGCAAGTCATTTCACTTACCGGATCCTTGGCAACGGAAAACAATAGGTCACCCTCCCGATTGTATTTAATTTGCGTGATGGACCTTTCATGGCCCTGTAGCAAAATGGGTTTCTACAAAAGACAGAAAGACAGTCACGTTCAGTCTCAACAAATGGCCAACAAAGCACACTTCAAATTATTCACTGGTGAAGTCATATGACAAAAGGTTATTTACCTACAACAGATACATAGTGTGGGAACATGTTAACGTTACAGAAATAAAGCACTGACGATTGATCAAAATAGATAATTGCGTCTAACGGGGCGCCATCTGCTAACGTTAGCTAAGGTTTTCTTTTAACATGGAGCTGCTTTAACTCCGCGTATGATTCAACAAAGCGAAATCATAACGACACATACATATTTCAATAAATAGCAATCCATGCGAGATTAAAGTAAGATATTCTTGTTTCATCATTTTTAACCATAGCTAAACGGCCTAGCAAGATAGCTAGCTTGTTAGCTGGTCAGCTGGTAAGTTTTTAATGTAAAAGCGATGACACCCAAACAACTTCACTCGTTAACAATAAATTGCTAATATAAAAAGTATATGTTTACCATAACTGCAGAGTTGTATCCTATGAATCTGAATATTTTCAGACAGATAGCTTAAAAAGAAATGGACACGCGTGTAAACTGCGCCGGGTTAGGAGGCGGAAAGGGAACGCTCAACTTCCTGTGTTGTTACAATATGTCCGTGTAATTCATACTACTCTTAACAAGAGTTCCTATTGTCAGATAAGGCCACAGCTATAACTTTGAGGCATGTGTAAACGTTTTATATGACCAATCATATTTTAGATTAACTCAATACTTCACCAGAGGGTTCTCTTAATGTAAGGCATATTACACAGTGTTCTGTTCTTCACAGAAAGATCCATAAATCCACAATACTCTTGGAATTTGTTTATATCTTTAATTAGCAAATTATTTGTACATGACACGCAAAAGAAAAGAAAGAATAAGGAGCCATGACATCTTTGGTACCTATTCAATACATTAAGTAGGTCCAACAGTAGTGCAAAGGAATGGGAATAAATGTTGTTTGCCATTAAAAGAATCAAGCACAAATTAATTTAGCCTTTGTTGCACTTAACTGGTAATCAGAAATCAGAGCTCTCTTATTTGCCCACAAAAATGGAGACAAATGGAAGACTTAAATATTAACCAGACAGTAACCCCATGCTACACTTATCTCACCACTGAACAAAACAGTAGATGGTAAAATTTTAATCCCTGTAAATCCCAGTAAAAAGTTATACTTAAAATAGACAAGGGAAAACAATTTTATCCAAAGCCAAAACAAGAGTTGCAAAAAAAAGAAAAAAAAAAAAAAAACAATCTTCAAGAGTAATATCAGCATGTACTGAACATAAGAGGAGTTGAAATTATACATTCCTTCTCTCGTAGGAGGGCGACAAAGTCTTGTCTTGTGGTGGTACTCAAATAGTCAAAGGCATGTAGACAGACCGGAGGCTGGTATTGCATAGGAATGAACTGTTGTCACTTTATTTTACCTGAATCGATACAAGAGAGTTGAATGATAACTGATAAAAAGAAAATGTCAACTCATTCAAACACACCAAAACATTACAGTATCAATGTGCTATATGAAGACCAACCAACTAATGTATCCAAGACTTACAGAATTAGTTGTATATTTTTCAGTGGTCATGATCACATTCAAGTGAAATGTTTGTCAGAAATAAAATGGAATGATGAGAAGCAAAATGCCATAGTAAGGATAGCCTAAAACAAAATATAAACTCAATGTATAAACGCATATATTTAATAAACCAATTCAAAATCAACTTAGTGGTATTACAAATACTGCCATTTTCAGTACGTAAAGACATATGAGTTACATTTAAACAGTATGGAAAGAAGGGGGAAAGCTACAACTCTGAAATAAATAATCATTTTGGAATATTTATTTGTAACATTGGGTGCATGGCATCATTTAAAATATGGAGTGAGTAAAGACATACGTTAAGGCGAAAGAGTGAAACTAAATCCAAGATGAAGCCTTTTGCGAAGGGTCCACCACAGTCATACTGAAAGACTTTCAATACAGGTCTCAAACTTCCACTTTAGTTTCTCAATGGTAAATCAGACCTATAGCCAAGTGCAGCAGTCCACACAAGAGCACACACGCACACGCATACACACACATGTGCACACATGCACACACTCGTACGCATAAGATCATTTCACCTCCATCTTCCCCCATAAAGGAATAGTACTTCTTTTTAAGCAGCAGCAACTTTTCTGTGACCCTTCAAAACACTCAACGGTGAGCTCGCTTTCAGGATGTGTTTCTTATTGCCCAAATGGAATGGACTTGAAGCGAAGGGGAAAACAATCAAACTCACAAACCAATAAACATGTCAAATGAACAAAAGTGAGAAAGGCGCAGAGCAAGAACCATCTTGAAAGGCACAATCATTCCTGACGACAGACCCACTCTTCAAGCGGAGAGGGAGACCGCCACACAGACAAATCCACACCTGTGGCTGCGGAGCGAAACCTAAAGCTGAACAGCTGGTGTAAGAAGGGAATGGTAGTGGTGGTGGATGAGGGTTATGAGAGATGGGGGAGGGGGCTGGAAAGGCCTCAGCCTGCAAGGGCCTTCAATCCTGAGCTGCGAGTGCACACGCCTCCATCTGCACCTCAGCCACGGGCTCAGGCCCGCAGTGGCACGCGGTGGGACAGGGGACGTCGGCGGCTTCAGTCTCTGGCTGAGAGGTATCAGTATGAGCGGGGGAGGGGCTGCCCTCCTCAGAGTCTCTGGCCTCCTGCTCCTCACTCGCCCCCTCTCCTCCTCCCACTGCGTCTCCTCCAGAGGTCTCTGGGGGATTGGTGCCATCGCCGAGCTCCTGGATCTTCTTGCTGAGCTCGTTGCGCTCGATCTGCAGGGCCCTACATAGCTTCTCTAGTCGTTGCACCTTCTGCTGGAGGCCCTCCAGCTCCTTGTCCTGCAGGGTTTTCTGCACAGGGACACACACACATAGACCCACAATGTTTACAATCTAATAGCAATTTAATTATAACCAATACACTATCTAATACATTAACATAGCAATTTACATCATGAGTAATTACCAACTTAACACCATATCCCAACCTAATATTAACAGATGTTTATACACTGATTTGGCAAAGTTTCTTCAGCTATGGCTTAATACATAGGGCTACACATTTTTCTTCATTCTCTCAAATTAAAGCACAATCTAAATGTGAATCATTAGGCTATTGGGCACTGTGTTGCTTTTTTTTTTTTTTTTTACATTTGCTGTCCTGCAGTGCACACTATGCAGATAATATTTGGGTAATTACTATTAAATACATGTACTGTATATGTGAAAAAGTATACATAACAAAACTCATTCTGACAAACATAACATACAAAGTCGTTTTTTTTTGGTGAAGCCTTTATAATTTGATTACTGACACAATCATATCCCTTCCGGTTCTCTCTAGAATTGACACTGCTGCCTAATGCATCACTGCAGCCCTGCATGCTGATGACGTCTACGCGGACTCTTACCTCCTCTGCCATCACCAGCAGGGCTTTGTTGCTGCTCTCCCAGCGTGACCTGTACATCGTCGTCTCCTTCTCCAGCTTCTTAATCTTCTTTGTCATCTGCAGCCAAGGTGAACAGATTAAACCACAGCTTAATGAGATGGACTACCCGTGGATCTTGTAGCACAGTGAAACGTGTCATAGTGAGTAGGTAAATGGATGTATCTGTATTAATGTTTTCATTTAGCCGTTTCCTTCTAAAATTTCCATCTTTCTACTGAGTTTTGCTGAATTTTTGTAACAATGTTTTCTAAAGGCCTCTTCTATACCCCATTACCAGTCCCTCACAGAAGGATGCTTACCTTCTCCATTTCCTGTTTGAAGGTTGTGAACACTTCATTGCTCTTTGAAAGTGTATTCTGAAATTCTGCAAACTTCTCTGTGTATAATGATAACTGCAAAGGGAGACAGAAAGTGCGGCATATTTAAAAATAGCTATAAAACTACCTATCAAATAAAACCAAGTATTTTTTTACAGAACAAATGTCACAATGGTAAAACGCCTTTAGTCAATGCCCCTTGTCCATTAATGTCCATTATTCTAATGTATCTACGACTCCATGTGGCACACAGATAAAACAAGAGCTAATCAACTGGGAGGCACAATATTGGAACCGCTAGTTGACATGCAGATATTTATAACTTATTTGGCTGATTGCCGATGATGTATCAACATCCCTGTAAGCTTGTATTTCAATGTGTATGACAAATAAACTCCTTGATCCTCTCTACTGCATAGTTCAGAAATGGCTCTTCAACTCTTCAGAGAATGTGTATGTGTATGTAATTATGTAATTTTGTTGAGTGATGCTTAAGACCCTGAGAGTCTTTCGGGGAATTAGGGGCCTCACCTGCTCCCGCAGGTGCTCCTCCTGCTGTTTCATCAGCTCATACATTCTCTGGGACTCCATGGCCTCCTTCAGGAGCTGCAAAGAAAAACAAAGCCAAGGGATTAAACCAGCTACTGTCATACAGGTGCTCTTCTACTCAGATGCATTACAGAGGAACACAAACACGGGATCTGCAGAGAAAGGGTAATAAAGAGAGAACAACATACAAACTCCTTTTCCTTCTTGTGGCGGTCCTCAGAGTCGTTGAGCAGCTCCTGGGCCTGTCGTAGTTTAGCGTCTACTAGTTGCTGCTGCAGGTCTTTGTGCTTGAACACTTTGTCTATGTGCTGCAAGAGAGGATTTTTGCTGTTGTATTTATTGAGTATTTAATTTGTTGTACATTCATGATAACCATGTTAATGTATGTTAAAGTCATATAAAATATCTTTTTAAAGAAAAAGTGGTAATGGTGATGGTCTGGTGGCTGGTGATGACTGATCCATATTAAATTTAAAACTACTGCATAGAGCCAGAAATCTGCAATCTCTCCTTCTCTTGCTTACTCACACACACACACACACACACACACACACACACACACACACACACACACACACTGCAATGTAGCTGCTCACCTCCTCCCTGAGCTCATACTGCTCGATGAGCTTCTTGAGTTTCTCAGCCAGCTCCATGTTCTCCTTGCGCAGTGTGGCATTGTTCTCATTGTGCTGCTCCATCTGCGCCTGGATGTCATTGAGCGTCACCTGGAAGTGAGACGTCACCTCCTTCCTCATCTCCTCCTCGGCCCGTGCGCGCTGGACACCGCTCTCCTACACAGGGCATGAAATAGAAATAAGCTATGTAACTAGCATACAATACACTGTATGCATAATACATACGTTATTACCATTGAGCAATGTCATGGGTTTTACTAAATATGTAGGTGCATTGTGAGGCCTGTATGCATACTTCCAAAATGTTTAGTGATAGGTAGTGAAGATGATGCATTTTGAACATGATTAACTTCAGGCTCAGGAGTTCTGAAAATGTTTAATGTCTTTTACTAATCTTTGTGATCTGTTCACCACCGCACATCAGATAATGCTCTATGAACTGGGAAGGTGCTAGCGATGTTTCACATGTGCAGTATACTGCCTGAAAAGCACTTAACCCCCACCTTAAGTGTGCGGTTGTGTCTCTGTAGCTCACGGCACAGGCTCTCCAGCTTGCTGCGGGCCAGGATGGCCTTGCTGTGCTCATTCCGCAGGTGGTCTTTCTCCTGGATGAGCTGCGTCTGCTTCTTCTGCAGCGAGCGCATCTGCTTTTGGGAGGTGCGATGCTCCTCCAGCTGCCCAAGTACACAGGCAGAAGGGAAGGGGGAGAGAGAGAGTGAGAAAAATGAAGATCAAGCACAACATTCCTGCCAAAGCCATTATATTGTCTATTACCTTCATAACTTAAGTCTAAATAGTTCATCAGTGACACTGAAGTGGTGTCTCACAACAGCACAACTGTTCAGCACAATCAGGACAATTTTCAGGACATCCATTTCATTTGTTTGACTAAAATACTCTTACTAAATGTTAACTACTAGTAAAGTACAAAATGTGACCTGCTAAAAAGCCTATTACAGTCATTTGTGTCAAGCCAGATCTGAATGTAACCCTTTGTTATCTTGCTTCCTGTTTATTTCCATAATTAAGCAGCTGGATGGGGTCTGTAGCAGGATTAATGGGTGTTTCTGGAGAGCACTACCCTTTCCCATTACTATTTTCCCCAAACACCGCTAAGCCACCTCTCCAGGACTCCCTGTGTCTCGAGTCTTCACAATGTGTTCCATTAGCTTCCCCTGCTGCTGCAGGCCCTGCCAAATCTGATACGGTGACAAGAAAACTGACCCGGTGCCAGGTTTCTCCCTGCTGACTGCAGTCTGACGCGCGCGCGCGCACACACACACACACACACACACACACACACACACACACACACACACACACACACACACACACACGTCCTCTCCCCGTTCAGCATTGACAGACACAGTAAGCAGAGGTCATCAGCTAGTCCATGATGCTAGTTGCAGCACTTTGTTGCTTGCTTGGTTTTTCAGCAAGGAATTTCCATATACTGTAGTGCAGAATTATTTATGTACACCTTATGAACACCTCAGTAAGACCTAAATACATATCAGGGCAAGAAATGGGTATGTAGAACTACCGGACACAGACCAAATTAACCAACTATTCATACTCATAGGCTGTATTTTCTTGGAATGAAGGCGTATCTTGTCCCTCAACTCATAAATGTGACACCCAGGTCGGAAAACAAGCCAAATGAGCCATGCATACCTAAAACCCAGTACTGCCTTCTCCCTTCTTGGCAATGGAGGCATACACCAAGCCTGTTTTTGTCATAGTGGCCACAGTCAGAGCCTTGTAAGGATAAGAGCATTTGGGACTTACCAGTTCAGCATACTTCTTACACAGGCCTGCCAGCTTCTCCTCTGGTGTGCTCAGTGTATTCAGAGTCTGCATCAGAAGGGTTATCTCCTTTCCTGCAGTGCGGGCGCGTTCACACACACACACACACACACACACACACACACACACACACACACACACACACACACACACACACACACACATTAGTTATCAGACTGACACTGCAAAATGAGATGTACACTTTGAGGGAGTAAAACTTCTAGCACTTAAGGCTATAAACACCAAATCACAGAGGAATGGTAATGCTGAGGGGAGTAGCCTTCCCCTGCTTCTTATCGGAGTAGCTTTCTCATGCATCTAAGCAATCTAAACACATCATCAGACAACAATCCCCACCCACTGAATAAATGTGGATAAATGGATGTGAATAAATGGTCTTCTCATGCACTCTCCAGTTCTACCACTGTAGCTCACCGAGTCCTTTCACTTTTTTCTTGTCCTGCATCTTCTTCTGGTCTTTCTCTCCTCCACCGCCACCCCCACCACTGCCACCGTTCACTTTGACCTCTTCCGACTTGCCGTCCTCCTTGTCGGCCAGGCCGTTCACCTCCAGGCCATCCAACTGGCCGTTTGGCAAGGCCGTGTCCTCGGCGGCATCCTGCTGGCAGTAGGTACTAAGGATGTCCTCCAGCTGCCGGCTCAGCTCCTCGGCCATGTCGCAAGTGGACGCCAGCGTGCTCGCCTCGGCCACTATGAGGGCAGAGGTCAGAGCCTTGTTACAGGCATTTGTCATTTTCTTTTTCATTCCAAACCCAGAGAGACCACATACTTTGTTGTAGAACTATCAACATTTTATTGTTGCATAAATAGTCACCAAAGCTTACTCCCTAACTCCTAATATAGGTTGTTGTGAAAAAATTTATTTTATGATGCAGTTGTGTTCCACTCGTGTCTAATCTTTAATAACTCTCCTACCAACACTATTAATGCACTCGGTAGATAAATGCATTTTGTGATTTAATCCAACTGCAACAACTGATTTAAGCAAGAATTGACAGACTAGATCTATCTCTCCAAATATAGGAAGAGAGCAGCCATGTTAAATACGATATGAGCCCTACCTCCAGTGTGTTGACATGCCATCATCATTAAATCAGTTTTTAATTTAAGTCAGCACTTATTCAGGAGGACACTTGCAGAGACTGGCTGACAGGTTGTGTGGTGTTGCATCTGTATAAACCTTCGTGACCCAAATAATGTAATGTTTATGGTTTCTTGGTTACTTACAACCATCGTTAGGACTGGCGTCAAGGGGTGGAGTTTCGGCTGGTTGGGATTCTTCTCCCTGCGGACTCCCGGGCGTTTCCGCGGGTTCTACAGTCTCTGTTGTGTCCCCGGGAATAGGTGGCGCTCCGGCGGAGTTCTCCACTGTCGTCTCCTGCTCGTCGGTATCCTGTCTCTTCATCCTTAAACTTGTAAAAAGAAATCAAGGGTCAAGATCGCAAAAACACCAGGCTAGACTGAAAAATCTTGTCAGCGCCACAATGATAATAAACCACTGTTCACATTACTAATGCTACTGAAAAACATTAGGCTTTGTGAACAGCAGAGAGCATCCATATTGGGTCAAGTTAACATTAATTGCAATGATCACAAAGGGTGTAACAATCTTCTGAGACTTAATAATGTGCAATGACTAACAAGGCTCACGATGTTATGACATGAGCCAGCACCTACCTAACGTTAGCCAGCTTATAAAGCTAATGTTACTTAAAAAACAGCCTTAGCCAGCTGACGTGTGCTTTCCAGAGTACCCGAAGGTTGATAATTATGCCTATCTCAAGTAAGCGGTATTACGTGTGGTGAGAAAATGTTAACATTAAGTTCAACTTGCTATCTTTAGCAGCTGTGCAATGAAGTCAAACGCTTATGTTTACTCAATATGAAGTGTCCTACGCAGAAGCAAAGCTTTCTCAGTAGCAAGATGGTCAGCTAGCCAACTAGCTTATTTGCTAGCAACAGGCACTATGTATGTGGAACCGTGACGTTTATAAACATGCAGAGCATGAATACATGTATAATTCTTTACTGTAACTTATCCGGTCACATACATTTCGCCTGGCTACACTAAAAAGAAAGTACAATTGTTTACCAGAACTACTGCCAGATCCAACAAATTCACTTTATCTGCCCGATGCTGCTTTTTCGCTTCTTGCCAACTGACACAGGAAATACCAGAAACCGAAAATACGTTGATTGGACGACTACCTATGACGAATACGGCGGAAGTTACTTGCAGCATAAACAGCGTTGCTATATGGGAGGTGTTGTTTTTATGCCACAGCAAAGAATATGATGAAAGTTTATCAGATTGTGCTCTGCTCTTTCAGCATTTCCTAAAATCATAATTAGATCACGTATGAGATCATAGGTAGCCTACTTGTCCAAATCTCCACACCATGAAGTTTTCTGTGGCAGTTGGGGTTACTAACTGACTGACCTCAAGACCACCATTCTGAGATGGGAGGTAACTGCAAATGCTGTTCTTAGGTAGCATTTTCGGGTAGGCCTATCTGTACTCTACTTGAGTGCTTCTTTTTCTGACAACTTTTGACTTTTACCCCACTACTTTTTAACAAACATATCTGTACTTTCAACTCCTTACATTTTCAAAACATGCTAGTTACTTTTAGTCTTGATGCATTTGAGGGAAGTTATCAATATTTTCACTTAATGTTAATATGGTATGCCTTCTCAACATTAGGGCGATTTAAACATGGATGGGACAATAATAGAATTTCTTATGAAACACCATCAGTCGAGTGAAATAATCTTTAAGGATTGTTACAGTGGCTATTTGTAGGATACAGTCTGTGTCCTTTACCAAAAGCAGCCATCAAATAGTACTTTAGGAGTAGAGTACCTTTTGCTTTTATATTTTAAGTACATTTCGGAGCCGGCATTTTTCACTTTTATTTGAATAAGAAAGTCAAGTCAGTTATACTTTTACCTGTCTTATTTTACATAAGTATATATGCTTGAGCATGGAGTGTGTTTCTGCCATCTCTGCTGAATAAAAGACACTGGAAGTTCCCCACTAAACAAATATACCTTAAATTAATAATTACCACATTGAGACTAAATGGATGGTCAGAGACAGTAGATCATAATGCGCTGGTTGAAAAAGCTTTGCTTTAAGAACATCTTTAAGCTCAGTGGTGAAGCCAGGCCAAGGAAATGATGGGCTGATACCATGTCTGTGTTAGGAAGGTATAGGTCTGACAGAGAAGCATGATGCAATCTCACCATCTCATAAAAGAAGTGACAAAGTGCTACTATAGTTCACAAAATCCAACATGAAAAAGAACACACAATTGAGTAGAGTAAAACACTGGGCTATCAGATTGCAGAATGTTCTACATGGTACACATAGCTTATCCTTTGTCAGACAATTTTGCTGACATCAAGACATTAAACTGCACTTAAATGAAACACAAGACTGATTGCAACAGCATTTTTGATTTTTTATTTTGTTTTTGTACAGTATGTTTCCTGGACAAAACCTTTTTAAAACTCCTTTAAACATTTGTTCAATATTGTTAAATATACATCGTTTTTTTTCTTTTTTTCATGTTTGTGTGACATGTTCAGTATATGTGTTATCAGTTTCGTCACTCATTCATACGGTCGGTTAAGTCAAGTCAGTCGCAGTGTAATATGGGTAACAGCCAAAGAAAATTATCGTCTGCCCACCCTCCCCTCCCCACCCAAATTAAATATAAATACATTTCAAGAGGAGAAAAAATACAGGACTCAATTACATCATCCACCAAGGGAAAAGGGGAAAGTCAGAATAGGGTGTATGAAAACATTTCACAAAAATAACAACTGTTGTAAACACTGGATTGAGATTTGGAAGAGATTTACACATTTACAAGATCCAGGACGGAAGACCAGAAAGACCCAATTTGTCTTTACTACACCAATATGCAGATAATTTTTAAATCCTTCTTTGCACTTCTCAGAAGTCATTGTTGATGCAGGAGCAGGTAAACCATTTTCGCTGCAGTGGCATCAATGTTATACACCAAGTCCCACTTGATTTATTTCAAATATTTCAGTTTTGATAGTTTAAAAGTTCCGATCTCTCTTCTTTTTTTTTTGAAAATGTCATGGTGGCATCAGCCAAAGTGAGTAAAAACTGCAGAAGAAGCCTATAGTGGAGGTCTTTATCCCTGGGTTATGTTGGATTTGGGACATGGTTATTGCAGCTTGCGGTTGCTTCTTTAACAGTTCATGTAGGAACACTCATTTCTAAAAGCTGATTCCACAGAAATAGCTTCAACAGATCCAAGTCATCAATAAGTAGGGCTTTATTGTTGCTTGTGCTAATTTTTTTTTCCTATTAAAAAATGGATGGAGGTCAGTCTAAAAAATAGAGATTGAGTCTTCACAGTCCCCTTGTAAGCCCCCTAAAGGTGCTGACACACAGGACCATCACTACAAACAGCAGCTCCTTGAAGGCAATGAAAAAGTAAAACCTTGCCACTTCCTTTACTGCTGGCTAGTAATAACTTATTGGCCCACAGGTGCAAATCTGAAAATTGTCTTCAAAGGTGACCTCAACAGGGGGAGAGTGGATTGACACCATGACCCCCCCCCCCCCCCCCCATGCCCCCAGTGGTGTGACTTAAATAGTTTTAATTAGCAAATGAATGGCAAATTTCTCTGAAAACCTCCACTATTGTGACTAGATTCTCTGCACAACTAACACAAAAATAGACAGGAAAAACACAGCATTTCCTTTGCATCGGCATCTGACTAAAGAGTAAACAATAAGAGTGCAACAGAAAACATCGTTCTTTTTAAGTTGTTCCATTATTCTTTTACTCTTTACCAATTAATCAATTTGGTGCACAAACTAAAGGCTGCCCCTTCTTTAAAGAAACGGCTGCAGATACTGAAACTTTATAATGATTTCTAAGAAACAGAGCAGCAAGGTTTTTGCACAAAAAGCTGTGCACATTCAAGTAAAAAAATAAAAATAAACCAAAGACAATAGATACATTTCAACCTGCAGTCTTTGTTGGTCGGATTGGCACTTTAGTGAATAGGAGTGCATTTTAATTAGTTAAATTCTATTAATTCGAGTATTTTTTTTTCTTTCATAAATTTCTTCTTTTTTTCTTTTTTATTTTTTTAATTGATCCACTTGATTCGTTTAAGTTGACCCAGACCCGGGGCCATGTGAAATGAGGGACCAAAGTTGTATTGATATTATCCAAGCTCCACATTCAATGTGGAGAGGGAGGTGGTCTATTCTTATCTTTCTCTGATGTACAATGTAACTAGGGTTGGTGGAGACCCATTTTCCGGTGAAAGTCAAAACTTGATCAATCTGATCAACCAATTCTTTTTTTTATCCCATCATGTTATATCATGTCATATTCCATCATGTCCTAAATATCCGCCCATCCACTTAGCAGTAAATCCCCACTCCAGAACAGGGGCAATCAAGCCTAGCTGCAAGCTGTCATTTGTGTGCAAGATATGTTTCAGGATATTTCTCCAAAAGCTTCATCTTCACGATTTTAACGTAGGTTCATCTGTAATAAATGTAGTACAACAGCGAATTGCAGACTAGTTCTAATCTACCAAGTCAATATTGACCAGCGAAGCCAGTTTCACTTTCACCAGGAAAATCTCAACTCCACGGCCCCAATGCTACCAGCCTTGGATGTGAACGCAAGGGTACAGCTTACTCTTTTTCCTTTCGCAGCTCCTGTCAAGTCAACGTCACAAAACATGTAGGACAGCCACTGGCTATGCCCATCTCACCACAAGTCCCCACCCCCGCCCTCCCACCCTTCATTCCAAACACTCAGTTAAGCACCAGTCCGTGTGGCATAGAGGTAGAGGAAAAAAAATGCTTCCATTCTAAGTTAACATGAATTACAACAACGCAAGTCACAGTTTTCTCACATCTTTTGTTTTCAAGAGGTAAACAAATGGGATGCGCTTCTGTTTGCTTTGAAGGTGAAACAGAGCTACGAAAAGACGAAAAAGTCAAAAAAACAAAATGTCATTGTAAGCGAACTTTCATTTCTTTTTTCCCCTTTCGATCCGTGTCTACCACGTTAACTCTAAACTTAAGACCATCTTTCTAGATGAAAACAACACCAAAAAGCATCGTAGTGAGAGATAACTTGGGTTGCTTTTTTCCTGCTGGACGCCACAGTGAAGTGCAGAAACACAAAAAGTGCAAACTTGAGATTGAGAAAAAAAAAAGAATAGAATATATAGAAGAAATTAGTTGCATGTGGGGGAAATAAACAAAGAGAGAAAAAAGGCAAAAGATGTTGACAGAATGGTTATGGAAGCCATTTTCCCCTCCACTGTGTTCTCTTAATCTGTGTGTGGTGCATGCTGTATATGCTGGTCTTGTCTGCATGGGTGCATGAAGTGTGTGCAACGATTTTTTTTTTTTTTAACTATTATTTTTCACTTTTAATTTTTTTTCTGCTTTTGTTAGGTTTGTCATGATAAAACGCATGTTCCTTGCCAAATGTCAGTTGTCAGTAGAGCCAAAGAATACAAGCACATAAGAGTAGGCCTACACAAAATTAAATATATTATTCTTATATGGTACAAAACAAGAAAAAAAAAAATACTGCATTAGTTAGGATCAGCAGTTCAACTATTTCAAACAAATTTGCAAGTGAGGGACTAATCATTAATTTCTACAGACAACCTGACAGGACTTTCACTTTCCCACCATACCAGTCCAAGAGTTTGGCAAGGGACATTCCATGACTGCTGATAGGTTAATACAACACCATGCAAAACCCTAACATGCACAAACTGAGGGCAATCGGAGCCAATAACTCTTACAATACTAAACCTCCATCGGATATATATATATAGATATACACACTAGGCTTCGAATGAACACAAAATGGAAAGACTGGAGGTGAACCAAAACCAAAAAAAAAAAAAAAAAAGGAAACGCATCTACGTGAAAGGCAATAACTAACCCTGATTCCCTCAACCTCCCTACTGACATCTCCTCCCCATGTTACTGCCTAAATTAAATTTATAAGCAACCAAAAGAACCTTGAACAAAATTCACTACTGTGGAGGAAAGTCCTAGCCCTCAGACTTGCAATGTTATTTTTTTCTTTTTTTATTCTTGCATTTAATAATTAAATTCACTTCATATGTAAAATGCGTCATTATTTAGAACACTGCACACCACGAATAACACAACGCTAGTTTTACCATTCCTGATTAACTAGTAATCTAGATGTCATCTCGCTTAAGCCTTCTTATGTTAAGCCTCAATGTCCCTCGCCTCATTTACACCCATTTCTCAACAACCCCTTATGCCGACGGCTCTTCTGCCAACTTGCATCATTTTAAGACCCACCTCACGCCCAGCCAAAAAAATAATAATTAAATTAAAAAAAAAAAAAAAAAGGAAAAGAACACAGGAGAATAACCGACTGAACGGAGAATTTCCAATAGGTTCTCTTGTCCACAGTGTGTGTGCACTTAAGAGCTTGACGACTAAATTATCACACTCTTCCCCAAATAACCCCCTGACTGGTGGGGGGGGGGACTCTGGGATACATATTGAGAGCTTTTTGAATTGTACCCTGCAGCTCGGGTGAAAACCAGAGTCTCTAAATCCATATGGAGAGCAGCGTAGATCCACAGGTTAACTGATACTACAAAAAGGAAAAGGGCCAAAGCCTGTTGAATGTAGAGAAAAGAGCAGAATCCAAAAAAAAAAAAAAAAAAAAAAAAAATGAGGGCAACAATCGCCATCTTCTTTTAGAAAAGAACTCAGGACTCTCATGTAAAAACCCTTCTTTTTTTACTTTGACCTAATGGAGATGTGCTTTGAAAGTGAACTGCATGGGACCCACAAAAAGACAAATGAAATTAAAAAAAGAACTAAAAGACCTTAAATAAAACTTTAAAGGTTTTTTAAGCAGTGAGATTCTTCCTCTGCATAAGTCTCTGACTCTGACCGTGGGGAGGGGGAAACAAAGGGTTTACACCCCCTTGAGTTTCTGTGTGTGCCTGTGTGTCTGAGTGTGTGTGTCTGGGTGTGTGTGTCTGATAGTATTGGGCTGCTGCTGCTGCTGGGTTCTCTTTTGGTTCTGCCCTTGGCCCAGCTGCACGGTTCTGTATTCTGCACAGCTCTGATTGATCAGGGAGTACACAGAGGGGGGGTAGGGGGATGACTATCTATGGGGGGGGACCAGAGTGAAGAAGGAGGAAGGGGTCGGGGGGGGGGGGGGGCTGGTTATAGCTGGAAGCCTTCCATAGGAGCCTCCTGCTGAGCAAAGAGGTACTGCTGTTGGTTCTCGTCGGCCTGCGGGGCCAGGTTGGCGTCCTCCTCCTCCACGCCAAAGTAGTGCTCGATCAGGTCGAAGGCCTTCTGGTAAATCTCCTGGTTCTCATGGCTCTGCAGAAACTCAATTTTGTCCAGTCCTGAAGAACATGAACAGCATATTCAGTACATGGCTAAGGAAGGTGAAGGCAATACAATCAGAATCTGGATTCATTCAATATTTTAAATGAATTTTATTAATGAACAATTATTTAGCCGTTTCATTTTGGGTCTCATAGTTTACTGTAAATATACTCAACCTCTGAATTTTTTTCTCTTTTATGAAAATAAATAAATAAATCTTATGTTGATTAAAAGTAGCCTTGCAAGCCAGACTATAACATCAAAATGTACAGTCTGGCCATGACGATAGACCAGGCTCAATCCAAGGGGTGGAATCAGCGGTTGTCTTTCAAACTACCTCGCTGATACGCTACCGTTAGCATACATCTGGGCGGCTCTCTATAAGGACCGAGTGATGTGATTGGTCCGACAAAGCCTGGGAAGAAGACCTACTGAGGCCCTATGGCTCATGGTTAGACGTAACGGGCAAAACTTGAGCAAAACTTTGCCGTTGTTAGGGTACGTCTAGATTTCAAGACTTTATCAAAGGCATACCAGGTAAGTCTGTGTTTTTTTTTTTTTTTTCTATTTTTTATTTTAACCTCCGGACCTTCCCCTATAGTCGTGGATGAAGGAAAAAAACAAAAAAAAAAAACAAAAAAAAACACAACAACATTGAACAGTCTCACCATTTTATAAGGATTTTTTTGCAAACCAAAGAATAGGAGCTAGTGATGATCATTATTGTAGAGTTACGTTGACTGAGAAAGTAATAAACACGATTTTGGTATGATTCAGTTTCGGTTAACATCGGCTCGCCGTTTAAGATATGTTAGAGGCAGCTGAGAGCACCTTCACTCACCCCGTAATGAGTAATTTAAATCACTGAAGTGAATATGAAGCTGGGAAATTAACTTAATGTTGCTTGGTCTGCCTTTAAAATAACTGATGGACCTACACAAAAAAGTAGTCGACATGGGAAAGATTATAGTGGTTAATAGTTCTGAACAGCCCTAGAATACAATATAAACCACAGCAACCAGCTGAAATCCATTGAATATCTAAAAGTTGGAGAACAAGTGATCAGTTCTTTCAAATGCATTCATCCATGTCCACACGCAGAGACATGCAAAGAAAGTATCCAAAAATAATTAAAGCTGCTGAGTCACAACAGTCCTGTGTGTGTGTGTGTGTGTGTGTGTGTGTGTGTGTGTGTGTGTGTGTGTGTGTGTGCACCACTTACCGTAGGCCTCCTCAATGAGGCCGCAGTAGGGGTTGATGCCGGTGCCGCTCTGCTTGGCTTCCTGCTCCCCAAGACGCAGGATGTTCTCCAAACCATTCAGGGCCACCTGCACAATCTTGGAGTCCATCACCGTCAGCAGGTCACACAGGGGCTTAATGCAACCCAGATTCACTAAGTACCTGTGGAGCACGGCAGGAGAGTGGGTCAGAGCTGTGCAGCGTTTACATTTTACTGATTTCCACTGCCACCGTCATTCTGACGATAAATTTTGACTCCTTTTCCCCATTTCAAGGCCAAAAAGTAAAAAAAAAAAACAAAAAACCAAATCATATCCCATGAATAGTCTGTGTTCTTAGCCATCTCTGGAAAAACTGAAGAATCTGCAGCCATATGCAAGAGGCTATTGGAAATTACTGACTAAACTAAATCCATCATTCTTTAAATTATTTAATACTTTTAAGAAATACATTTTGGACATGTTGTGGTTCCAAGTACTTCTGATACCAACTATTACTAAGTATTTGTTATGGTTTCTACTTGGTTCTCAACTCCTGACCCCATTCAAATCGTTGTGTTTGTTTTGGTTGGTGAGAAAAATGTGTAAAGCGGTTAAGAGGGAAGCAGGCAGGAAGGTAAACAGTAAAGGGAGATAAAGAGATACACAGAAAGAGAGAGGAGGACAGGGAGAGGTGACAGCATTTGAAACGCTCTACTAGAGGAGAACACATGTGTTATTGTGCTCAGTTTCAACATTTATCATCTTTTCCAGCTCATATCTGTGGCTAGATGCCAATGCCCTCATTCAAGTCATTCTTAACATTCAGACTGCAGTACAACTTCACGAGAATTATGAGCTGTTAAGCCATGAGCCATATTCCCAAAGCATAATAAAAAACAGATTAAATTACAACTTTTATGGCATAAATGTGCCTTTCATAAAAATGACTTTCCCGAAACCACTCAGAGCACAGAGGGTAACATAACACTGTTTTTCAAAAGGGCGAGGGAGTCGTTCTCTGCAGTTCTGTACAATGGAGAGAGGAGGGGCCGAGTTGCAGCATCGCCAGTACATCAAGTGGAATTCCATCGCGAGCACAAATATTTCTGTGGAAGCTGGCTCATGATGTAACTCGATCCAGGGAAAAAAGCTCCACTATCAGCAGGCCTACCCCACCCATCCTACCCTCCTAGCCCAGTGAGCATGTGGGTTATTGAAGCAAGACTCCTCAGACCCACCAGCTCAACTAAAGGCTGAATGACACCCTCAGGCAATCTTAAAGCAGCTGTAAGCGGTTATTTTTTGAGTGTTGTTAAAAGGCTAATCTGCCTGTTTACGACTCGATGGAAAGAGACACCCTGAGAGGGGAGAAATAGTCTCAAGGACTCTCAGACAGTCTGGGCCTTTAGTTTCCAACATGGCCTGCCTAGCTACATTAACAAATCACCCTTCTGGGAAACCTAGTCTGCAACCAGTTTTATTTAGCCATAAGTAACATTCAACAATAATTAATTCAGAATTCAATGGAGAACTATGTATGTGTGCCAAAGGGCTGTCAGTGTGTTCCAGATCACGTAATTTGAGAGGGCACTTCAGTACAGCGCACTATGAGCACTGCGCCCTTGCTTGGAGATTGTGTGAATTTTGGCAGGTTAGAACTGTCCCGAATTTTCACAAGCTTCATAGTCTAATGTTACCTATTATTGCTAACAAAAAGGTTAGTAATAACTAGCTCATCATATGAGCAGTAAATACCAGCTGGATCAGTTTTGAAAAGCTGCGGGTTGTCCCTCCTCTTCTGTTACGTTGCCAAGATGGTGTCCATTGAGTACGAGAAGTATCCATCCTTCCATACTTCACATTTGAACTTTTAGAAGCGTACCATCCGGGTACTTGCAGTGCATTGCATTTTGCTACTGCTGCTAGTAAGAAAGCACTTACACCCTCAAATGAAGCATTCAAAGCGCTGAAGTGTGCAAATTGGAACACACTGATGGCTGTGTTGCTAAACCCAGAGTTGACAACAGTAAAAATTTTGATGAGTGTCAAATTTTTAAAAATTTTGCTAAACTTTTGCAGTACAACAATTAAGATAGGTAGAGCAGTTCTCTGAGTAACTGAATGACACATCTAAGTGAAATGTGACTTGGCCTGTTTATTTCCTCATGTATTATAGAGACGCTCCTCATCAATCAGTTGACCACAAAAACACTGGTTGTTTTCCCCACATTCCCTCATTCCACCCACTACCCAGCATTCCTGGCTGCACTCCAAACTGACCTGATCTGCTCGGCGGTTCCCCCTGAGGTGGCGTTGGTAATAGCCCAGGCTGCCTCTTTCCGGGTGCGGAACTCTGCTTTCTGCAGAATGTCGATGAGCACGGGGAAAATGTTTGCATCTATTACCGTCTGTGGGCACAAGGGGGAGGGGGGTGGGACAGAAAACTGTGTGAATGGCTTCAAACGTGTCAACATGGTTAGCCTGCTGCATACACATATCGCCTGTGAAGCAACTTAGTTATCTTTACTCTATGACCTTAAGCAACATGTAATCCTCTAAGCGCTGCCTCTCTCTCCCTCTCCCCCTCTCTCTGCTATGTAGCATTCAAGCTGTCAGACAAGTATGCAGCTTAAATATCCTACTACATGTCAGTACAGTCATGCGTAGCTCATTTTTAACTTTAATGAAAACAGATTCAGCAGATCAGGTTTATCAACAGCATGGTCTTGGATGGTCACACTGTACTTGATCTACTCTTGAGGGGGTGAAAACCTGGAACCCTGGAACAGTGTGGACCTCATTTTACTAAACACCCTACACCCTGCATGGTGAGCAGGAGGTGGGGGGGCAGAGGGAAAGTTGCGAACAGGGTGGTAGACCACACACACTTGGTGTGGTGCCTGCTGGGATGAGACGAGCTTACCTGGATCTGAACCCTGTTCCCCGCTGTGATGTTGGAGATGGTCCAGCAGGCTTCCTTCCTGATGGACTCCTTGGCACTGCTCAGCAGGTGGAGGAGGCAGGGCAGGGCTGAGCAATTCAGCACCACCTGCAGGAAAACCCAAACAACCACCACATGTTTACCAACACAGGCTGAATCTCAATGCCCCCTACCCACACAACGCCTTGAACCCTCAAAAACTTCTTCAGCTGGTTCACATCGGTTCTATCTTAGAGGGCAAAATTCTTGGGTGGGTGGGTGGGGGGGGGGCATTCGGCAATGTAAGAGAGGGCCAACCTGAGTGCTTGAACCCCTGCAAAATATTGCATGGTAATTTCTATACTTCTGATGACACGACGTTCACCAGAGGGTATTCCAGCACAAAGTTCAGTGACAAATCTAGCGAATATACTACTGTAAACCATCTAATAGAAATGTCCTAACTCCTCATTCTCACTAAGTTACGCGTTTACAAATCATTATTAAATCAATGGTGGCAATAAAGTTGCAGGTGACAGACAAGACTCTTAATAGTTCCATGGTGACTCACCTGAGTCTGAATGTCATCGCCGGTGACGATGTTCCCCACAGCTCGCAGCGCAGGAGAGGCAACTTTGTAGTCTGTGTGCCTGCAGCAGGAATGATAGGACAGATATGACCTTGTGCCACACGCCAGCGTAACATACAGTCCCTCATGTGTATGAACAATATGCAACGTATGCAGGAGCAGCGCAGATTTATTACAGTGATGAAAAGAGGCTTAGCCCTGGGGTGAGATTTCACTCAACCACACCTGCAAGTACGGTTACTTGGCTCATAAATTTACTAGGATGGCAAACAAGGATAAAGCTATTTTCAGGTGTCATGCCACCCAATGCTCTTCTTAGGAACAAGCCTGTGTTTTAGTGCCACTTTCATTCAAACACACAAACGCGTGCGTGCGTGCGCACACACACACACACACGTTTTCTGCTAAACCAGAGTGCACTACTCACATCAGCAGCTCCACCAGTCTCCGGCAGACACCCGAGTCGATGACGGCCTGAATCTTCTCATTGGGCCCATCGGAAAGGTAGGACAGGGCCCAGCAGGCGTCGGCCAGCAGGTCGATGTCGCTGCTGAAGAGCAGACGGGACAGCACAGGCAAGCACGGGCACACCTACAGGGGGCAGCACAGCACAGCATGAGAGGCGGGGGGGAAAAGGGGGTTGAGGATGAGAGAGTGAGAGTGAGAGAGAGGGAGGGGACACAGCAGTACATTAAATACTACCTCCTCAGGGGCTTAGTCTTAATATACCTACTCATACAAGTCCTCTTCATACACACCCTCTCGCTACATAAAAGCGCACACACGTCTAAATAAATGGGATCATTATAGAAATACAAAAATAAAGCAAACTCCTTATGAGAGCTTGACAAAGTTGGACATCTAGTGAGGCTCCATACAGGAGCTTGGGGTAGGCCAGTAAGGGGAAGGCCAGTGGATGTAATGTAAGCTGCTGCTGTACATCAGTGCCCCAGTTTAAGGCAATGTTTTATCCAGGCACCTTTTCAAAGTCGGGAGGTGGGCTTTTGCCTCTGCAGAGGTTAGACAGGGCCCACACAGCATTCCTGGTCATGGTCAGCCGAGTCGATTTGGTCAACAGCCTGCAAACACACACGCGCACACACACACACAGAACCATGCTTAAGGTACTAATGGGCACTTTCTCCAAAACAATTTCCTCCACACACACCCACACCCACACACACACACACCTCCTCAGGGGTTTCAGAAGAGGTTCAAATAACTCTTGCACTCACAAAGCGCACACCCATCCTTAGTCATACTCATACTCAAGCAACTGAGATGAACACCTCTGACAGGGCCCGACTGAAGGGGTGTGCGCGTGTGTGTGTGTGTGTGTGTGTGTGTGTTGGGGAACAGTGAGGACACAAGCGGTGGCAGCTCACGTTAGTAGTGGCGGGAGGATGTTGCAGCTCAATACGTAGTCTCTGCACATGGCGCTGTCGCCCGCAATGTTGCCCAAGGCCCACACCGCCTGAGGGAGGGGAGGGAGAGAGGGAGGGGGAGGGGGAGGGAGAGGGAGAGGGAGAGGGAGAGGGAGAGGGAGAGGGAGAGAGAGAGAGAGAGAGAGAGGGAGAGAGAGAGAGAGAGAGAGAGAGAGAGAGAGAGAGAGAGAGAGAGAGAGACACATTCAGAGGAATGGAAAGATAGTATGGAATGACAGTGAGAAAGACAGAAAAAAAGAAAGAGAAGAGAAACTGCTTCATTAGCAACCACCACAAACATGCAGATAATTACATCATGATACAAGCCCTACAGAGACCCTTTGAAAATTCAGCGGGTAAATCAGATCACAGGGGCCCCTGCATCGTGTTACAGGGGGGGAAAGGGTGGTGGAGGAGAGAGCCGTTTGAAGTCTGTGAATGAGAGGTAACTGATAGGGTGGCCCCCGTGGATCAAAGCCAAAAGCGGCGGTGGCAGTGCGCTCGCCGAAGCTAATCTGACAGGCAGCCTACCTGCTCCTGGACGTCTTCAAAGTCGGAGTTGAGGAGCTCAATGAAGACGGGCACGGCCCCGGCCTCAATGACCACCTTGGTCTGGTGGGACGTGCCTGAAGCGATGTTGGTGAGAGCCCAGGCAGCTTCAAACTAGAGGAGGAAAAATGAATCGGCCCACATCAAAATATTTCAACGGTATAACATGGCGTCCAAAACAATAAGGCAAACATTACAGATTCTGGAGAACCCCGCAAGAAACCCAGCAGGATGTGAGACGAGTCAATGGGCATGGGCGTCACTTTGCTCCAAGAAGTGCTGAACAGCAGAGATGCCCCAATTTGGCTCAGTGATTTGCAGTTACTTTTTAAACCACATACAACTAATTTTAAAGTGATTGGGGACATGTCTTGCACATGTGTGGCATAAGTAAAACCCATGGCATTGAGGAGGACTTCATTTACACTGACAGCATCTGTAGGTGAGACGGACTTGAAGGGGAGGACTGAAGTTTAATGACACTGGGGGCTGAGGAGGCAAGCTCACCTGTAATGTGCAATTGCTGCTTTTATGGAGGAACTCCACAAACCTATTCACTACCCCGGGTGTGCTGATGACCTCATCTATGGGTGGGTTGGGCTCTGTGGGCAACATGCACAGTGCAGGGCGTGAAGTCTCATCACACACACACACACACACACACACACACACACACACACACACACACACAAACTCACAGACAACAGACACAACCCATGCCAAGGCTGCATATCAGGTGAAATTTTGTGTGAAGGCATAAGATTCTATTCTATGTGTCTTGCGGTCCGTTCAAAGACAGATCAATCATTCTGGCACAATTTGCCATGATTGTTATTTGGCAATAATTTAGCGAAGACCTATCTCTTTGAGAATGCTAGAAGCAAGACACACAGAATCCCAGTGACGCATGACCTGCAAGAGATCATTGAGGAGATATGGCTAACCTTTGGATAGTAGTTTCCTAAACTTCTGTGTTGTGGTAAGCTGGAGTTCGGGGTCATCGGAGAAAAGCATCTCCACCATGTCTCTTGTGATAACTCCATCCTGGACACAGAGAGAGAGGAACACAGGATAAATGAACAAATAAATAAACAAACATCTGATGCTTGTAAATCCATGAGGAAATGCCACTGGCTAAATATTATGCGGTCAGAACTACATTTGGTTTGGCAGCATGCGTGCATAAAGCGGGCTAACGTAACCCGCTGTCCTTAATGTGCTCATCCTTGACATTCTGATAGCATTCTTTGTTTCAGCATCTTTCAAAGAGCACTGGAGCACAGGCTACCAATCTACCAACTACATTTCCTTGTGTGAATGATAATTAAATGAGGAGACGGATCCTGCCCGACAGTATCCACAAGTTGCCGTATTTAGCAAGATGCACTGCCATGGCCAAAAGGAGATTCACACAGCACTCATGCCTCCACTTACCGGGTTGGAGGCAGACGTGAAGAACGGGTCCATAAGAGGAGACTCAAACGGGGCCGCCTCTTCATTCAGCAACTCCACGTTTCTCCTTTTGAAAAGCTAAGGCACAAGAAATGGAGTGATTGATAGAGAGAGAGAGAGAGAGAGAGAGAGAGAGAGAGAGAGAGAGAGAGAGAGAGAGAGAGAGAGAGAGAGAGAGAGAGAGACAGAAAGAAAGAAAGAGAGGAATGTATGAAACTACTCATAGAATAAAAACACACGACACAGGCCAAACACAAACATAAAAACTAGTCGTCTAAGCCTACATAGCAAACTGAGGAGAGATGGCGGCCGGCGAGACATCACGGTTGAGATCAAAGATGAGGACAGAATTACAGTCTTCAATCTATTCTCCTTATCTTGGATCTCTGAGGAAATTTCAATATAACAGAGTACACTGGGAGAGTGGGAAAGATCAGGAGAGCATCATGTCATTTGTGTGAGGGGGTGGGGTGGGATGGTGTTGGACAGGGA
This sequence comes from Tenualosa ilisha, assembly GCA_015244755.2. Classification (NCBI taxonomy): domain Eukaryota; kingdom Metazoa; phylum Chordata; class Actinopteri; order Clupeiformes; family Clupeidae; genus Tenualosa; species Tenualosa ilisha. The sequence goes on from PYXC01001262.1 coordinate 2,211,620, forward strand.
TCAAAGGAGAGGGTATTGGTGAAGAAACAGGGCAGGAGAAGAGGAGGGAGGGGAGGCAAGGGGGGGGGAAGGTGAGTAAGGGAGCAAGGAGAGAAATCAGAGGTGGAAGTGGGTGAGGACAGGAGCAAGGTCAAGGAGGGGGTAGGAGGAGTGGGAGGGAGGATGGGAGGAGCCTGGGTAAAAAAAAAAGGATGCAAGGAAGAGGTGACAAGAAAGGAAGCAAGGCAAGAAAGGGGGTAGGAAAAAGTGCATGAACAACAACGGTGAAATAAGGCGGAGAGCAGAAGGAGGTTGGAAAAAAAAAGGATAGAGTAAATAAATCAGGTCTAACAATCACTGAATCACACATCTCTGAGGAGATCTGGAAGCAATAAAGTGGAAGTAAGAGAGCATCATGGAACATGGCTGAGTAGGCCAGAGAGTAGGGGAAGGAAGGCAGAAAGAGGTAGGATAGGAGGCAGCATGGGAGAAGGGAGAAGGAAAGGGAGGATGAGAGAAGGGGTAAGAGGGAAGAGGGACTGGAGAGGAAGCCACAGGGGAGGGAAAGGATGTTATGGCCTTTTTACACTGACAGGTACCAGCTTGGTTCAGCCCAACTCTACACACTTTTTTTTTTTTTATTAATTTTGCTTTTCCAATACTAAAATCCGGTACTTAGTCTCTGGTACCTGGTACCACCTTTGTTGAGGTTCCAAGCGAGCTGAACCGATACTAAACAATGGCGTGTAAATATTTGGTGGTTACCGAGTGGTCATTGCCATCATTAGCGCCACAGCGTTAACATTCTGAACAACCCCTCAGCTGTTAGCTGTCTGTTAGGACAACAGAATGGCTGACAGAGGGAATGATGTCACCCACTGAAAAAAAAAATGTCTGTAGCTGTGGCAAACAGCCAATTACCAAGATGAAACAAAATGCTTTTGATTTCATTCACCATAGCGATTGTTGTTACCATATTGTACCGTAAGGGTAGTCCACTTCAGTGTCGCTATAGCAACCGGTTTCATGAAATGGTACTTTTATGCAGTGGAAAATGAACATCCAAAACCAAATCAAGTCGAGTTGAGCTGATACCATTCAGTGGAAAACTGGCTGTAAAGAAAAGACAGTAGTTAGGATGGGATGGATGGGAGATGGGAACTGCCAAAGGAAGAAGGGAAATGGGAAGGCTGGAAAATGACAGACTGAGGCCTAAAATTCCTTGAGGCCTAAAACTGAGTTGGAGAATACCATGGCACATAAAGGCATTGGAAAGGTCAGGTGAGAGGGATGGGGGGGTTGTTGGGGTAGAAGAGCGTAGGAGAAGGAGCACATCAGATGGGGTGCAGAGGACAGTGGGGTGCTGGGACCAGAGCAGAGGCTCCATACCTGCAGCTCTCGCTTCTGTTTCCTGAGCTGGATGCCCTCCTCTTCCCGCCGGCGTCGCATCTCCTCAAGGTTGAGCGCTTTGTTCTTGTAGCGGTTCATCCTGTAGTTATCCTTTGCAGGACTCGCTGCCGTCTCTTTGGGACAGGAGAGCACACATGAAAATGATGGAAAAAAGGAATGAGAAATCGACCCACGGTTTAAACATGTATTTATTTTCAAAATCAAGCACAAAACCAGTTTAAAAGCAACACAAAGGCAAAAAAGTAACACCACCTCAACAAATGACAGCGGATGATATTGTCTATTTTTTTCTTAGACCCCGTCCACACGACAACGTTTTTCTATGAAAACGGAGAAGTTTCTATGCATTTTGGCCTTGCGTCCACACAAAGTCCACGTTTTGGGTGACCTAAAATGGAGTTTTTTGAAAACAGGTTCCAGAGTGGAAAAATCTAAAAATGCAGTTGGTTTGTTATCGTGTGGACAACGCATCGTGGCTGTATCTGTTTACAGCACCACATATAGGTGTGGAATATGTGTTACATCAATGTTACACCTTAATGCAGAGGGCAAAAATGGGTAATTTCCGCCTATATTTTGACTGTTGAACTTCAGGCTTCAACATCTCTGGTTCTACACCTTGCATAATAATGATCCATGACTTAAAATGAAGACACCTGGGCCATTAATTCAGCCATGCAAAGTGTTTTATTAGAGTCATTATACATTCATTTGTACAGCTAGAAATGCAGAAAAAAGTGTCATGAAGTTCAAAAACGCCTACCATTTATTTTGAATTTGGAGTGTGAAATTGGTTATGAGTGTCACAGGTGACTAAACAAAGCATTTTATGATTCACCCACATCATGGTAACAAGTGTAAAATTGAAGCAGATAGGCAAAATTTTACAGATTTTACACACAAAATATATTTGGTATACATAGGCGTTCCCAAAATGTCTTTTGGCCTACCCAAAACCACCAAATACACTATGAAGTTGAACTATGAAATACAATATGAAGTTTATTTACTTTTTTCACTTTTTTTTACCTTCTGAACCACAGTTAACCATGCCGAGTTAATTTCAAGGAACTGCTATGTATGTTCCTGGATGAATTTTACAGGTGGCCTATACCCTCTCCAAATTATACCCAAAACCTCTCCAAATAAGCAGTTTACTGTTATTGTAGACATTTGCATGGTTTTCCCACACATATCTCCCCATGTTGTAAGCTCTGAGAAACGATAATGTCCATAGCAGAGCCCCGTTAGCCAGAACAATTACAAACCTTGTAATGTGCTGTTCCCACCTCCTACGACGTGGACAAGGGGTTGGATTTTAGGAGGCAAAAAGAGTGAACCCCAACAAGTGACAACTATTTACAAAATAATTACAAGACCATCAGTACTCACGACTGTCTGGGTCTTTGTGCCAGAGAGAAAAACAAATGCGGTCTGCAACGATGCAGAGTGGAACATCACATTTTTCGCATTTGTATATTGTACACCTCTGGCAACGGACGCATCGCCTGCGCCCCAGTGTGGCTTTCTGGGCAGGGTCGCTGGACAGCTGGCACACGGGCACCGGCAAGCAGTGCTTCTCTGGCAGCACTGGCAGGGGGACAGTGGGCTCAACAGCAGCCTCCCTGGACGTGCATGCCTGTGCGGACTCTTTCCCCACAGAGCCCAGCTGCTCAAGAAGCGCGAGACGGAACCGCTTCTGCTTCATTGGCTTTTTGCCCTTAGCCTCGGCCATCTCCTTGTGGATAATGAAGCTGTTCACCACTGCGATGTCGATGAAGTGGAGAAACAGCTTCATGTACCAGCGGCTGGTTTTCCGGCCCACCGTGTAGTATTTGATGAGGGCATCTGAGAGGTCCACTCCTCCCATGTACTTGTTGTACTGTTTCACAGCACTGGGGACAGCAATGGCCTGTGAGGTCCAGACACCATCTCTCCGGAAGCGGCGCTTGGTGGTCTCCCCACTATAAGCCTTGTGAATGGTGGAACACATGGTGACATCACGTGTGTCCTTCCACTTCACATACAGTAGGGGCCCCTCACGGATCCAGCGCATGTCTCCCCGCCCAGCACTCTTGGGCAAAGCGTTGGTCTGCGTCTGCGGAAACCCCAGGCGTTCTCCCGCATGGCTCCACAGGCCCCAAACTTGTGGTTGTGCAGATGGGTGAAGAGCAACGGGCTGGTGTAGAAGTTGTCAACATAAATGTGATAACCTGACCCGAGGTGATTCACATTTAGCAGGTCGACAACTGAGTCGAAGCTCAACCCCTTGCCACTGGGAGACTTGGCTTTCCCCTCGTAGATGGTGAAGTTACAGGTAAAGCCATTCTTGCTGTCGGCCAAGACGAACAGCTTGTACCCCCATTTTGTAGGCTTGTTCTTCATATATTGCTTCATCCCGATCTGCGCTTTTGTTTTCACCATGCGCTCATCCACCGCCAAGTTCTGATGGGGGTGGTAGTAGGCACGGCAGGCGTGGAGGATGTCATCGAGCACTGGCCTAAGACGGCAAAGCTGGTCGTGTCCTGGCTGCCCACGGAGCTGGTCATTCTTGGCAGTGTCGTCAGGGTGGCTCATGTGAAGGCTTGAAGAGATAACCTCAAACCTGTAGCCTGCCATCACTGCCGGAGGGAAGGGGAAGTTAAAGGTTGTCTCCTTACTCCACAGGTCCCTGACTTCACTGACCTTGACAAGGCCAAGGTAGAGCACAATGGCCATCCAATTGAGCAGTTCCTCCGGGGTGACATCTTTCCAAACCTTCTTCCGGCCTGCCGCTCTGTGCCGAGCAACATGCTCATTGGTGTTGGCACAAAGTGTTTTCAGGACACGAGGGGTGAAGTACAGCTGGAAGAGTTCCAAAGGGCTGTATGACTTCTGGAGATCCAGCTGAGGACCAGGTGGACGCTTGGGGCAGAAGGAATGCGCACTGGACTGACATCCTCCTCCGAAAGATTGTGCCACTGTTCCACTGGACGCTTTGGAGTCTGGCAGGATGAGGTTGTGCGTTGGTGCGGCGGCCTGCCTCGTTTGCCTCCACGGCACAGTGGTGGGGCTGTGGGCAGTGCAGCGGTCAGGCAGTGCAGGCTGTGGCAGGGCTGTGGCAGCGGCAGCAGTGCAGCTCAGGCAGTGGCAGTGGCAGCGGCACCTCCAGGGCACAGTGGCAGGGCACAGGGGCAGGGCTGTGGCAGCGGTGGCTACAGCAGGGGTGGCAGCTCCAGAGAGCATGTGTGAGAGAGGATGAACAGGCACAGAGGTAAGGCCAGATGTGTCTTCAGCTGGACACGCACTGAAATGAAAAAGTGACATGTCATTTGAATACACAGTATGTAGATAATCATAAATTACATGCACAAAAGACAACAATAAAACACTGTTTAGTCATGCATTAGTTATTTTGTCATAACATATAAATCTAAGATTATATTATAGGGCCTAAGATCAACTTTTTTTAGACTTGCGACAGTATCAGATTACTAGGCATTTGCATCTCATCAGGCTAAGTAAGTCATGCATTAGTTTAGTCATGCGTTAGTTATTTTGTCATGATATATAAACTCTAACATTATAATATAAGGCCCAAGATAAACCAAAGTTCTCAAACAACTAATTGTAATGCATGCTAACGACCTGTCGAGTGCTGTCTATGCTCCATAGAGTACTTACATGTCCAAGACATGGTCCAGCCTTTCATCAAATGCCTCCTCCTCAAAGGAATCCATGCTTGCTGGATAGCCATCACTCTCTGAGAGAATTTCCTCCTCTGTCACGGCGAAATCTGGGTCAAAGAGTAATTCCAGCGCTTTTGCACAAGTAAATGTCTTCATTTTGGCACAACCAACGCAAAAATGCAAACAGCCGGTACACGTGGGATCGTGCGCACTGACAGGGATTGCCCGACGCACGATAACGCCCAAGCGTGACTAGCTGGATACGCATCAACCAATCACGTCTTTGGTTACTCCTAATTTGGGCAACCCACATACCATTTGAAACTTAAGAGTGAATACTATTGTATAAAAAAGGTGTCAATCACCTGAGTACTGATTATTTAAACGATGTACCACATTTTTTTCCGCTTACCCCAAACACCTAAGTGATTCAAGCGTGCGAGCTACACATTAAAACGACAATCAAACATAAAAAATAAAACAATTGACTGACCAAAACCAGTTTGGTGTTGTGGAGGACATATGAGACTTTTGTCATCTATCGATGGTTTTGAGATTTAACGTTGTTTTTTAATCGCTATGAGATCGGAAGAATCACGTTCATTTCCAATGGGAAAGGAATAGACATTCTTCGCCATCATTTGAGTAAGCTCAAAACATATAAATTGCAAAAGGTTGAATGTCCCTGTCTAGTAATTTACTATTTTGGATATAAAATCACTGTAGATGACATAAACAAGCTAGTTTGGTCACTTAAACACGTTAAAAGTGACAATTAACTTGACGAGGCACGGACATTGTTTACAATTGAATCAAGTGAGACATTTTCTACTTTTTTTTTTTCGAGACAACAGTAACACCTACAAATCAAAAATCCCGTGTGTTTGTAGCAGTATAACCACACATTAAGTAAAAAATAACATTATAGTTGAAAAATCACTAGTTTTTTGATGAAGTTTATTTGATTTAAACTATTTGATCTTACGGCGGCACAACCGGAGGGGGCACTGTTGCAGCATCAGGTTAACTCAGTGTTCTGTTGTCGTGTGAACGCAGATATTTTTTGCTCCGGCTCGTGTGTGGACACAGATTTTTTTTCAACCTGCCAAAAAAAAAAAAAAAAAAACGGGACCTTTGTCGTGTGGATGGGGCCTTAGTGAATTCTGTTGGTCTCAGGAAGAGAAGAGCAACAGGGAGCAATATTAAGCATAGATGGCGCTCATAAAGGCATTGACCAGACACCCGAACCTCAAGGCCTGTCAGGCTTGGAAATGAGAAATAATTCTGATTCATGAGCAGATTGCTGAGAACAGGGAAACCCCTATTTGATAACTGGACAAAACCTCACCAATCAGTGAAAAACAAACAAACAAAAAAAATGCTTTCACTACAAAGGTCCTTACCAAATAACATAACCAACTTAAGTTAGTACTAGTAGTACCCAAGTCCATAACAACCACTGGTGGCACACATAAACTAGACCAGGGGTGGACAACAACAAATACAAAGAGAGTTGCCATTCTGGGTTGGATGCCCATATCAAGCTCTCTCTATCCCATTCCACAGTCTGTCTCTTTCACGGCATATGCCTATGCATGGTCCAGCCATTCAGTGGGCGGCTAGTTGGCAGGCAGAAGCACGTTTTATCCAGGACAGCTAATCGCCGAGTTTGCACTAAACGGTGCCCAGTCTGCCTGGCCTCAGCTTTTGTTCTGGGTGCTATGTGCTCAACTCGCCTACTTCCCCCTGCCATCCTGACCCCCCTCGAAGCCACTAGTCGTCTGGAGACATGAGCGACGCAAACTTATGCCATGTATACCCTGTATACTATTCAATGAACACACACACACACACACACGTGCGCGCGCACACTATGTGACAAACAGGACTACTCTTGGCTGGCACGTACACACACAGTCACACATGCCTGAGTGAGCATCACACTGAAATCAGTCACATTCCTTGAGTTCCAGATCTGACAAGGAGTGGGGGGGAGGGTTGGCTTTACCTTGCCTTGAGTTCCACAACACAACATACAAAACTCTGAATGCTGGTGTATGGAGTCAAGTGAAATCCCAAAGTGGCTGACCACTCAACCGTACTTCAGGAAACAAAACAAATGCCAGGGTTAAAAACCGGGGAAATACCCTGCAGCAGGAAGTTACAACTTTGAAGTGGACTTGCTCTGCTTTTCACCCCGGGTGACAACACTTGGCTACAAAGTAAAGTAACAGGGAGGCACTGAAAGTGATCTCAGAACAAGACAAAGTGTTTAGAAAAGGCGTTTCAATCCAAAACACTGCAACACTTTAGCCTACATTTTTTTGCTTCCTCTTAGGCCTTGGCTGATTCTCATAAAGGAGACAGCTGGTGATTGTTTCAAAATTATCAGGCACACAGAGAGGGGCGGTTAAAGGGCAGAAACAAACTTTATAAAAAGAGTAATCCCAGAGCAATCCCCCTCCTGATCACAGTGTGTCAAAGCAGCTAAGCTATACTTTCCAACCCATCACATGGCTCTCTCAAATAGCCTGGTGGGCCGCTCAACCCCCCCACCACAAGAGCTATTTTAAATGAACTACATGGCCTCAATAAGTGGGAATGCTGAGCAGGACGACAGGAGGGGGGAAATACCCAAGTGGTAATAAGCAGAACCTACATTAGGCCTACGGTCTGCGCAGTCTGGAGATGCTAAAGACATAGGGCTGGATTTCACGCAACAGGCCTTTTCAGGTTCTACTCAGTGGTCCCGCACAGGCAGTGTTAAAAGATGAGTCCGTTTTAGATGCATCAGACAATCAACGTGACTGATGACATCTTGAAACAGAATACAATGCAAAGCCAGATCAGCAGGAAAGAATGACTAGTGAGGCACTGGACGTCCCCGATGTCATTTAATCTCACTGACGCCCTGACCATTCCTCTCATTTCATCTAGCTGAACATCCAAGACTGTCAAACACGAGATGAGTTGTGTACCAACACTCTACTATTCTTGACGTTTTGATATTGGACACACACCAGTAATGAGAAAACACAGAGACAAGTATCCAAGACACTACCAACTAACGCTAAATTGCCACCTTCTAACGACAGGCTACATTACACAGTAAAGCGTATAAAGATTAGCAAGTCTACCAAGTCAGTTTGTCATATTTTATCATAAGAACTGATGTACAGAATAATACGCGTGGGGATATAAAGTGGAGAGACGATGAATAAACGTGCTATACCGTTAGAGATTTGAGGAGTCATAGTGCGATTACCCAATAGCAGATTACCGTCCTAGGTATGTAGACGTTACGTTCTACTAGAAAGACAACGTTGAAGTTAGCTTAGCATTTTTTCATTTCATGAGAACGTTCACTTGAGGTCAGATACTCCTGAAAGCTATCGGCTGTTGTCAGTAATGTCTGAATAACAGCTACCGGTCACACAAAAGGTTGAGTTATTACAAACACTCATTTTAATTGTCCCGTTCATGTCATTATAACCTGGGTACCATTAGTTGCTAGCTACGTGGAAGTTAGCTTACTGGTAAGGGTAACGTAGCAAACCATTCGACGCCTGTCGTTAGCTGGCTAAATGTACCTACCTGCTAGGCGTTAAGCACTTTGTATAGCCGGTGATACACTTCGTTGTGAAAATGGTTATCGTGTTATTGAAATGAAAATAAGAGCGATCGATATTAAGCAGGTAAAATACTAACACATTCGCGTAGGCTATACAAACAGTCGGTTTGGGTTGCTAGGGGCTAAGCAATGGCTATCCGCTAAGCTAAGTTGCTAACTTTAACTGCAAGATCGTAAAGATTTTACTTTTTGAAGTCAAAAATGCCCTGTCATCTTACAATATACAAATGTAACTATATTCCACAAACATTGGCTTTATTACAAAACATACGAACTTACCCATTCTGTCCTAAGTGTGCGAAAAAACTCTCCCTTCCTAATAAATAAATTGTAAGTAATCCCCTCTATCTCCTTGCCTTCGAGAATTTGCTTCTCACACAAACAATATGTCGGAGAGCTACGGCGGCCCCAATGAGACATGCGTACTACCGTTTGGCTTTTTAAAAGCTGTCATAGATGTATTGTCTTAAAATAGCGAATTGTGTGAACAACACAATATAACATGAAACATTGTTCGCGATATTAAGTTAATGTAAACATCAAATTAAAGTCACAGACAGTAAAATAAGTTGAGCTTCTGCCAGCCTGTACGTGCAGAAAGTACCAGTACGTTCATTTCCCGAGAACAAAATCATGCCTTGATATGAACGCATGGGGGCAATGTTGCACAACATTTCTAAAGAACATGGAGGCCTAGAAACAGCCTTAAAGGCCTTTTCGGGAGCGTAAAGGTCAATGTCAAATCTGTGACCTACAAGGAAGGAAAAAAAACATAATAAAAAACACAGAGATAGGGTAATCGTTTGGGTTGCCATTTCATCAAGGAGAATATATAAAAGAAGATCAAGGCTGAAGTTTCCGCATAATGTGAGCATTATAGTTTCAAGGTAAGAAAAACAGTTTTAGCACAAACAGTTTGATGATACTCAGATGGTGACTTATCCACTGATAGGCAATGTAGCTTACTAGAATATGAAACAATTTATTAATTTTAAAGAAAAAAAAACATTTATTCCCCCTCTCACCCACTCTCTTCCTCTTGCTCTCTTTCTTTCACTCAGGATCTCACTCGCTCTTCATCTTCTCTTACTCATGTAAAGCGAACAAGGTGGCAGAAGGAGATAACAGATAGTGAATGAGAAGCAGGGGAATTAAAGAAAGAAACGAACTTCCAGATACCTCTGCTATCAAAACTGGATGTGAGAATTTTTTTTTTCTCCCTCTGAGCGGTTGTGAAAATTCACAGCTGCCAGACTTGACACGTCTCTATCTAAGCAGTCACTTATGAGTGACAGCATTTAGTATCTTTCCTACAACTCCAAGAGAAAAAAAAAGCTCAGAATTAGGTATTTCACTCAATTTAATTCAAAGCAAGCCTGTAGCAATTCGTCCTCTAAATCCATAGCGTTATTTGATCAGACCACGTACTGGTTCATACACATATCCCATTGTGGCCAAACAATGAGACCTTCATGTCGGTTAAACCAAATGGAAATAGCATGTTATTCGATAAGATGAGCGCATTCTCATTGGAAAACACTTAGCAATGTTAATAGATAAACTCTGTGATCAATATGCCACAATCATTGTACATAGACAGTAATTGATGAACACATCAACCCTGGGAAGTGCAAGTGATACCATCAAGGCCTGCTTGGACATCTGAAGAGATTCTTGAAAAGAAATGCAATGCTTTAGAAACTAATTTAGTCTTTTCACATAAAAATGCTGTCTTTCTCACTTTCTCCCTGTTCAACTCACCACTACCCCTAAATATGCAATGACAAGAAGCACTGAAAGTTGAAATATATTCTCTAAATGGCTGATTATACACTTGTTCGCTGTCAGGGGCACATAGAAAGGTTAGGCCTACTCCTTCTTAAGCCATTAGCACACACACACACTCACTCACACACACACACACACACACACACACAGTGTAGCTATTGCAAATGGATGTCCCCACGGTCCTTGGTAGCCTCTGCACACATACAGTGGACCTTGTCACGGCAGCGGGGCCAGAGGTGCTAATGCCCCGGCAGATGATCTCATTATCAGTGTTTAATGTGCCGCTCTGCTGCACTGCGCAACACTACTCTCCTCCAACATCTCTGCTCATAAATCCATACAGTTATTCCAAGCCAGCAGACGTGATGGAGGGCAGCGAGCAGAGGTCACAGACCTGCACTACAT
>PYXC01001262.1:2227500-2260000 GCA_015244755.2 Tenualosa ilisha
AACACTATGTCTGGTCGCTGCTACATTGTCCTGCCATAATTCCTGATAACCACCTATGGACTGACTACCGTGTAATGGAAAGTGGGATAATATTCTGGAACTATTATGATCCTTGGCTAAAACCAAAGACAACTTGTGGTCTATCATGGTTACTACTGATTGTAATTTTCCTGCATGACCCCTGGCAGTTGGGTTAGCCCTTTGAGTCGTGGATCTGCCCGAGGTTTCTTCCTAGACTAACTAAACATAAGGGAGTTTTTCCTTGCCCCTGTTGCTCTTGGGTGCTCAAGCGACATTATTCTGGTCTAGGTTTAGAAGACGTCTGCAGGAATTACCCAGTCTGGTGGACGTGCGGCATGGACACATGGAGGCCACCGTAGCAGGTGCTCTTTTGCATGTGGCAGAAGCCACCAGTGAATGAGTGAGGCATGGACAGAGAAGGACAAACATAAGGAGAACAGAAAAAAAGAACAGAAAGAGAAAAAATAATATAGACAGAGTAAATGAAATGAAGCCCCCAGCTACAATGAGAGACGGAGAGCGGAGGAGGATTCATGTCAGTTTGTGTTGTTAATCTAAGCATAAGACACAAATAGGTCACAATTAATTCAAATTGCGGTGAGAATGATGACATGGATGGTGAAAACATGCTGAGAGGGCCGCATGTGTGAATGGTTTCAAGGGTCATGCTTTACAAGCGCCAGCACATGTTAAGCACTTGTTTACAGATTACACCATTACTACCCGCTTGCCATCATATGGAGACAGTACAGAATGCCCACACACACACACACACACACACACACACACACACACACACACACACACACACGCACAGACTAACAAAACACATACACATATGGCTATGCGCATATTCACACACACACATACACACACAATTATATAAACTTTCAAACATGCACATTTGCACAGACACACACACACACACACACACACACTCGCACACAGAGCCTACAGCTAATTAAGTGCCAAGAAGAGAGGTCAACACCGTTCGCCAATTATCCAATATCTCCAGCCGAGTGGTTCGTGACACCCTGTATTCAGGGGTGACAGAGCGGCGAGGTTATTATCCCCCCTCGCCCACTCCAGAAGGTCCAGAGAGAGGCTCCGTCTCCGGCCAAGCCAGCGCTGGGAAGGGCAGCGCAGGTGGGCACGGCCGATCGCCCCCGGCCCCTGAATCTGAATCAGTTCTGATGGCCCCTCTTTGACCCCTCTGCATCTCATGCTGTGTTGCTTTTGTTCAAGCTGCTGCCGAATACTCCACATCCCTCTGCTTGTGTGTGTCAGTGTGAGACGATGTGTGCCTGTGTGTGTGTGTGTATGTGTGTGTGTATATGTGTTACAATCTATTTGCTTATGTGTGTACGTATGTGTATGTATTTGTGGGTTGGTGTCTTTAAATGTGTGTGTGTTACAATCTATTTGCTTATGTATGTATGTGCGGGTTTTTTTTTGTTTTTGTGTGTGTGTGTATGTGTGTGTATGTGTGTGTGTTAGCGTGTGTGTGTGTGTCACCAACTGTGTGTCACCAACTGTTAATAGCGCAGCTGAAAAAGGACCCCATTTTACTGGACGATTTTTTGATCCACTTAGTCCCACTTCTGTTTGAGTGTGGTGCACTTAGCAGGTCTGGCTTTGGCAGCGCCGCAAATTGTTTGCCGGTGCCACAGAGCCGGTAATGTTATTACACTTGACGTCAAGGCCTCTCTGCAAAATGCCAGCCGTTGATCTCCATGTGGAGAGCCGCGAGGAGGGCGGATCTAAATTGCTACGGTGAAAAACCCATTTGCATGTTTTCAGGAAAATTGTGTTTGTGTCTGCGTGTGCTTCCGTGTGTGTGTAGATGTGTCAGTCTGTCTGTTTGTGCATGCACATATATGAATGTGTATGTATATATATATATGTGTGTGTGTGTGTGTGTGTGTTTGTGTGCTTGTTTATATTTTTGTGTCTGTTACTGTTTTGTTTACAGTACCCTTAAAACCTGACCATCTCAAAGAAGTGGTGTGAAGATGTGAAGAGCTGGTCTTCGGTGGAGAGTCTTTGCCTCGCCCCAGGGTGAAAGAGCCAAACTTGTCAATACAGATCAGGGACAAGGGGCTCTGATGGACTAGCAGGCTCTGGTAAACAGGAGGAAGAGAGAGAGAGAGAGAGAAAGAGGATGTGGAGAGAAAACACCATCTACTGAGGCTGAAGGGGAGACCTCACAGGTTGACAAGGCCCAAGACAGACATGAGGGATATGCACATAAGTATTTTGATATGTGGACGCTATTGAACTTGTGGACATATGCACAGAAAAACACAAGGCATGCTGTGTACTTATACTCTACACAAATGTACAAACTGCATGCACACACACACACGCACACACACACATACATACACACACACACATGAAATGCATGTGCATGTACATACACACACACAGACACACACACTCACACACACACACACACACACACACACACACACACACACACACACACACACACACAAACATACACACACAGTCATGCCTGAGGTGCAGTCGAGGTGCCAGCTTTATCTCTGCTTCCATCCTCTCATCTCCTCCTAGGGTGTTTAGCCATAGTTCACTGGAAGCGAAGTGTAAAATACACACACACACACACATACATATACACACACACTCGCACAATGTAGTCATTGTGCCGTATGAAAATAAAAGAGTCTTGCTGTCCTCTGTTTTTCACAAGCCCTCTTTCACCACCACCCCCTCCCCGACATGGGTCAACAAGGAGTCATCAGGTCAAGTTCAGATCGAGTCCCATTTTTCATGGCCTGTTCAGCCATCCTGATGAACAGCATCCTTTCTCTTCCTTTCACACTGTTCTGCTGCTTATCACTCGTCTCCTCTCCCTCTCCCTCCCTGTCTTTCTCTCTCTCTCTCTCTCTCTCTCTCCCACACACACATACACACACTCACTGTCTCTCTCTCTGACTGTCTTACCCCCTCCCCTCTGTGTGTGTGTGTGTGTGTCTGTCAGTGATGAATGTAGGGCACAGGTGGATTAACAGGGAGAGCGGTGTTGAACACAGACCGGGAGACTCTAAGCGTCACCTGCCTCCACCCGCGGCCCAAAAAGGACAATATGACACCACCGGCTCCGCTGTGATGCCAGTCTTTTGCATTGGAACTGGTTCAAAATGCCATGCCCTATTATCATCCTCATTCAAAACCACAGTGTAAAAAGTGTGTGTGTGTGTGTGTGTGTGTTTCAGATGCTGTGTTTATAATACCTTGGAACACTGTACAAAAGACACCATTGAGTGCTTTTCAGCAAGAGATGCTATAAGAATGGCATGTCAGGGTTTTTTTCCCCTCTGGCCATCAGTCACAAAAGTAAGGTGTTTTCCATTTAGTGCTTTTAGAGGTGCTCTCATAAAGTGTGTGTGTGTGTGTGTGTGTGTGTGTGTGTGTGTGTGTGGACTTCAACTCCCTTGACGTTGCAGAGGCGGTGAGTGCACTTCAGGCTAAAGGCTGAAAAACACAGAGGAACAGGTGAGTCAGCAGTAAGAACACACAAACGAATAAGGGTGGTGGTGGTGGTGGTGGTGTGTGTGGGGGGGGGGGGGAATTTAAGGTGTGAGGTTGGAGGGCAAGTGGGTATGGTGACGGTGGTGGTGGTGGGGTGATCTTAAGGTGTGGGGTTAGAGGCCAAGTGGATGTGGTGATAATAGTGGTGGTGGTGGTGGGGAGGGGGGGGCATTGGAGGGCAAGTAGGGGTGGTGGGTGGCAAAAGGGGAGATGAAAGGGCAGGCAATTAATTCACAGTTTCAGGGACACTGATTGCTCTGGGGCTCGTTTGAACCTTGAAGACCAACGTCTGATTAGCCATCTGATTAAAACTCCATATAGAAAAAAAATGTAAAAACAATGTAGCAGTACAAATTGCCTGGGTTTATAACCTAGGCTTAAACATGTACCCAATCCTTTAGTGACATGCTTTGAGTTTGGAGCACTTCCTTTGAGTGATGATAGACAAAACAGAAAAAAAATCAATGCACTTGTACATGGAAAAAAGAACACATCAACATAAACAACCACACCTTTTCTCAAAATATCATGTTCACACTCATGTGCAAACATAAACACATACACATGCACTCGCTAACGTACATTACACACACACAGACACACACACAAACAAACACACACACACACACACACCACACACGCACACGCTCACACACACACACACACACACGCACAGACACACACACACACACACACACACACACACACACAGAAACACACACACACACACACACAGAAACACACATACACACACACAAACACACGCACATGCTCACACACACACACACACGCACAGACACACACACACACACACATACAGAAACACACACACACACACGCACACACACAAACACATGCACAGACACACACACACACACACACACACACACAGAAACACACACACACACACACACAAACACACACACAGACACACACACACACACACAAACACACACACAGACACACACACACACACACACACACACAAACACACACAAACACAGAAACACACACACACAGACAAAGCACTGGCTGGCTGGGCTTGGCGGCAGGTCGGTGGTGAAGAGTGGCAGGACGTGACGAGAGATAATGGGAGCGTGGAGCGTCATAAATAATGCAACAGTGACAGCAGAGCCGCGTGAAAACTCTGCCCTGTCAGCACACCTCTCTCGCACCTCCTCGGGGACTTCAAAAAGTGGTTTAATCTCTCTTGCACCCACAATGCACTCACACACACACACACACACACACACACACAAGCGTATGCACACGCTTATACACTCACACGCACACAGACACACACACGCACATACACAAATGCTCATACACAGACACACAGACGAACGCACACAAGCCCCTCCAAAAAAGAGGAAGTAATCTTCAGAGGGAATAAATAAGTCACAGTCCCAGAACAGCTTTCAGAGAGAATACATCCATCAGAATGAGAGTTCAGTCCTTTCCTGGAATGTGTGTGTATGTGGTGTGTGTTTGTGTGTGTTTGTGTACGGATGGACACAGAATGCAGATTTGTGCATCTGATTTAGCACTCACACACTAACCTTCAGACACACACACACACACACACAGTCCTGTGTATATAAACCATATCTGTACACTGGAACCTAAAATGGTCTTTTAAATAATGCCTGAAAAGGAATATGTATTAATTCATTGATTTGATCTATTTAATTAATATGTAAATAAATGCAATACACTAACCAGGCATGCAGACACTAGAATATATCTATGATTGCACTGTTGATGATGTGGTCGATGCATTTACACCCATTTCAATTCCATTAACACTTTTCCTCTCTATACATGATCCACCACCTAAAGGATGAAATTTAGTGATGAGAGTGGTGGAAGAGAGTGAGGGGGGTCTGCTATGGAGAGGCCTGTGTTGAAACAGCGGTTGGAGGGGCACTTGATCAGGGCTACGTCGACTCTCTCTGCTCTCGGCTCCTGTTGACCCTGTCATGCTGGAGGAGAGGACGGGGGAGAAGAAAAGTGTCCCCTCTTTCTCTCTCTCTCTCTCTCTCTCTCTCTCTCTCCTCAGGTGTGCTACTTTTCGCCTGCCACCCCCTCACGGATCAATAACATCACTGGCACTTTAATTTAGCACAGGAGTCAAGGGCCAGTCTTTCTGCAAGGCACAAACACACTTGCTCTCACACACGTGGACACACAGACAGACACACACACACACACACACACACACACACATACACATACACACACAAACACACACATGCACATGCACACATACACACAACAACACAGCACTGCCGAACCCTAGGAGCATTTTGCTGGGCCGAATTTCCACTGCCCAAAGTCATCTGTTTCCACAGATAAGCGCTTTGCTCTGACAAGACTCCCATTGCCACGTAGCAGGGTGGAGAGAGGGTGGAGAGCAAAATGGAGAAAAAAGAAAGGGAGAGCAAGAGATCCATCTGGGGAGAGAGAGAGAGAGAGAGAGAGCGAGAGATTTAGAGATGCAACTGCCTGACTGTGGAGCTCTGCTTGAACATGTGTTCACGGGAGGTCTTCAAAACGACTGCTCACTCAGCACAAGGGGGCGGTGTGTGTATGTGTGTTTGTGCGTGTGTGTGTGTGTCTGAGTGTGTGGTGGTGGTTTCTGGAAAACTGAGCTCAGTAGTTTCAAAAGCTCTGGGACTGTGGTCGGGAGTTCCTGTTTTTCTCCCCTGCGTCCCCCCCGCACCTCCCAAAATACCACAGCTTTCATATTTCTGCCCTGGAATACAGTTTTCTACTGATTAGTCTAATATTCCCTGTTGTTGGCGTTCATGCTGAGGTAGACTGATTTAAGACTGGACTCTACTACACTGCACTGAACAGGACACAGCCACACAGAAGGTGATGATAAAAACCAACAGAAAAGCACATGAACTGGAGATCTCCTCGAGGTAGAAATATGGTGATGAGTGCCCTGCAGTGGAGATACTGGGCAACTGGAAGCACACACACACACACACACACACGTACACGTACAGCATAGGGATATGTACACATGCCTTCATAATATACTTATATCCACACACACATGCATACAAACACACACACACACACACACACACACACACACACACACACCCCACACACACAGACAGACAGACACACACACCCACACACAAAAACACACCCCTTGGCTAAGATAAGATGGAACCATGGACTAAGTACTGTACCTAATCGTGTCTCACAGGATCTCTGTTGCAACAAAGAAAATGCTGACTGTCTTGATTTACAGAACCGCAGGGTGAGGAAGAACAGACGCCCCTACTAAACACGAAGACAACATACACACCCACTCTCACACACATTCTCTCTCTTCTCTCTGTCACACAGACACACACACACCCCAAAACATGCAAACATAATATGCCCAGTGGGCCCCTGTCTCCCGAGTCTCCTTGCCAGAAGAGTTGAACCTGGGCTAGTGTACTGGTGAAAGGAGGTGGGTGGTGGGGGGTTTGGTGTGGGATGGTGTGGTGTAAGGTGGGGAGAGCTGTTTCCTATTCATAAGGGTGGGCAAGGGCACTTCATTTGGCTGCTTATTGATATTTCCAATAAAGGGCTGTCTTAGGGGGGCCCGAGCAGAGCCAGTACAAGGACCAACAGTGGCCTTGGGGAGGGAAGAAAGAGAGTCTGCAGTACAGGGGGGTGGGGGCAGGGGGATCGGGCATGTTCTGCATTTTGCACAAACAACCAGAGAGACAACAAAAATAGATGCATACTGGGTGTATTGTTCCTTTTAAGTCTCAGGATAAACAAGGGTGGGTGTTTTTTTGTTTTTTGTTTTGTTTTTCCCCAATCAAATATGGCTCTCTCTCTTGTGTATATCAATTGGTTCTGGGGTCCGCCATACCCGGTATCACCTTTGCTCAATTAGCCAGATAAATTTTCCATTTTCCACTGCAAGTGTAAACAAAACAAAGCAAAACGATTCAGAGAGAGCAAAAAGAACCACATACACAACATATACTGCATAAACACACACGCACACACACACACACACACACAAAAAAACATACAAATCTTGGGAAAATTGAGGGTGACAATGAATATCATTAGTGCCTGGTGGTTTTAAGGCCATTGGGCATTAGTGAAAAATCACAGTGCCTCAATGCCTCTATTTTTAGAGCCTGATGAGGAGCTGACCTCCCTAATGTTGTTATCGCAACATAATTAAGAGACGCCGCCACTTCGACTGTCACTCATTATTCCGTGGCGGGTCCTTGGAGTTGACAAGGTCACCACTCCATTTATCATTGTTACAGTGACTCACGATGGGTTTTCATCGCTGGACATCCAGCCATTAAAAAAAAAAATCCAAATTTAGCAGCAAACGTTGCACTGAGTCATAATGATGTTTCGCATGTGATCCTCTTCAGCTCATGGGTTGCTAAATGTGTGCTAAAGGGATGCATAGTCTGCTAATGAGCAGTCTTCTCGAGGTGGTTTTATTTTTACTCTCCAGTTTATTTTGGCCTTAGAGTGAGAGGCATATTAGTGTCATGAGTTGCACATGAAATTCCTAGAGTGAATACGGAAACAGTTGGGATCCCTGGATCACTGTATCCCTGTAACAGAGAAAAGAAGTTTCTTAAACCTTTATAACCTTTATAAACCTTTATAATTATCTTATAAATATCTTATAAATATCTGTATAAATCACAAGTGACAAAACTATTAAATATAGTTTATAATGAACCAGAATCTATGGTCATGATTTAATGAAGAAGTATAATGAGGTGAAGAAATGCAATCCCATGTGTAGCTGTCCCCAGTGTATTAACCTAGCTGAAGAGATTTAGCAAAATCAACGTATGCACCTCAGCAAATGATTGGGAAATTATGACACCAGTATATTGCTGACATGTGTGAGGATGAGGTGAGAGTCATATAGTTTCACATGTCGGTAAGAATGCACTGAAATTATTACCTAATCTGGTATGTAGGCTGACATCAGTTTTTTTTTAAAAAAAAAGCAGTGTTGATACTATATTTTCATCACCATCTCAGCTATTGCTGTTTTGTCCAAAGGCAGAACAAGCAAGACTGTGTGAGCAATGAAACTGACACCGAAACTCATCCCTATAAGAGTGTGGATGGACTTGTGAAATCTGTTGCACCGAGTCAGCTGCACCGACCAAATTAGAGTCCTTGTCTAACTTGACCGAGACCAATACGTTCAACATGGAATACCAAAACACAGCACAGCACACAGCAGTGTTGCTCTGTATCTCTCCATGCATACACATCAAAGCAATGTTTTTATAAAAAAATAAAACTATTTTAAATAGAAATATTTTTTTATTATATATATATATATATATAGAGAGAGAGAGAGAGAGAGAGAGAGAGAGCAGAGAGAGAGAGAGAGAGAAAGAGAGAGAGATTTTTATTTAAATTTATTCAGTTGAGTATAAAATGAAATGCTGTTTTGCATGAAGACCTAATCAATGTCTGCTTAATTATTATGACCTCTGCCAAGGAGGTTATGTTTCGCCTGTGTTTGTCTGTCTGTGTGCAAGATTACTCAAAAAATACTGGATAGATTTGGATGAAATTTTCAGACAACATGGGTATTAGGCCAAGGAACAGATGGTTACATTTTGGTTGTGATCTGGAACATCGTCTGGAATTTGTATTGGGTCAGTTACCCAATATTGCCTGTGGCTCTCAGAGCGCTTTTCTAGATTTTACAGTAATATTAGCTTTTTGCATGTTTTTGTTTCTGGGCACTAAAGAGTTAACAAAATAAAAGGGTTGGCATTGGCAGTGCAGGAGTTGCCTGGATCACAATGCATTAATAATAGATATGGGGAAAGATAGAGTATTTATTGGCTTTTGGATTAAGTATTCAGGGGCTGTAGCAGAAGCTCACACAAAGACATTGGGCCTGTGCTAAACTGCAATTATTTAAAAAAAAAAAACCCTCCAATTTGCAAGGAAGAGTTGTCAAGAAAAAAAGAGTAAGAAGAAGAGAGAAAAAAATCACGTAAGAAAAGGAAATGTGTGTGCATTCCCTCATTCCTATACTGCAGGTTGTCCTGAACTAAACTCTGGACAAGGAAAATGAGTGAAGCAAAAACATTTTTTTTAAAAAATCATCACAAAAAATGCAATTTAATATCAGACTGATGCAATATACCAGGCACATGTTGTAAATGGCATGAACTGGCTCAGGCTGCTGTTTTTTCCCCCACATGCCATGACCAGACGGAGAGGTAGGTTTCAATTAGAGACAGGTCTCCATTTTACGTCGAGTTCAGACAGCTGGATTAATTCTGTAGGCAATCGACTCGCCAGCCTGCCTGCCTGCCTCCCTGCCTGCCTGGCAGCATGGTGACAGTCTGCTGATTGCCTGAGTTCATCCGTTGCAAATTCCTGCTTGCCCCCGCCATCACGGCTGCATGGTATCCAATCAGCGGAGGAGGTAACGATCAATCTAAGCTCTCCAAAAACCGCTTGCGATACCATCCATGCCCGACCTGACCCTGTCAACAGCCCAGTGCTGATAACAGAATTGGATGTAATTGTCTTCTCTTAGAAGATGGTGGGATTAATGGAGGGGAGGGGTGCAGTGACATGCGAAAAGATGAGACACCATGGGTAGAGGGGAGTGGCGGGGGTGTGGTGTGGTTTCGAGAGGAGACTTTCATTTTCTCTCTCTCTCTCTCTCTCTCTCTCTCTCTCTCCATTCAGCACATATCAGTCCCCCCAATCTTAACCTCTCCTCATCCTCTGTGAAAGCGCTGATATTGGTCTATGTGAAATAGAATCTAAACAGTGTCATGTTCAACCTTACCTTTCCAATTACTGAGATAGTATTTGCAAACCTGCAGGGACCTTGGGAACAAAACAAGTGTCGAAAGAACTATTGTACATCATTGTTCCATACTGTACAATGCAGGTGACTCAGCAATGTGACCCAATATCATTGTCATCACCTTACATGCAGTGGAGCAGTATGGGATTCGATCAAACGTTACTTCCTGTTGCATCTACATCTTAAAATAACATAAATTTATATGTTATGTATAAATTATTCCATATCATAATGTATGGTAAATAGATAGAAAGAATATATATATATATATAAGATAGATAGAAGAAACACTGACAGTTTTATGGAAAAAAATCACTGGTACCACACATTTCATACTGAGAGACTTTATCAAATAACTGGTGCTAACAGTTCACAAGAAGCAATCATGGGTGACGCATCGACAAATGTCAAACATGGATTAATGGATTAATAATATCCTCAAATATCCACGTTTAATACCTTCTTTCATTTAGGTTCTCTGCCTCTCTTTCTCTGCCCTCTATCTTTCTTCCATTCTTTTTGCTGAACCTAATAGGAGCCATGGAGTGAAGCCATGGTGATAAGAACCAATCTTGCAGCAGACAAAAACTCCCAGCAGAATTTAATCTCACCGTCCCCTTTCTGTCTTCTCCGAGAGCAGCCCAGGTCCCCTTGCGTTCACCAAAGGGCCGCCGAGGCCTTCATTACGTCCGTCTCAGAATACAATCAGTGCAAAATTATAGCCAGGTTTTTTCTCTCTCTCTCTCTCTCTTTTTCTCTCTATCACGCCATCTCTCTTTTTCATCTCTCTTTTTCTTTATTTCTTTCTCAGCCAGCCACACAATAGGGCAATTTCACTGTTAACAAGATCCAGAACTTCCTTGTCATTGTTTAAAAAAAGAGCTGATATTCAGTGGTGAAGGATTTAGCTTAACTTACCATCAATGTGATACTGACACAGAAATAAAATATATATATATATCCCTCATACTCTTCAATTATTTTCAGTACAGCTCCCTGCTGGCACATATGCAGCCAGTTAAAAATATGTAAAATTAAACACATATTACGTAAGAGTGTCATTTAAAATGTATTCTTAATTTAAATATTTGAATAATTTTTTAACAAGAAACTGAGCGGATCTTACAGACCCGTGTGCCCTGCGCTAGAAGACTCGCTTTGGCGTCTCCCCGGAGGACAGCCGGGCAAGGAGGATGAAGTAATTGCGCCCAGTGGGCACCCTAATTAAATTAAAACTGCCACAGACTGACTGTGACTCGTGAGTGCCAGTACGGCTGTTCAAACTGCTTTGGGACCTCATTCCACTCTCCTTCTTGGTGGATGACCCAAAGATGAGAAAGGTTTTTTTTTTTTTTTTTTTTTTAGACCGCAAAACACACCAGGCCACACACAATTACAACAGTGAGAAGTACGACTCGGTTTCAATTCGGTAGTAGTGCTTTTTTTTGTCCTTAACATTCCACCAGTAATTAGCAGCTGGCTTC
This sequence comes from Tenualosa ilisha, assembly GCA_015244755.2. NCBI lineage: Eukaryota > Metazoa > Chordata > Actinopteri > Clupeiformes > Clupeidae > Tenualosa > Tenualosa ilisha. The sequence continues at coordinate 2,239,417 of PYXC01001262.1, forward strand.
ACCGACTGTGAAGAACTTTGCTGGCCACCTTCGAGACTCCTCTGACCAAATACAAACTCAACTGTTCCACCAGCATACCCCGAAGGCATCTAATGAATATTTGAGTGAGATTTTCTTTTGTCCTGCCTCTCTTGCAAATTCTGTTATGGAGCAGAAGGAGGCATTTATTGCAAAGGTCACTGTTCCAATTCGATTTCCGGAAGGGGTTTGTGTGTGACGGTAGGATGGGGGTGGGGGGTGGCTTATGGGTTTGGATAATTAGGCTACAGAAAAAATGTGTTGGTGCCCACTGATTCACAGTTGCAAAACGCACTTTGAGAAAGGGAAAAGTTCACCTTGCGAATACTGTATGATATGCATGTGTTCTCAGCTCAAAGGCCTCACAGCTGCACCGACTAATGGGAATGAGAGGAGAGGTGGCAACAAACATTTTCCCCTTTCGCATCTGCATTAGCATAACGTAGCCTCAGGTTTTTGTCCTACTTTGTCCTTCATGGACAAACGCCTGAATCGCTTCCTGTCAAATCATGTCCTCCCATCTTAAGGCCATAGGTCAAATGTATGTGACTGTTTTGTTTCATTTTGTTTTGTTTTTGGTGTTTTTCTTCCCCTCAGAACTTGCCAACTTGCGAACATGCCACAGTCCACAATTATCATTCCTGAATTGAATGCGAAAGACACAAATGGATTCCATGTGTGACTGAGTTGCCTGGAGAGACAAGAACAGAACAGCCGTGTTTTTTAGGGGAAAGCTGGAGTCGTTCAGCTCTTCCTGGGGGAAATTAGTTCGGCGCGAGACAGCATTACATGAATTAACAACCTAATCCACAAGTCCTGGAGTCGAGAGAAAAAAAAGTGTCTCTGCTGTGCTTAGGGACCTACATGCTTCCAGTGTCTATCCATTTTTTTTGTTCATTCTCTCTTTTTTTTGGGAGATGTTCAAACCTGCAGAAAATCTCAGCCCTTACTGGCAGTCAGTGCAGCTGAGTCAATGAATACGATTTAGTACACTCACCTTGGGGCCATTTAGTGCTGATGATTTTCCAGGGGTATGCCTGTACTGCAGAGCTGTCTCATTTTAAGGGTCATGGTCAAACAAAGATGGCTTTCAAGTTCGAGAAGTTCAAACATTATTATAGCTACGTAGTGTAGGGTTTTTTTTTATCTCAAACAGCTCAAATAGCTTCAAACTCTTTTCAGTGCTTCACTGATTCAGAGTACGGCATCTGAAGAGAAATCAAAGTCTACAGAATTCTACATAGGTCCTTTAGCTATACATGGCTTTACTTGGAATATGGGGAATGCGACTTCTGAAGTTTGTGCTTGTGCTGTTATGCATTCATAAAACTTATTGCACAGCACAATAGGGAAATAACACCTGCAGAGACAAGCATTACTTTCGCTGGGTACAAGTTACAAGTTCACATCACCTTAACAAGAGAGTGTGAAGTCCTGTCTGCTTTGTACTTGCCCTTGTGCAGTGGAGAAGGACATGATGAGGACATGAGGGGTGGGGGGGGGCTCACTCTCATTTGGTTAAGGTGCCCATTTCACTCGCATTGACTTAAACATGTCTACCTCACGCTGTCTGTCTAAGTTTGCCCCCCCGCCTGTGCAGCAGCTTCAATGCAGTCATTGATCCTGAGCCGAGCGGCGAGACAAATGCGCTCTCGGGTGGCGGCCGAGACCTTTTGTTTCTGCCATTTACCCAGCAGAGTGAACGCGTCTTTGTTAAACAGGCTTCCCGCCGTCCGAAGCAAAGGCCCCTCTCGGCATGTTGATAAGGGCGCCATGAAGACCCTGCTGTTGGTTGTGGTGATCAATGACTCCTGTGTACCTTACCTTTTTTGGGCACGAAGAGTGAAGACTCTGCTCACAGTCCTTTGATGACTAGGGTGCCAAGATGTCTAAATGCTTATATTCTGCATTTGCTTTTAAACCTTACCTACGCAGTTCTGGGTGTGAGTGTATGTGTATGTTTACTTGTGTGTGCGGTTTATAGACCACAGGAAAGGAACCAGTGAAGATCATTTTAACTTTTCTGTAGGTTCATGTAGACTGAAAAGGTAACAACATGATTTCATAAGGCTTATAGGTTTGAGTTTCAGGGCACCTTTAGCATTTGTAGAGCATTTGTGCACTAGAAGTTGTTCTACCTAATGTCTGCAAAACGACACTCTTGTTTTGAATGAAAGGGCATCACAGGCAGACCTGGGGAAAAAAGGACCATCAGCAGTGCAAATATTTGTAAAGAAAAGTGCACTGAAGCGTGACGGCTCCCTTTCCCTCTCTACAGTTCTCCCCTGGCACTTACATTGAGCTTGTCAAAACAGCACCGCAGTTTTTTTGCCAGTGAGAATGAATACAAGAAGCGCACCTGCGAGGACATCTGCTCAGTTCATTTTAAGACACGTTTCTATTTGTTTCACAATCAGCAAGTGGATGGAAGGCTGTTCATTTTTCCTTTCCTAACGTGATAAAGGTTGAACTTGAGGTGTAGTTATAATTACTGCAGAAACCACACTGGTTAGAGTTTCACCTTGATCACCTGCATTTGAATGACACTTTATTTGCAGATGGTGCGGGAAACACGAACTCCAGAGACTTGGTCCTCTGAAGGCCTAGTGAAGGACATCCGCAAAGAATAAAGACAAACGCTGACAGAACCGGAGGCGAGTGACAGAAAGTCAAGTGTAGTGCTTCGGCACTCGCTTTTTTCATGTCAAAAAAACAGGAAGCGACACACACGGGGGGGTATTCAATACACTGTTAGTGTATCATATTGTTTGTTTTTTCCCTTGGCAGTCCTTGTTAATGAGAAAAGATGGCCCCTCTCCATCCTTAAATGGCTGTTGTCACCGCACCGTTGATAGTTTTCTGAATTAGTCTCCTGTAATGAGGATAGATGGGCAGGGATCCAGCTTCCGAGACAGTGTGACTAGACGACACACCTGGGATGGCGCACATAATGATGGCTCATCCGTGCAATGCATCGTGGGCAATAAAATCACTGTTAGAGTGCTCTGTGTGGACCATGACAGAATATGAATGAACAAAAACAGAAAAGGAAATGAGACCTGATGTGAGAAGTAGCTTGTAGTTTGAGTAGGTGCTATTATATATTGGATTTACGGCAGATAATGACTTTAATGGCCCAGTCTTATGTGAAGTCTGTGTTCTCTTGGCGCATCAGGTGCTTTTTGCACCCTGTCGTCACCACAGTGTCATCTTGAGGGAGGTGTGCTGACATTTAAGGAAGTGGGATTAAGTGGTTTGGATGATGGCTGTTACTATTAGAGACAAAATATTTCAACATGTACAAATATCCCCAAACTGTGCTGTAAACAACTTCTAAGCGCATAATGGGGAGAATTAGCCTCAAGGTTAAAAACCAAGCATATCAAAAACCGAGGCACATCTTTCAAAGTTGCCTCTTGCTGTGCAGTGAAAGAGAGAGAAAAAAGTGTTGCCCTCATCAAAATGCATTCAGAAAGGTCAGCCTCGAGAAATCCAAAGGTCAGTCCAACTGGTCTCTCTTTGGTGCCGCAACAGCAAGGCAAGGGAGGTTGTGCCAGCCAGTCTCTCAATGCCACTGCCATGGAAACCTAAGGAGGCAGAGAAACGGGTGAAGTGGGTGGTGGGAGATGTGGGGTGGGTGGAAGGCATGTGGATAATTACAAGATTGGAGGAGGAAAGGTTAACTTTCTCTCAATGCCAACCAGTCATTAGGCCACCATTAGCTAGGTCTGACATCTCTGTGCCCCCCACCACACACACGCACACACACACACATACACACACACACATACCACCAACACTAACAGCACCCTGGCTGCCCGCCTCCATCTGAGCTGGACTAATGATCCGAAAGGCCCTTTGGATAAATAGCGGGGTATCTGTGACACATTGGTGGCGACACTGGCTAATATCCTGTGGCAGTGCAAAAATAGAAGACTTCATCTGACTTGATTAATTAATAAAGCCTGAAGGCAGAAACCATTTGGCTGGTTGAGGAGGCTAACGTTACACAACTTGGCCAAAAAAAAAAAACGCCACAATGATAAGACCTGACTCTGACATGATAATTATTGGAAAACTTTGTGTCCCTCTCTGTATCTCTTGTCAAAATTAATCAGTACAGTACTTTCCTGTACTGGAAAAAATTTGTTTGAAAAAAAACTTAATTTCTATGGAACGTCGTGACTGTGACTGAAATACATTTATCAGAAATGGCAAAACAACATCAAACAGCATACCCACAGTCAAAACAGACACTGGAAAACAAACACTGAAAAATTGAAGACCAGGCTTTCAAGATCTCACAGGCAGACATCTCATGTGATATCTGTATTTTCCACCAGTAGCTAGAAGCTGTGTATTTTGTTCATCCCCATATTCATACATTCATTTGTATATCTTTTGAAAAGCCAATGTTTTTTTTAATCAACTTGAATTTATTGATATACCCAGGCAGGTAACCTATCATGACTGTAGCCATTGTAAAACATTCTATTCTATAGCCACAATTATTTTCATGCACATAGAAGGCCTCTTTTTTCATTGTGCACGAGTGCCAGGAAAATAAGTGTGTGTGTGTGTGTGTGTGTATGTGTGTGTACACTGAGGGAGGGAGGTGGGGCATCTCTCCCAGGGCTCTAGAACACATACTTGTGGCCTGGAAATGGCTCTGAAGTACTCGCTCTCTGAGGAGCTCAGCAGTGAGAGCGCCTGCCATTGCAAGTGGAGACATCCTCCAGCGGCTCATCTCTGAAATACGCGCTTCACAGTCTGTTGGATGATAAATCTGAACGGAGCTGTTTGTGATTATTTATGGATGATAAGGAATTAGTTACACATTGATGGTTCCCCAAGTGAACGGCTTTTGATCTATTCAGATGACCATTCTTAGAAGCCTGTGAGAGATGGCGCACACAAACTCCCCATACCCCCAAACTCCTCACCACTCCCCATATCCTTTTTTTCCTTCAGTTCAAAATGAGGTCTGGCGTTGCTTTTATAGTCAATTCCATTTCCTGGACTGACCCATACTGTTAACATTCATGCACCAAGAACCATAAATATTTATACAGACCCCTGAGAGGTAGTTAATAAAACCAACCAGAAAAAAAGTCATCATAAGCATATTTGAGTGATCCTGTCCCCTCTATCTCATCACAATGACCTCTGTTGACATAAATCCAGTGCCAAGGGTCTGTGGATCTGTATGTGTGGAAGAGACAAGGGGCACTTGGCATTAAAAAGTCTTTGCCCGCTTGTTTCTTTATACTCACAGCCCGACAAACACACAGCACTGGCATACTGATTCAGGATCAGGCATTCAAAAGACAAAAACCCGACAAATGAAATGTACTTAAATCACATACTGTGTCTGACACACACGGATTAACTCTGCAAACCAGCCTGCCGCGTGGCTTTGTTGTGCTGTAAAAAGATAATTGGCATGCAAGCGCTGACACCGGCTGACATTAGGCGTCTTGTTTTCTCTTTGTCATGGTGCGCCGTTTCCACACATGCCCTCGGAATGACAGTAATTGAAGCACTTCCCAGGCCTGCTGCTGTGGAGACGCTCCAAAAAAAAAAAAGAAAAAAATGAAATCAGTCTCTCTCTCTCTCTCTTTTCTCTTTCTCTCTCTTTCTCTCTCTCTCTCTCTCTCTCTCGTGATTCATGGGAGGTCATTCCACATCTCTGCACCAGCGCAGCACCATCACAGCAGGTGAAACAAACGTGATAAGAGCATTAATTAAATTTCATAAAGCACCCCCTCACACACACACACACACACCCTCACACACACACACACACACACACACACCCTCACACACACACACACACACACACACACCCTCACACACACACACACACTCAACTCCCCACCCTTTTGCTCTCTAGTGGGGTTCTTCACTCATCTCCCTCCAACTAGACATCATAAATCAGAGGGGGTGGGGGGTGGGGGGGGGGTCCTCCCACCTTCCCTTGTCGAAGTATGGTGAATTCTAAGTAAGCAGAAATTCCCAACCCCCTCTCAGCTCCACCTTGAGTCCAATGACAAATGCTTTGCAAAACACCCAAATGAAATTGATAACCTTCCTTTTTGCCTTTCTTCTCTGGCAAAAAAACCTCAGTGATATAAAGAGTGCATTCATTAGGGCCATCCTTTCCCCACCCATTCCCTTCTCTCTGGTCTCTCTTCTTTCATTCCTCCCTTTTCTTCCTTCTTTTCTTCCCTTCCTCTTTCTCTCTCTGGCAAAAAACTTTGTTATAAAAAGAAGTGCCATAATTTGCCCACTTTCCCCCACCTAGTTCTTTCTTTCTTTCTTTCTTTCTTTCTTTCTTTCTTTCTTTCTTTCTTTCTTTCTTTCAATCTTTCTTTTCTTCCCTCCTGCCTTCCTTGCCTGACAAAAACCTCTGTTGGATAAAAGAAACACCAACACAATGTTCTGTTATTATGTGCCCCCCTAGACCTCTCTGGGAATGTTACAATTCTTGATGTGTAATATCCGCCATTAGATTGAATATCACTGCATTGTAAGATGTATTGCAGTAATCTGCAGGTGGTAGTAAAAATGATTATATTCTATTCTCAAGGTCTTTCCTTTGCATGCTTGGATTGCATGCAAAGGAAAGGATTCTCTACTTTACTTACCAAACTCAACCACCTGGTACCCCCCCCCCCCCCCCACCACCACCACCACCACCAGACACCCCGAATAATAAAAAAAAACATGTTCATACAGCCCCCAAACCACAAGACAAAATTATTTTGTAAGAACAGACTGCAAAATAGGGAAAGTCAGACACACAAGCTTTTTCCGCTGACTGCATCCCTCTCTCCGTCTCTCCCTCTCCCCTTCACTGGTCCATCGCTCGCAGTTATAAACGGGGGCCCAATCCAAACGCGGATGATGTATCAAAATACAGTGCTTCACTTTTTCTCTCCTTCTCTCTTCCCCTCAAGAGTGGTCAGTGTCAGTATTACAGATATACAATGCATTACTCCACAGTTATTCCCAAGGCATTGAAACAGACGAAGAAGAGGTGAAAAGACCAAATAACGAATCTGCTGTTGTGGTAATGCAATACAAGACACAAGACCGATCTTTTCCCCAGTTTAGTCTATTGGAGTAATTGTGCAGAGAGGGGCTATGTGTATTTCGTATTTTCTGTTAGGCGTCTTCATTTACTGTAAAGATGATGCTGATTTGCATTTGCATAATCCCAATTATGGCCCTGAATAACGGGGCGTTGCTTTCAAGCGAGGTCGTTTAAAAATGTAATGCCAGAGGGAGGCCGTTCGAGCAGACTCAGCGACACTGATCACTCAGCCACTGGAGCGCATCATAAACGATCCGTGTCTTTCATCAGCCAATAAATTAGGACAGTTATGGAAGGGGTGGGAACATTTATTGCTTCCCTGACTCATCATTGGTTACAGATGAAGTAATGTTCAGTCTGGGAGGAAATAGGAAGGGGCAGGGGGGGCAAGGGGGGGAGGGGTCCCTGCTTTAATGGGGACCTGAGGGGACTAGGTGGTGTGCAAATTATAGTTGTTCACTTGTACTACCCTACTGAAGAGCCAGCTGCTGAAATGTCGGCACGCTGTAAAAAATGTCTGTTAAAATAACATGGTGAATCCGTGAAATGGCAAAAGTAATAGATCATAAAACACAAAACACTATATCACTGTAGCTGAAACATCAGATTACCCTAAATCAAGAATAATGCACACAACTTTAATTTTTTTACTGTCATAATATGGAATATGGAATATTACAGGGAATAACTGTGAAATGGCAACAGTAATAGACCATAAAATGTAAAATAGTATATCACTGTAGTAGAAACATCAACTTACCCTAAAGCAAGAAACTGACTAAACTTTATTTTTCATGCTGCGTAGAATATTACTGTAAAGAACGGTAAAATGATCTCCGCAAGCCGTAGGCTCGTACTACTGCCTCAGGCCTACACCCCTGGTACAGTTAGGTCTAAGAAAAATTAAAAGGTTGTAGGCCTAATAGGTAGGCCTGAGAAAAATCTTTTGGTGATTTATCTTCGTTTTAACCTGAAATAAATAAATAGTTGAAATAAATAGTTTTACTCAAAACACCTCTGCTAAGTAATTGACAGTGATCCTTATGAAAAGTGTTACAAACTTTTTTCCTGTTCAGCCCCTCCTTTCTGTTCTGCCCCTTTAAGCAGTGTGTATAACAAAATGTCTGCCACATCTATTTACAGACCAGTATAAGACATGAAAGAAACAGCTTTCAGTAACAGCAGCACACATGGTAATTTTGCAGAACCTTTAAAGCAGGGTTTCTCAAACTTTATTGGACCGGGGACCCCTCACAGAGCAGAAACTTTTCCAAAAACCCCTCATGTTCACAACAAGTTAGACCATACAGGCTTATATCCATTAGTTCAGTGAAATGCTAGATGCTACTTTGAAAAAGTAGAAAGAAAAGTTTTTCGCGGACCCCTGGGGGTCTCTGGACCCCAGTTTGAGAACCAATGCTTTAAAGACAGATTTTATTTACTAGAGTTTGAAGCAGACTTTGTGTCCATTTGGCATCAAAATATTGTGACACAGAGGTCAATGTCATTTGTCATCATGGGAAAAGCGAAAGAATAGCTTACAAGATAGTAATGAATGAAAGGTATTTTGACCTCTGTGAGTCAGGTACAGGTATAAAATAAACATCTACTGGCTTGTAACTGCCCACAATTCATCAGTAAAGGTACCCAGCGTTGTCTAAAATCCTTTGCTTAATACTTTACATTGCATTACAGAACATTACATTTACATGTATGCATTAAGCAGACACGTTTATCCAAAGCGACTTACGAAAAGAGGATTAACATTCAAGCTACATTGCAGAAGAAACTGGCAGAACTGTGGTGAAGTGCAGAAGAAGGAGATAGTGCATTGTGTGTGTGTGTGTCTGTGTGCGTGTGTGTGTGGGTGTGTGTGTGTAAGGCAGGTTAGAGGTGTTAGGCTGTGCTCTTGTAAGAGCTGAGTTTTTAAGTGAACATGCAGGATATTCAGTCATTTTCAACATTTGTTTTTCTCCCCTGGGCTGATATGAGCACTGTAGGATACTCTCAGGCCAGCAAATTTCGTTTTTGTGTGTGACTCACAGTGTTTAACTGGGCACAAGCAAAAAAAATAATATTACCTTGAGGTCACTGAATTTGTTTACCTCTGAATAATGTCAGTATTCCAATTTCAGTAATACAACAATTCTCTGTGGTGAGATGCAACTGATTGGATTCTTCAGGGGTTCAGAGATCTGCTCGGTTTGGTCGAGTCTGCTGCATTTTCAGGAATAACGTGGCGGAGGATTTCATCATAGTCTGCAGCACACAAGATCTCTGAGCGCTGAGTCATATTTAAGGTTCCCCCAGGAGTCGTTATTACTGAAGGCTCATGATGTGGTTATGGGGAGTTAGCCAAGCAAAGACGCCCCCAAACTTGCCAAAGACAACACTGAAGTGCCAAAACAACTCCAATAGCCAACCCAACAGGCCTCCTGGAGCCATTTTGAATGCAAAACAAATGTGTGCACTCTACCTCAAATAAGACAAACGTGCGCCATGTTAGAAAACCACAGTCATTTTTCTATGCATAGTTGTGGGAATGGCTGAGAGCACTGTTGACAGTAGCATAGTTCTTGTTTGCAAATTCAACCATATTCACCCCTCCATATGGGAAAGGTTAAAAAGTGTGCGGTGTGCAAAGTGACTGTCACTTCAACTCCTGGTAATGAATTTCCTGCTATTTCATCTCCCAGGGGAAGATTTTACATTGGTGCCAAGCCTCATTTCATTCCTATACACATACCCTGTTCCAATGCTGTACTTCTCTGCCCTATTTTGGCCAGTGAAGATAAGCACACAACGGTATTTGCCTCAGACAACCCCTCAGAGCTTATTTTTTCGAGGACACAAACTTTTTTTTGTGTGTGTGAGGAAAAAAAAGAAGATCTCTGGGATGGAAAAAAGTATGCCAGGAACAAAGTCGTGTTAAATTAGCACCAAGTGTGTCAGTCGCCGGAGCTGTCACAACACAGTCTTTAATAAGACTCGTGATTTGTGCCGTGGGTTTGTTCCAGAAGCTGACGAGTCCACCGCACTGCCCCTCGTTGGGAAGTAGTTTGTGCCAACAACAAGGACTGTGGGAACGTTTTGGGAGTGTTCTTTTTTGTGTGACTCTTTGTGTGCGTGTGTGTGTGTGTCTGTGTGCCAGTGACAAGGGATATGTGATTCAAGGATGGCAAGGATGCATTTTAATGCAGTACATGAGGATACACAAGTCCCTCAAAAGCCATTACTATTAGAAGATGTATTAAACTGTCAAGCTGTCAAGGAAAGTAAATATGTTTGATTAAGAAGAACAGGAGAAACCACTGGGGTTGGCTAACGTTGACACAGTTACAAAACACTTTGGACTGCACCAAAAATGACAGGGAGAAATTGCAGAGAGACATTTTCAGAGGTAGCCAATTTTTAAAAATTCCACGTCTCACGTCAATGCGTGTAGGCAAGAACAACCCCACCATTATGTTGGAAAGAGAGGCACTTCTTGATTGGGCCTGATTATTTTTCATTGTTTTCATAAACACAAAGCCTCTCTCCAAAGCGTACCGACATCAAACACTCGTCAATCCCCTGAAATTATCATCAAAACCAAACTTCACAGGGAAGACAAACATTAAAAATCAACAGGGATTAAGGCTGCAACACTGTCTGGAGAACCTGTAAATGAACAGGGTAGATTAAATGATTTATGTGTGGCTTTTATTCTTGCACTTTGACATTGACAGACAGGCTTTCATTCTTCTTAACAAGTTTCAAAAATTCCCTTCTCCTCAAAGGACCTGAAAGGCACCTGAGTCGACATCAGCTTCAAAATCACTGGCATTCTTTCAAAGGAAATATCACTTTAAATTTCATGAAGTCTTCCACCAGACACGCTGACACTTCACCCCATAGCCATACCTGGGGGCTATTTCTCTGGGTGCAATCGTTTTAACATGTGCAACCATGAAAAAAAACAGCACATACTTTCTTCATATCCATGCAAAAGCCAAAGCAACACTGCACAATTTAATTAATCTCTACATCAAGCTGAATTTTTTATTTGTTTTGACCTGCAAGCTAAATGATGTACTTCTGTGAGTTGAGCCTTGAAATGACCTTACTCTTAATAGCTTGTAGCAAGGGGGTGTTAATTCGTAGTTTCATATATACTACCTCCTCAGATCTAGACTTACACAAACAAGTAGACAGATGGAAAATATAATAATGTGTTTTCAATTCAACAAAAGATGTGGGGATGCAATTTTGATGCCCCCTCCACACATTTCCAATCTTTTGTTGAGTTTTGGACTCTTAGCAACCCTCCACCTCATTTTCTCATTGCCCAGATAACCCCCAAGACCCCAAAAGCTTTCATCCCCTTGGCAGCAATGACCTTATCTCCTCTCCATTTACCCATCTCTTTTCAGTTACCCAATGGCTCCAAACCCCCCCCCCCCCCCGCCCCTTACCTCCAAAATAAGGCTGAGTGACCATCAGCATATTAATTCACTTTGGCCAATGATTGTGATTGGTTCTGGCAGCTCTGAGGTAATTAATATGTGCTGGTCTCCTGGAAAGCAGAGGACAGTCTTTCTTGAAGCTAATGAGCGACAGGGATGTTGAGACCTCAGTCAGGCAATTACAGCTGACAACATCTTTTTGACAGGACAGGGGTGAGAGAAGTTTTTTTTACATTTTTTTCCTCTGGGTCACAACACTTCAATTTGTAAGAAACCTCCAGAAGATTGGTGTCTTGAGATGAGGCATATAGAAAGAACCAAAGAGACATTAACAAAACAAATCTCACACACAAGATGTTTCTTAAATGACGAATGGTAGACATAAAATCAGACTATCTCTTGTGATCCTGTAGTTTGAGCTATTTCACTGACATGTCAGTTTGAGCCTTAACCATAGAAAATCAGCTTCTTCTTGTGAGTAAAAACACGACAAACGGTACTTTCTTTTAATATATGATGTGTCAGAAGTGGAAAAAGTAGGGAGAGAGAATGGAAGAAAGGTAAATGAAAAACAAAACCTTAAAACCACTCAACCCACTGAGAAATTGAAAAATATTTGCATGACGAGGTGCAATGCAGCTTGGGGTTACTGACTTTTCGTTCCCTCTTTTTCTCTCTATCTCTTTCTCTTCTTCTTCTTCTTCTTCTCTCTTCTCTCTTTCTCAACCACAGATGATATCCTGAAATGACCTGACATCGGTTGGAGATGAGGACACACAAACACACTTACACACACACATACACATACACAGAAATCCTTCCAGTTCAGTCTAAAACTTGTCTTGGGGGAAAAGGTGGAGCTTCAGCAGTCTGTCTGAAGCATGAAAACTAAGATTAATACCAAACCATTAATTTACTTTCCTCTTCCCAGGTGTTTCTATATGGCAACATCCTCGGCCTCAGAAAGATGGATCTACTCCACTCCACTCCCTCCCTCTCTCCCTCCCTCCCCCCCCCCCTTCTCTCTCTTTCCTCCATGATAATCCGTCTTTCTTCTGCATGATAGTTGATGATGTATTTCATACGGTGAGTTTAAAGCTGTAATCTTAATTGCTGAGAGAAGCCTGGCACCCTCCCATTCAGTACCTGCCTGCCTGCTTGTCTGCATCCTGACACTCTGGTCCTGGGCACAGCAGGGCGGCTTGGCTCCCCCCCCCACTGTTCAAGAAACGCTGCATTGCACAGCAGCAGCGGCAGCAGCCCTTGGTAACTAGCATCAAGGAGATAGTTTTTCTTTTCTTTTCTTTTCTTTTTCCCTCGTTTTCTCACCAGCAAACTCTGGCCATGAGATGAGTGGGAATGTAAAGAGGGAGGGTGTGATGAAGAGGGGGAAAGGGTGGTGGTGGTTGTCAGGGGAGTGGAGGGGTGCAAGGAGGTGGGGGTGAAGGAGGGCAAGGGGTCCTCAGGGTAATCTTGCCGGCGGGCTAATTAGCGGTGCGGCTACACGAGCAGGGAAACGGCGAGGCTTTTCAAGCGGTGATGAAAAGACAGGCCTGGGTTTCATTTTCTCTCCTCCTTGCTGGCAAATTGCCAGGCTAAATGAAAGCGAGGAGTGCCGGGTGCCTGGGCCGCCCGCACCAAAAAAAAAAAAAAAAAACCCTGGCCGCCAAAAAATCACAGCGGCCACCCATTTCTTTTCCTGTCACAGAGGCAACCGACGCGCTCGCTGGGAGGGGGACCAATGACAGTATAGGGAAACATCTTCGCTTTAAAACTTCCGGAAACTTTTCCACATTATTTTTTTCCCCTTATTCTTTTCACTCTCTTCCTGTGGTGATCAAATGCAATTTTCAGCACAATGGAGAAGAGGAAGAAGAAAAAAAAAAAAAGAAACCTCTGATGTGCCTCACAATCTGCAATTCTACATAACACACCTTGGGGAATTGCATGCAGAGCTACAGCCTTCAAACCAATCTTCTGAATGTTCTGAATACTGAATATTTTGTCTCTCCAGTCTCCAATTTGTAATGTAATCAGATCTTAATGTATACAGCTTTGGCCTCTAATGAGGATAAATGAACAACAACAACCAAATGAAAACAATCGAATGATAATTGCCACACACTGATGAACTGCGAAGCCCTTTCTCCATCCTAGCCATTAGAGTGGAAGATGGGTCTTTAATGCCATTGCTATCCCTGGATGACGGTTATCTCTGGCAGACAACCTGCCTGCAAAACTTTAATTCCTTTTTCTCCTGTATAATTTACATCATCTAAAGATAATACTGGTCCACTTTTGCCCAAGGCCAGTGCAGATGCCTCGGCATGCTGTCGGCACAAAAATAGCATGCTATCATATAATGAATACATGGAAGGCGGGGGGAGACGTTGGTAGATAACGTTAATAATAACGATTGATAACAAAATAAATTCTTAGGTCAAGTCAATGCTTTAAGGCTTATATTTGGGGGAGAGTTGTTCTTATTACCCACTATGCCCCAAGGGATAATTGTTTCTCTACATTTCTCCATCAGATTAATCATGCAGGGAAATGGGACAAGTCTACTCATATCACCTCCTAACAAACATACCAGTGATAAAAAACTAGACACAAGTAGGAGATGGGAGATGAAGGTTGGGTGGAGTATGGAGACAACTGATTAACAGAAAGTGAGATGAAACAGCAGGAAGCTGAAGAAATTACGCTCATCCTTCATCCTGTAGGCTACCTTTTCTGCCGTCCATCACTGTCAACCCTGCCCCGCTATCTCTCAATCTGAACGGCAAATACTTGATGATCCATGCCTACCTTTAAGGGTGCACCTTCACGATCTGAGATTGTACCTCAGATATGAAGAACCAGCCAACGAAGCGATCAGCCAGTCAACCCGACCTGTTCCCCTGGTGCTATTTAAGTCCAAGAAAGCAATCCAATTTACACGCTCCCAAACTCTGGCCGTGAACCAGTCCAATTTGGTGTGTTGGGGTGCTGGCGCCAAGGGAGTGTTTTTTTTGTTGAGGTTAGGGGGAGAGGGCTGCACTGCGGTACGCTTTTCTGGTTTGCTCCAGCTTCTCATTATGGGGTCTCTGTACAGTGCGCGGCAGGAGACGCTGTCATGGTGTCACTGGGCGAGCCTCTGGGAGTCTAATTGGGCCCGAGGTCCTTCTGAAATTCAAAAAAAAAAAAAAAAGGCAAAAGGCTGCTGGTCGTCAGTGTGTGACTGGTGCCAATGTCTCTGGCAGGAGTGTTAGACTCTGCAGTGATTTGAAGTTCATAAGTTTGGAGACACACATGAGTGAACAAGTATCATACGAGTAACTAAGGAGAGGCATAGATGTGAACACACACTCACTTACTCATTCACTCACACACAGACATACACACACACACACACACACAAACTTTAAAGTATATATATATATATATATGCACATGCTGGCATACACGCACAGAAATATATAAAAGCTACGCAAATATCCAATTAATTATCGATGTTCCAATTAATTATCTATGTTCAGTTCAATACATCTATTCAAAGCCTTTGCAACATAAACCAATGCCTGGAGCTGACAGCAGGGTGAAACTTGCTCCACATAATTGAACAAGAAATGTTACAGTTCCCCTGCACCAAGGCAAATTGTATTTCACTTCTCTCAGCCCGGCCCAACCCCCACCGACATCTCCCCCACCACCACCCCACCCCGTGCCCCTGGCTCCAAATACGATTAGGGAACACATGGCACTCACAAGCTAAAGTGCCTGCCCCCTCTCGTACCCACGCAAGACTTCTGCTATCATTGACATTGCAATAGAGATGTGTCTTCATTCAAACTGAAGGTATATCCCTCACCAGATTGGCAATAAAATGACAGCGAATGCCCTCGACTCTGCCCTCCTCTTCCTCCTCCTCCTCCTTTTCCACTTTCAACGACTCTCTTTCTCTGTCTGTCTGTCTCTCTTTCTTTATATATCTTTTTTCTTTCTGCTCTCCCCCTCTCTCTCTGCATTTTCTCCCCTGTTTTAGGTCTTGTTTGACTCCTGGCCTCTTCTTCTTTGTTAGCGTATGGGGCTCAGACAGTGGGAAGATAATGAAAGAAAAGCCTGGCAACCAGAGCACCGAGCTCAGGGACAGACCTCAAGACTACCTGGGAACGGGCCGAGTTTTATCAGCCTTTCTCAGACGCTCCAATGACCTCTCCCACTGCAGGAAAAACTCACTGGTGCAGACGCTCGCACACACACACACACAGACTCACGCATAAATACACACGCACACACACACCATCAGCTGATAAGAAGTGTGGGGGGAAAACAAGGCTGAAGTGAATGGTAATCAGGGGCGAACATGTGTTCTGTTGATATAGTCTTGTCAGTAGGTCGGGGGAAAGTCGGTACAGTAGGAGGGACGGAGGCTCCAAGGAGAAACCTGGGTAAACATGACAATGATTCTTTATGCAGCAGCATTGCCTGTTCAGGATGCACATATATTTGTTGCCCTCGCAAAGCAAAAGACCACACACACACACACACACACACACACACACACACACACACACACACACACGCATACACATCTAAACAGTCTCTCCATCTTTCTCTTTCACACATACCTAAACAGTCTCTCTCTCTCTCTCTCTCTCTCTCTCTGTCTCTCTCTGTCTCACTCTCTAACACACAAAAACACACACTCACAAACACACACACATCTGAGATGGGAGAGACGGAAGAGAAGAGGGAAAGCAACATCCCCCTGGGACTGTGGACACCTGGGCATCTGACTGTTCAAGAGCTTGCTGCATAATCACTGTTGCACTTTTCCTTACCGGATGCACCCACAAATGAATTCATCAATTAACCAGTTTTGGTTACATATTCATGCAAACTTCAATCATGAGCAAGGCATTACATATCTCTTTTCCATTAGGTAATATGTAATTAGAACAATCTTCACATGTCATATGAAGGTCACATGTGAATGTAATTACATAGTTGCAACAAATTATCCTGTTACTCATAATGTTACTCACTTTGCAATTCAGACTTGAAAGGAACTTGGAAACTGTGGAGACTGGAGACTGTGAAATAATATGACATTGGTACAGAATGGCAGACTTGGTATTAACATCCTGTAATGATAAAGTAATACTCTGTTAATTACATCAAATTAATTAATCACTGAAGATTTTTGCCCTTTTCTCTTGTCCTAGCACATGTCATCAAAGCAAACCATACTTATGTTTGACCTTACTGTTTCTATGTCTGTCCCTGCTCAGAAGCCTTTGGTGAAACACACACCACCTATGAACACAATTTCTGGAAGTCCCAACCAAACAGTGCAGGCAAAGCAACTGACACCACTCCATTTTAGAAATGATTAGGAGAGAGTGGTACCACGGGGTGTTCTGAGCTGCGGACTTGTGAGAAATCGCCGGCAGACAGACGGAATGCTGGAAAACCGACACCGAAACATTGGACTCCGACTTCCCGCGGGAGAGGAGGGAAAGAGATAATATTTCTGAAAATGACTGTAATGACCCTGAGCTTTATTGAAAATGCTCTAATTATGAACCCCCGCGTCACTCTGTCTATCCATTTGGTAATGACTATGATGGGATATTAGAAGGAGAGAGTGAGAAGAAATGGAGGAGAGAGAGAGAAAGAGAGAGAGTGAGAGAGAGAGAGAGAAGGAGAGAGAGAAAGAGAAAAAAGACAACGAGAACAAAACCCAGATCTCTCTCTCTTTCACTGAATTATACATGTGTAAAGCAAACAGTCATAGAGTCTCGTTCACACACACACATGCACTATTATGCTTATTCTCCAGTTTCTCCAAGCCCAACATACGCCTGCCGTTAATGTACTTTTGATGGATACCAAGAGTGGCTGGAGAGAAGCATTAAAGTGTAATCGGCTTACAGGGACTTCATCATCTGGGAGGCAATGCATGCTTTTACTGAGAGAGAGTGTCTAATTGATCAACCTCTATGGCAGCATGAGTACAATGCAGCAGAGTCAGAGACACGTGCTCGATGGGTTCCATGATATGCAAGACCTTTGCGTTTTTTTGTTTGGAGTCTGGCAGAGTTTGATTTCAGAAGCTGTTCAGAGCCCGTAATCGGCTCTAACAATCCCCCACGTCTTCGATTATTTCATTATTTTCGGGCAAGTAGATGAGGATATTGTGCACCTTTTCTCTCGTATTAAATATTGATTTAAAAAAAAAAAAAAAAAGATTGATCTCGGGTAAAAGACCAGAATAGTAGTGAGATGCTTTTGTGATGTTCAGGTGCAGATTTAAAAAAAAAAAATGAAAAGATAAAACAAGTGTGAATTTGAAGGGCTGTCTCCACTGGACTAGCCTGTATCATTAGATGAGAACAACCTGAAGAAAAGAAAAATCTTTTTAGAAGAAAGTATGAAAAATATAAGTTAGAGAGGGAGCTGGAGGAGAAGGAGGAGGCAGAGGAAGAACTTCACATGAGGAGGTAACACTAATTGGGGTATTTTGCATATTTGTTCTATTTTTTTTTTGGCCGTTGTGATGGCTTCCCCCTGAGCTGTCCGTCACCGTGCCTTCACAAGGTTTGTCATGTTAGTCTGAGGAACTTGTCACATCCGAACAGCAACGGCGTCTAAATGCATTTAATCAGATCCACGGGAGTCTTAGAGTGTCAACAACATCACCTACAAGAGAGCGGAGAAGGAAGCACCTTTGTGAAGAGAGGGATAAAGAGAGACGTTAAAAAAGAGGCTGATACAGAAAGAAGACAGAAAGAAAAAGAGGAAGACAGAAAGAAACACACAGGGGAAGAGGTAAATAAAGGTAGTAAGAAAGGGGGAACGTGACATAAAAAAAGAGAAAAAAGAACTCCGACAAAAGAAGGGAACTAGAGGAGGAACAGCAAGATATCATATCACAAGAACAGCGGACAGCAGATGAGAAAACTGAGGCCCCTAGAGCAGAGGGAGGTCAAGCGGGTGAAGCATGTTTGTGGTTTGTGGCTGTAGTCATTGCATGTTGTTGTCCGGGTTCTCCCAGGACTGCTCATGAGTGTGCATGACTGTGTATGACGAGGAAGGGAGGAACCGCCGTAAGGAGTATCTATATTTCAACGCAGAGGCCGCTGGGATCCCCGTGAATGATTTATGGACGCCGTGCTGCCGAAACAAGACTCCAGGCCTAATGTCGCCTACAAGCTCATTGTTTATGCCTTCCCTTTGCAGTTGTGAAGATCGACATTGTTCTGCTGGGTGCAATTCTCTGCTGGCATGCACAGTTCTGATGTAATTCTGGATACATGGGTCTTTGAAAAAAAAAAAAAAAAAAAAAACATTTTAAATTTCTCTCACTTCTCCTGGTTCTGACTATTATTTCCTCTCTCTCTCTCTCTCTCTCTCTCTCTCTCTCTCTCTCTCTCTCTCTCTCTCTGTGCAGTCCCTGCCAGGGAGCTTTTGGTGTTCTTATAACAATCTTTTTGTTCTTCATCCAACAGTGCCAATTTGCCACTGGAACTTGAGTACTGAGCTGCCTGGCACGGCACATGTATCGAGCGCACACACACACACACACACATACACATACACACACACAGGCGCGTGTGCGCACACACACACGCACGTGCATGCACGCTTACGAACATACACACACACGCATGCTCACACACACGCACACACACACAGGGAGCCGCTCTCTCTCCCTCTTTTGCTCTCCTGCCGGATGCCTAATCTCTTTAATGCTTATTGGATTTTGTCTTCATAATTGGTGACTGGGCCCTCTTGGACACAACTTTGCAATAGATCTCTGTCAAAATAATGCTTGCAGGCAAACACACATGATCTCGCCCACTCTCTCTTTCTGAAGTTCTTTCCAATTCTGATGTAACACCAATCCAGTGTCCACAACTTTCTTCTCTGTAATTCTGCCAAGTAACAATTATAAACACACTATCTTCCTGACACAAACTGAAAACAGCATGCAATGCAGAATAAATCAGAGACTACCTAAACAGATGCCTGCAGCGTCTGACATAAATGTCGCACCTAATCTGTGTTCAAAGCAACAATGACACAACTATTTAAAATATCAGGACACTTCTAGAGCTTACTACACCTTAGGTATTGCAATATTTGAATTTTGTTTGTAATATTCATATTTATCTCTGAAATGTATGACATTAACAAAGGCTAGCCCAGGCCTAGCTTTTGACTTATTCTGAATTCTGTCATTTAACAAAAGCAGGCTTTTGTTGTACATCCACACACAGACACACACACACACGCACACACACACACTCACACACACACACACACACACGCACACACATACTGTACAAACAAGGCTAACACACACATACACACACACACACACACACACACACACACGCACAAGTGACAGCACCAAAGCCTTGGCGCCCTCCCACTGGGTATTTGTCGGAAATTCAATTTGCTTCAAAAAATCCACTTCAGTCAACAGAAATCCACTTTTCCCCTGTGAAATTAAAATGTTCCTCGCCACCAAGGATTGATGGCTCCCCGAGCAATTTAAACAGCAATAAATAATCTTTAAGAAATTCTCATTTCACTCTGAGCAAATAACACTTATGAAATTCGTACAACTGTAGCACCGGCACAGGCAAAACAGCTTTTTTTTCCTCTTTTTTTTGCCTGACAGCAATTCATGAATACATTAGGTATTCCGATGAGCTCCATCACCTAGAAAACACCTTGGGAGAGTGGCTTCAGAGTGAGAATGAACCAGAGAGAGAGGGAGAGAGGGAGAGAGATACGGAGAGAAAAGAGAATGAAACGGCATGGATGAGAGAGCAATGCAGAAAGACATAGAAGGACGGTGACAAGTGATAGAGGGAGCATAAGAAAGAGAAAAAGTGCACACCAGAGGGAGGAGAAGAGAGAGAGAGAGGGGTGGGGTGGGGGAGGGGGGAGTGGGGGGGGGGGGGGAGTGTGGTGCCAGGAGGGCAGATCTTGTCCCCAGAGGCAAACATATCAGAGCGGCCGAAGTTTA
>PYXC01001262.1:2265000-2277500 GCA_015244755.2 Tenualosa ilisha
AAAGAGAATAAATCAGTATAAAAGCCACCAACAAACAGCAGGAAGTGATGCGATGTCAAAAATGCCGTTTTTTTTGTGTGTGTGTGTGTGTGTGTTCCGCTCAGGAATAAACGTAGATGATGATGATCCTATTTACTGCCATTCCCAGCTGCTGCTGTGTTCGACTAATGGAAGCTGACATATGTGAGGGGCCGAGGGGGAACATAAATCTTTCAGTGACGCTCGACTAAAGGCACCTCAGAGGCAAGTGAGGTTATCCTCGTTACTCATGGCACAAACTTGGGTGAAGGGGAAGAGACAGACAACAAGGAGGTAGAGTTTACAGTATACAAACAAGCTCTTTGAAGGGTTATGACTTCGTACTGTGCTCAGACACAAAGGTTCAAAAAAGCAAGAACTTTTTTAAGTGCCACTGTAATCCCGTGTGTCTTAAAACATAGAAAATGAAAACAGGTAGGTTTGGCTGCCAAAAGACTTGGTAAAACTGGAAAGACTGAAGACTGAAATGGGTGGCACAAAGTAATTCTAGTTTATTCTGCAAAGATGTGAATTTTGGATAGGGAGAATACAAGGGAGAGAGGGGAAAAAGAGTCTCCCCTAAGCCCTGAACCCTCAAAAACTTTGCAAGCATTAAATCAGCTTTGTGATTGATTCAAGCCACTCATGTCTTAGAGGGTTCAGGACTCAGAGTTAGGAGGCTGGTGTGGTGTTGAATGGAGTCTGAAACTCTATTGGTTGGATGGGAGGGATGGAGAACACTGACAACTGTCAATCACTAACAATCTATATAGATTCGGCTCATGTATTTTATATTGTTTTTTTACAGTCAGCTTTTATTTTGAAACTCTTTAATTCTGATCTTGGTGATTGACATTTTAAGGCATTATTGTAATAACCGATCATATTTGATAATGTGGTAATGCAGGAGAGTCCATAAACAAATTTTCTCATTGCTAAAGTTGAACTTTTTGTCATTTTTATTAATTGCCTTGCAATGTCGATGTGTATTCATAATACATGTAAATGCATGTAACCATGTGAGTCTGTCCTGTCCTTTCACAAGGACACTTATGTTCAAGAGGCTATAAATAGAAGATGATTGCCTGAAGACGCATGAAGTGTACAAGCGCCCTCCTTCACTTCATCTTCATGCTCATGTTGAACTCCTGGCGTGGTTAGTACTTAAGAGAGGGGGGGTAGAGGAGGGGTGACAGAGAGAGAGAGACAGGGATGGAGAGAGACAGAGATGGAGAGAGACAGAGAGGAGGGAGAGAAATTGGGTAATGGAGAGAGAAAGACACAAACTGCAGGATGGGGGGGAGATAGACTGATGAAAGAGAGTGAAAGTGTGTATGTGAGAGAGAGAGAGAGAGAGAGAGAGAGAGAGAATTAGAGGTAGGAGGTAGCATCAGTAAACTGGATGTGAGTGTGAGAGTCTTGCTGTGAACGTGAACACACACCAGAACTATCCCACGCCCCCCCACTGTGCTGGAGTCCCAGAAAACACAATTAATCAGCTGGGGGTTTAATTATGGGTGGCAAGACCAGCAATAAATCATTGAGTCGCGCCATGTCTGTTTTTACAATAAATTATCATATCGCTCTCCTGGGAGGGGTGGCTGTGTTTAAGGAAGATGCATACATAAGGAGAGGGAGAGGGAGTATGTCAGAGTGTGTGTGTGTGTGTGTGTGTGTGTGTGTGTGTGTGTGTGTGTGTGTGCGGGTTTGTGTAAATGTGTATTGTTTTGGTGGGTGAAATTGCATGTGTGTGTACTTGTATGTACATGGTGTGTGTGTGCGTGTGTGTATATGTCCGTGTGTGTGTGTGTGTGTGTGTTTGTGTGTTTGTAGAGTTTTGTGTGCCTGCTCACAGTTGGGTAGGGTGAAGAGTTGCGAGAAAACAAACCCATGCTGGCTCTTCGCTCCCCCGAAGGCATGTGATTTATGTCATTACTATGGGAGTGCGGAGGAGAGGAGCGTGGTGGAGAACCACCACAGATGGCGCGGGGACACCACGGGTCCTCTTCTGAGGGCAGTGCCATGGAGATGACGAAGATGAGGACCCATGAGAAGTCCCTGTGTTCAGAGCATCTTTTTGATTACTGTACTTATAGTGTATGTTTAACTGAATAAATGTATGGTGGTTACTCATTATAGTCTGCACTATAGGCTACTTGATGTTGAATGAGAGGATGTTATGAATCCTGTAGTCACTGACAAGTGAATGTGAATGGCCTAACCATACCGTACCACAGTAATTCATCTGCATAGGGGCTTCACCATTATGGAGGAGACAGAACACAAGCAAGCATAGAATTATTTATATATCTTGCACAAATGTGACCTCTACAGATTTCTACAGGAAATCCTCAAATTTCATATCAGCATTTACATCATTAACAATCGTGAAATTTTATTGTTTAATTTTTCACTTTATTTGTAATTGTCCAGAAAGTTTTTGATTGGATTTAACAGGACATTAAATGTGCCTTGGACATGTGTGAACACACTTCATCACACTGTGGCTTTGCTGGTGAAACTAGGTGCTGGTGACCCCAGTGACCTTGGTTTGATACTCAAAGAGCTTACAAAATGGAGACAATTTTACTGTAACTCATTTGAACAATTTAGCAATCCACGAGAAAGAAAAACCTTTAAGATGAACCATATAAACATAAAGGGGGTGCATACATAATTATGATCAATAACATAATCAATACAATACATACATAATCATAATCAACCAATTGGCACAAATATACTCACACACTCAGACAGACAGATAGAAGCTCTCTCAGGCCTCAGTGCTCCACTTCAGATCAGCTGCAGACAGGGCTGAAATGGGCTTCAGAGATAACTGTCTTCCTGGGGCTGGCTTCGGCAGCGTAGTGAGGGATGGCAGCTGGTAGATTTTGCTGAGACAAAGAGAGTGAGAAATCGCAGCTCTGCCCATAAGAAACACTTTCTCTTGGTGGAATGTAAAGGTAGTGGAGTGTGTGTGTGTGTGTGTGTGTGTGTGTGTGTGTGTGTGTGTGTGTGTGTGTTTGGGGCGGGGGGGGGGGGGGAGTGGTCGAGAGATATCAATATTCGCAGAGTCCTGCATTTCGATTATTGCTACCTCAGGCAGTAATGTGAGTGGCCAAGTTGAGGTTCGGTGGCAGGGTGGAGGATGAGCAATCGAGCATTAGGTAGTTAGTCAAGGAGGGACTATCCAACGAGGCCAGACAGACCACACATGGTGAACAATGAATCAGCAAGTTGTTTGTCTGTATATACAGTATATACAGTATGGTGTGGGAACTGCTGAGTGTGTGTGTGTGTGTGTGTGTGTGTGTGTGTGTGTGTGTTTGTGCGCAGACATCTGTGTACATGTGCATACGTAAGGCTAGCAGGTGAATGCATGTGCAAGTCCTCTTCCTGGTAAATTCCGCTAGGTGTCGTTGAGACCTGCATCGTCACGCTTTCCAAAACACAAACACACACACACACACACACACACACACACACACACACACAAACACCACATTTGGCAAACTCAATCACTCAGAGAGTGGAAAATGTCAAGAGAAGCACAAATAATGTATCACTGTTGGCGTGGCTCCCACCGAGACTGCTGAGCCAGGCTGGAATATTAACGTGAGTATGCTCAGGGGCGTGGGCTCTTGGCAGCTGTCGTTCGCCTCCTCTCCCTCTCTCTCTCTCTCTCTCTCTCTCTCTCTCTCTCTCTCTGGCTGGCTGGTGTTCACCTCTGTCCAAAGGCCTTCCTGTCCCTCCCCTTTGATGCAGTACCGCCCCCCCCCCCCCCCCCTTATTTGCACTGGCTCTCTTTCTCCTACTAAACAGTTTCTTTTCTTTTCTTTTTTCAGTCTTTTTCTCTATTCAGTGCTTCTTTGTATTTCTTTCTTTCCATCTCCTCCTCACTTTCTGTCTGACTGCCTCTCTCTCTTTCTCTCTCTCTCTTTCTCTCTCTCTCTCTCTCTCTCTCTTTCTCTTTCTCTCTGTCTCCCTTTCTCTCTCTTTCTCTCTCTCTCTCTCTCTCTCTTAATCCCTTCCATTCTACTCTCCCTCTGGCACTTTAAGGCTTTTCTCTCTATTAACTGCAGAAAGTTTCCCCCATTTAAAAAAAAAGCAACAAGGGCATGAATTTTACATGGCCACCTGTCAATACCACTGACCATTCCCAGAGCGCTGGGTCATTGTATTTGAAAACAGTGGAGGACCTGCAGGCTCTGTTTCTACCCACGTATTTGTACCCTTCTGCTGCCTGGCTCTGGGGTGATGACAAGCAGTAACAGGCTTGGTACGTAGAGAGAGCTATAGGGAGGCAGGAGATGAAATGGAGCGCGTTGTGCATTTTTTTGCTCGAAAGGATACATTTTATAGAGGATGTTTAAAAAAAAGCACATCTGCTGACCAGAGATCAGTAACCCATGTTTAAAAAAAGCACATCTGCTGACCAGAGATCAGTAACCCATGTTTAAAAAAAGCACATCTGCTGACCAGAGATCAGTAACCCATGTTTAAAAAAAGCACATCTGCTGACCAGAGATCAGTAACCCATGTTTAAAAAAAGCACATCTGCAGACTAGAGATCAGTAACCCATGTTTAAAAAAAGCACATCTGCTGACCAGAGATCAGTAACCCATGTTTGAAAAAAGCACATCTGCTGGCCAGAGATCAGTAACCCATGTTTAAAAAAAGCACATCTGCTGACCGGAGATCAGTAACCCATGTTTTAAAAAAAGCACATTTACTGACTAGAGATCCGTAAACCATTTTATTTAAATTCAGAGTGGTCTCAGATGAGATACTGCAACCTGTTATCAAAGGGGAATACGATCACACACATACACACGGCATGTTGATATGCATATTCACACACACACACACACTCACACACCCGCCCCCCACACACACAGTCACACACACACACACAGAGTTGTATTTACCCACACAAAAGTACAGATCTCTCATAAATGTGCACACACATACACACACTCTCTCTCTCTCTCTCTCTCTCTCTCTCACACACACACACACACACACACACATTCTCTTTCTCTCTCACACGCACACATACACACACACACACACACACACACACACACACACACACATTGACCTTTGTTCCTCTTGGCCTCCCAGAGCTATTAAACTCTGACGGTACACAGCACGGAGCAGGAGCCGTCCTCTCAGCCCTGGCCTCTTGGGGTCTACTCTGGGCAGGCCTGGAGACTGACAGGTGTAATAGCTTTCCAACCTGCCCTCACACACACACACAAACACACACACACACACACATTTGCCTACTTAAACATGCACATGCACGTACACACAGACACCACACACATAAACAAACACACACATGCATACAAATACACAGTCACAGATATACAACACAAATGCACTCAAAGTAGTGCATGCACACACACACACACACACACACACACTGTCCCACCCCTCATCCCATCATTGTCACTATGCAAAGAATTCTGGGTATTTGATAGCTGGCGATGAAGTCAGTGTGGCCCCTTCCCCTCCCCCTTTAAAAATCCTTCACGTCAACTGCCAGCTCTGCCGCTCTTCTCATGTAAACGTATGCATGCCAGCCCATGACTGCGGGCGTGGGCAAT
Organism: Tenualosa ilisha; assembly: GCA_015244755.2. Taxonomy (NCBI): domain Eukaryota; kingdom Metazoa; phylum Chordata; class Actinopteri; order Clupeiformes; family Clupeidae; genus Tenualosa; species Tenualosa ilisha. The sequence goes on from PYXC01001262.1 coordinate 2,270,635, forward strand.
AAAAATGTCATAACTTCAGCACGAGTGAGTTTGACATCCAATCTCTTCCTTTGCCGATAAATCACAAACCCACGGACACTGTGACTCGAAGAGGGAGAGAAATAACATGCAAATTACAACTTGCCAATTTCTATCTTTTTTTTTTTGGTATTCAAGCACATCTTTTGGATAGGCTCAGTGCCCGATATAGGAAATCGCTATTCTCCTCAAGGTCGTCATGGCAATAAAGTAAGAAAGGGGGAAAGAGGAAGGATTGATGGCCTTGCTGGGTATTCTTCTATTCAAACTCTTTAAATAGTTCCCTAAAGAAAAAAATCACAAAAAAAATCACAGCAATGCAGGAAGAGATTGTGAAAGGAATTAAGAAGAAAAGGAAACAATAGAAGGAGTTGAGTGCGGAAAAAAGCGAAAAAAAAAAAACACAGGAACCTGGAGAAAGCTTCCTTGAGAAAGAAAAAAAAGATCCTCCCCAGAAGAAATGTTCCTTTTTCCCTTTGTTGTGTTTGGCTCAGTGTCAAATGCTGTCTTTCACAGTGTGCAGTAACCTTAGCACGAAACGAATATTCTCCGAAGGTCAATGAGGTTTTAGACAGTTCAATAACTGAAGATAGATATGAGGTGAAAGGTCAAACAAAGGTTTTGTGTGTCTAGTGTGTGTATTTTCAGTGTATGAGGATTTTTCCTTTCCTGTGAGTTAGGGATGTCTCTTAAAAAGCCCTGTAGGCACCCTGACCTCATTGATCATGTGACCTCAGCTGTGGTGATGTGAATTTGTGCCACCCTTGAGAGAGAAATTCAACCTGGCCCTGCTCCTGGGCTTTGGTTAGACATGATGCATGGTGTTCCTTTCAGGAACCAATGAGAAAAGAGCCATCACACACTACCGACACAGCCATTACAGCCCACCCACACAAACACACACACACACTTACACACACACACACACACACAGACACACACACATACACACACAATCACACACAAGCACACACTCACTCACACACACACACACACATACAAACACACACACACACACAGTCACACACAAACACGCTGCCTACCCACTCAGATATCAGGGTGCTGCAGCACACTCTTTGAATAACTGAACAAAAAAAAACCTTCAAATATAACTGGTGGTGTGTGTGTGTTTGTGTGTGTGTGTGTGAGAGAGAGAGAGAGAGTGAGAGACAGAAAGAGAGAGAGACTGTAAAATTATTTTTTTTTTTTGGCCTGCAAGATTAAAACAAACTTGATTAAGCCTTGATTCCCAAACTTGGCAGCTTCAAGTCCACCTGGCAGCATTTCCTTCCTCCTTCTCTCTTTCGTTCCCTGTTCTTCTTTTTTTCTCCTTCCTCCATTGGCTCTATCTCCCCCTCATCATCTCTGCCTTAAAGTCATTGCGTTTATGGATATTACTTTTCCCCTAATGGCTTGCTGATGCTGTGACTAATAGTCAAACTGTCAGGAAAGTGTGCATATGTGCAGTGTGTGTGTGTCTGTGTATGTGTGTGTGTGTGTAAGTATGTATTCCTTCTCACATGTGCAGTGTGTGTGTGTGTGTGTGTGTGTGTGTGTGTGTGTGTGTATGTATTATGTATTCCTTCTCACATGTGCTGTGTGTGTGTGTGTGTGTGTGTATGTATTCCTTCTCACATGTGCAGTGTGTGTGTGTGTGTGTGTGTGTGTGTATGTTTTAGGGGGGTGTATCAGTTTGCTAAACCATGTTATTAGAATTGAGTGTCAGCTTCATTGAACGATGCTGTGCAACTAAATGTGGCTATAAAACTCAGTATTCAATTAGTTAAATGAAACTATCCATAAAGGCAAGTTGATGGGTTCCTTTCAAACCATTGCACTCACGCAGCCTACCAATTAATCAGTGCCGTGGATGGAAAATAATGCACTGATGACTGAATGTTACTCAAGGGGGTGGTGGGTGTTGGTCTTTACCACGTGACTTTATCCGAGCCCACAAACCCAAACACCCATAGTCCAACCACAGACCACTCTGGGCCAGATGTGGTAAGATTTTTTTATTATGTTGCATTTGCCTTTATGAGTTTGCAGAGACCTTATTATTTCACATCCTATGTAACAAACCTCATCTCAGAGTTTGGACTTGATTTCTGTCTCTCTCATGTCGTTTGATTAGCAATGCCTAGGGGTTGTTGAAATAAATCAACTGTGGATACATGTTAATACAAGATAATGCAGGACAGTAATTCATCCCCGCTTTAAAAAAACAAACAAGCAAACAAACAAACAAAACAAAAATGTGCTACGTGCTACTGTAAACAACTTTCATGTCATATAGACCTAGGGACATACATGATCTGAAAAAGGGAAAGAAAAAAGAAAATTGAAAATCTTCACGCTGGAGAGCTCTCATTCAAGTTTTCTTTTTTTATTATTCTCAGTGACGTTTCGAGCCCTTTCTGACTCCTTACTGAAGACTGAATAAATGAATTTAAAAAAACTTCGGTGGAAGCTCTCTGGTGCGCAGATCCTCATTTTTCGTCATACTTTTACATTTTTTGATCCTGCACCTGATAGACATGGATGTGCGTGATTAAACTTTGCTTGTTGACAAAGTGAGAGTAAGACATTAAAAGTAAAGACAGAACTAAATGTTGCCTTTGATGTTGTACAAATCAGCAAACATGGTGCTTTGAATACTGATTCTCCCCCCCGCATTTCTATTGACTTTCCCATGAATACATACGTATAGTTTTCCTAGGCGGCAACACGCACTTTCAGTTGGTTTCTACACGTCACGCCATGGTTGAAGACGCTATCAGTGACAATTTAACATCAAAAAAGACATAAATGCCTTTGTACATTTGGCCCTCAGTGTCTGTGTAATGTAGCAGGCTCATCACTGGCCATGCAGTATGTTCCATTGGTAAACCTCCTTGCTGACAGTTTGAGAGATAAAATAGTAAGTGAAACTAGCACATCCACGATGGATTTTAGGCCACTTGCTAGTTCTCTCATCTCCCAATCTGTGGTTCAGCAAGGTGCAGATTTTAACCCTCATTTCAGATGAGTGTCGGGCTGAGACGTATGGGGTAATGTTAGTCACACCTGCAGCTTTTCTCTTGTGCCGATAGGCTACCTCAGCCCCTGCACAGCCTCAGCCACAGAAGACTCAATGCCTGCAGCCTCTCATCTTTGGTCCTCCTCTGGCACTGATTCACACTCAAAAAGCATGTGCTAACAGAGGAAACATCACTATGAGGAATGTTTTTTAAAAAGAGTCTGCGGTTTCAAGTGCTTTAATAAATAAATAAAAAAAGCTTTGCTGTAGTGTTTGATCAAAGGATGGCTAAACATCTGTGTGTGTGTGTGTGTGTGTGTGTGTGTGAGAGAGAGAGAGAGAGAGAGAGAGAGAGAGGGAGAATTATGTGTGCATATGCACATGAGTGTGTGTAAGCGTACATGTGAGAGCAAGTTGTGTGTATGTTTGTGTGTGCGTGTGTGTGTGTGTGTGTGTGTGTGTAGTGAACTGTAGATCTTTCACTGCCTCTTGCTGCCACATACCTCTTGATCACACGTTTACCGCAGCGATCAGCAGAACACTCTGTGCGCCCACCTTCAAGGTAACACTTGCTGAGTGGGATTGAGTCGTATTTTCAGTCCTCTCTGACGGAGCTTTGGAAACCTTCCATGCTCAAGGCCAAAGCAGCATATGGCAGAAACATCTGGAAATATCAATCTTGACAGGATTAGGTACGGGTAGGGGATTGTGTGGTGAAACGGCTACTGTTTGAGCTGGAACAGGAGGAGAAGAGCTGGAATTTGATCTCCATCAAGGTTTTTTTTTTTCTGTGTTTTATTTCCTGAAATCATGGAAATCACAGAAATCCTTCTGGTTGATTGAACCGAGCAGTACCCAGACATGCATACACGCGCACACACACACACTCGCACACACATGCAGATGCACACACTCACTCACACAAACACACACACGTACACACACACACACACACACACACATAGACACATCATCATTCCACTCTGGGAAATGACATTTTCTCTACCCGGGCTGTGGTTCTGGATTATCAGATCATGGCCCCATAGCATTAGCTGAAATGTCTCTGCATCGCAGGTTTGCCCAAAGGCTTATCTCCATCACGATAATAGAGTTTTAAAGCGCCGCCTCTTTAGGCCTAACACCACAATGACCTTTGAATAAGCCAATGGGATTGGAGAAAAAAAAAAAAAGAAAATTACCAGAAGTCTTTTGTTAGGATAGGAAATGCTATAATTCCGCAGGCACCATTGGCTTAATTTCACTCACGATTGCCCCAACCCTCATGGAAATGCTTCCCCAAAACACTCACACACACACACACACCCTGCCTCTCCGTTCCCTCACTTTGGGTGTTTAGTTGTCAGGGTTGCTGTCGACCAGAAATATGGTGGCATAAGAAGGTGGAGGGAGACATTTGTGGGGCCTGCGGACCGTTAGAGTGTCACTTTTTTATGAGCGGGTCGATGGCACTCATCATGGCAAGGATGCAAAGATTACAGCAGAATGAAATCACTGTGGGTGGAGGGGGGTCGAGGTGTGTATTTTTGTGTGTGTGTGTGTGTGTAGATCCATGATTGAGTGTGAGTCTGTGTGTGAGTGTGCGTGTGTGTGTGTGTGTGTGTGTGTGTGTGTGTGTGTGTGTGTGTGTGTAGGCGTGCATGCATATGTGTGTGTGTGTGTGTGTGTATGAGTGTGTGCGTTTTCGTCTGCATGTGCGTGCATGCGTATGTGTGTGTGTGCGTGTCTGTGTGTGTGTGTGTTTGCATCCGTAATGTCTCCTGTGGAGTGGGGAAAAGTGGTGCCCACAGGCAGCAAAGTGTGCCCTCTTATTTCAGTGCCATTCCTTTGCAGTCTGTTCCTCTGGCATATTCTGTTCATCATATACATTTTTTATTTTTTCATTCTTCTTCTCTTACTTTCAATTTTTTGTTGTTGTTGTTGCTTTGAACCCTGAGAAGCCATTACGGACACAATTGTTTCTGCAGTAATAAAAATCAATTTTTCTTCCCACCATGTCAAGAATGAAAATCTATTATGGACACACACACACTCTCCCTCTCTCTCTCTCTCTCACTCACACACACACACACACAACTTCCATCTAGTCCTTCACCGCCACCCCCCCTCCCCTTACACAGACACACACACACACACACACACACACTCATACTCTTTCTCTTTTCTATTCTCCTCTTCTGTCGGTTGATACAAGCAGAATACATCATGCGGGCCCAGGTATTGCTTTCCAAAATTAAAGTGCAAGCGGACTTTAATTTATTTTCCCACTCTCTCTGATTTGTTTTAGATTGGACGTCAGCCTGCATGATTACCCTCAATCAAAGATGGCCTGAATGGATGCTGTTCCCTTTCCCTGCAGAATGAGAGTCACAAAGGGAGAATTGGAGAGGGAGAGAGAGAAAGAAAGAGACAGAAAGAGAGAGAGAGGGAGGGGGGGGGGTAGGAGGGAGGGAAGGAACACTCCTGCATAGCTTTCGCAAATACTGTAACATTCACAATCAATGGCTTTCTGGTAGCCTTTTTTTACCTCAGCAAAACAGAATATCTTGCCTGTCAGGTCGTTTATATTCTGTCTGCGTGGAAAGGCATTAATCTCAAAGCCTTCTCTGCCGCCGTAGGTACAGCGGTCACTACAGCGTGAGAGATTCCAACCAGATCAGCACATACATCTGAAACAGATGCATGTCTGATACTTACTCTGACTCTTCAACATCCACAGATTTTACATCACACCCAGTGGAATTTAACAATGCCTTTCATACACTCGTTTTAAAGGGAAGCTTTAGTTTTAAAATAAAGGCACAATAATCAAATTAATAAAGACGTTATTTTGTCTCTCTTAAAATATCCCCGGCATGTTTTGCATGTCTGTAATTCCTTTAGAAAAAAAAAAAAAAACAAAAAATCTATCGCTCTCTGCAAGGATTACCGTGTTCTCCCCATCTGTTTAAATCTTTGTTTATCACAAATTTGTGTTGGAATTCATTATCAGTAATAAATAGCCTAATTTTTAGATGCAGAGGCAAATTAACACATTTTCGATACTTTGTCCCTAGACAGTAACAATTTTATATAAATCTAACTCCCAGTTGCTGTAGGAGAGAGCGAGTGTTTGTTCTGTTTGCTTTCCCTCTTTTATCTCTGTAAACACCAATTCCATGCAAGCAGCACTCTGGATTTCTCCACAGGGGATGAAGATGTTCCTATTGGGTTTGAGCATCAGATAGAGCAAACCCAATTGTGGCGAGTCTCTCTCAGTGTTGCATGCCCCTCTGCACAACCTGTATGGCAAGAGAAGGAGAGGGAGGGAGAGAGGGGGATAGAGGGAGAGAGAGAGAGATAGAGGGAGAGAGAGAGGGAGAGATCAAGTCCCCCACGTCAATTCTTTTACTGTCTAGAAAACACAGAGGAACAGATATGATTCCCATGTGTCATTCCGACTCTCGTGTTTTTTTTTTTTCTTTTTAACTCAACAAAAGTTTGTGTGTGTGTGTGTGTGTGTGTGTGTGTGTTGTGAGCGCAGATCCCTGGATTTCTTCATGAGGATTTAGACAAGCGCTTCTCTATTTGTACACATATATTTCTATTCACTCTGGGGATTTCGTTTGGTAAGTGTTTGAAGAGGCACTGACACTAGGAAGTCAATGGGATACAGTATCACTGGCCCACAGAGACAGACAGACAGAGAGAGAGAGAGAGAGAGAGAGAGAGAGAGAGAGAGAGAGAGAGAGACCTTTAGTATTTCAAGTGCAAATCAAGATTTTTCCCCAGCATATTACTATAAGTGGCTTTAGCCCATGGGAGATGCATT
>PYXC01001262.1:2282500-2297500 GCA_015244755.2 Tenualosa ilisha
AAATGCGATTAAAACTGTTATCATGTTATCCATATCAGCCGTGTCAGCGAGGTTAATTAGGGATCAAGGTGGCAGCGAATGAAACTCATTTCCTCCAAAATGACGCACCACCGGTATCCGGCGATGTCTTTAAGCTAAGCGTCAGTAGCAGGAAGCAAAGAAAAAAACTCTCAACTCAATTTGAGTTGAACAACAACGCACCCAAGTCACCCAAGAACATTCGGCTAACCCATCAGGCCTGACAGTAAGTCAGCCACTCTCTGCTTTCTCATCCTTTGCTCTCTCTATCCCTCTTTTATGTCTTTTCTTCCCTCTTTCCACTCTTCTCTGTTCCTCCTGTTTCACAATCCCCCCCACCACCACCACCACCACCACCACCCTGGTGCTACTAATACCTGGTGTTAGTGTACCCAAGGCACCCTGGTGAGAGAGTAGAAGTGCTCCAGACTTAAACCTCCCCCTGCGCTAACAGTGCTACCCTGATCACTGCCATCACAAGCCACTGAGCATGACCGACAGCCAGTTGGGGGGGGGGACTTCAGATGAGACTGCCACGACTTCCAGGTGCCGACAAAGGAGCAGGTGGACAGCCGGCGTCCCCGCTGTCTGATGGGAGACAGAGGGAGATGATACAGGTGACTGTCCACTCGCCTCAGCTGAACGTCCCCTCAGCTGACCTTAAAAACAGCAGCAGGACTCCGTGAACGCAGGGCTGCTGGGGGAGGAAAGGAGAGGAAGACTTTGAAGACACATCAAAGCGTGTCCGTGAGAATGCTACAAAATACATTTTCACTCTCCGCCCCAATCACCTCCAACCCAACACCATCCACACACCCACCCTTGCCATCTCCGCTTCCTCCAGCTCTACCTACCAATAATATTTCTGAACCTCAGGGCGTAGGCCAGTGGCCACATCACTTTCGCTGCCGGCTGGTATAAACGCCCTTTTGAAGAATGCTGCCATTTGGAACAAGAGCAAAATGAAACTGAATCATTGAACAGAATGTCTGATTTACCATGGCAGTGTAGGGGTATTTGATCTTGTCGGGGAATTGGCTCCGCCATCATTGTGTCTTTGGTTTTTTATCCGGCGAGACGCATGCCCTGCATCGCTGATGATAAGGATGTGGGGATTTCAAAGCTTTCCAAACCAAACATTGATTGGGGAAAGAAGCATCAACCAAAAATCCTGTGTAATTACTGCATATTCTGGATCAAAGACAGACATTCAGCATAATCAGTATTCTCTCTGGAACAATATATGAAGAGCCACACCATCATTGTCTCCATCTTATAACAGCTGACAAACATTCACCAGTTATGAACAACTACTCAATATGTTTTTAAAAGAGCTAAATTTATAAACACAACCTGTCACCAGCAGCGGAACCACGCTTATTTGTATTCCAGTTTGTTGCCTGTGTCAACAGATGTTTTGATTGTTTATGATGGTCCATGAAAGATAAAGTCACCCCCAGATGTCATTTTATCAGAGTGTGTTACCCTTCAAAGCTTTGTACAATGCTGTCAGGTTGCATTATTTTCAATTATTTTGTGGTTGGTCAGGGAAAAGACATAATAACTGGACAGCCATGTAGATTTATGACTTGTTTCAATGTTTAACCATCTCATGAATTAAAAATCTTCATGGGTCTCAGCTCACATACAGCAGACACACACACACACACACACACACACACACACACACACACACTTACATCTCTCCCTGTTTATGTGATTTCTTTTCATCTCTCACACATGAGAAACAGGCATTTCCTGGGTTGTCAGCTGGTCTGACGGAACGTTACAGCCCGTCTTGGGGTTTTTTATGAGTGGTCGTTCTTTTAAGTGCCGACGTGGCTTCTGCTGCTGACTGGACGGTATAACTCAAAGTACCAGGCCTGGACAGAAGCGCCAGCTTGCCCCTCCCCACCTCTCCACCTCTTACACAGACCCTCTATCTCCTAGTGTGTGAGACATGCATGCACACACACACACACACACACACATCGCATCATCTCTCTGCATCTCTAAACCGCATTCTCTTTCTCACACACATACATGCAGAGGAAGCACACACACACACACACACAAACTTATCATCTTTCTGCGTCTCATTGTGTTCACACACACATAAACACCCCCACACACACATACACACACATACACATACACACACAAACCTAAGGGACAGGCTAAAAGCCAGCCCATCTGGCAGCAGTGCCGTAAGACTGGTGATTATGGCTAGTTTGCTGACTGGCTGCAGCGGAGCCCAGCCATAGTGCCCTGGGACAGGCTGAAACAATCAGCACAGATAAAATCACATCCATTCACCGGGCCTCACTCCTGCATAGGGGGGCAGAGAGGAGAAACAGCAGCATGAAACAATCTCTCTCCCTCATCTCTGTTCTCTATTGTTTTCTCTTCACACCTATTCTCTTTACTCCTTTCTTCTCTTCTCCTCTACTCTCTTCTCATCTACTTTCATCTTAGTTTCTCTCCTCCATTTTCATCCCCTCTTTAATGTTGTCTCTCTCTTTTACCTCATATCTCTTCTCTTCTCCTTTCCTCTTGTTTCTTCACTTCACCTTTCTTCTATTCTCCTGCCTTCTGTGCTCCTCTCCTTTATTTGTCTTTCTTCTCATCCCTTCTCCTCTCCTTTCTTCTCTTCTGCTCTCTTTTTTTCTTCTCTCTTCTCTTCTCCTCTCTTCTCATCCTTTCTCCTCTCTTTTCCTCTTCCTTCTTCTCTTCTCATCTCCTCTCCTCTTTTTTTCTCTTCTCTTTTCTCTTGTCTTCTCCTCTCTGTTTTTCTTCTCTTTTCTCCTCTCCTCTCTTTTTTCTTCTCTCTTCTCTTCTCCTCTCTTCTCATCCTTTCTCCCTTCTTCTCCTCTCTTCTTCTCTCCTCTCTTCTCTTCTCTTCTCTTCTCTTCTCTTCTCTTCTCATCTCCCTTCCTCTGCCTTCTTGTGGCTCTAGTGATGTGTCTCATGGATTATTCCACTGGTCCCCAGATGTCGGGGAGAATGAGATGTTCTTTGAGGGAAGCGCCTGAATAATTTAGGATTTAGTGTGACAGCTCGCTAACTCTATAGCTCCCATGCCATTGGAGAGAGGGTAACGGCTGATTGCAACAGACAATGGAGTTCCATTTGTTTGCTCGGCAGGCCGGTTAAAGTGCTCTCCTGCACCATCTATGCTAACTAAGCGTAGATCAGGGGTAGTGGTGACACAGGGTGCAGGTGTGTGTGTGTGTGTGTGTGTGTGTGTGTGTATGTCACCATGTACGTGGGACGTACGAAAGGAGACACAAACCAGAGAAAAATACTCACATGGGTACTTTTCACAGAGATGTGACACAGACACCCCTGTCTCTCTCTCTCTCTCACACACACACACACACATATTATATCACAGTTAGACATGCCTGACCACACATTCACCTCCACACACACATGTTGCATCATGCATACCTACACACACATACACACTCAGCACTAGATATGTCTATGAATGCGCACTCACACACATACTGTCCTATGTCTCTCTCTCTCTCACACACTCACAGCTACACACACACACACACACACACACACACACACGCACACAAACAGCGTCTTGGCCCCGGGGTCTTGGTGGCAGACAGATGGATCAGACGGGGGCCTCTTTTGCATTCCGTCTGTATGTCAGCAGCTGCTCGAGCGCATCCACACGTTACAGATGGGGTGTCCACCAGATAAACTGCCACGGTGACAGCCCGCCGATAAACAACCCAGCACACACACACACACACACACACACACACACACACACCACCACCACCACTACTACCATTTCCCAGCCACCCCAGGTTTAGGAAAGGCAAGAAAGTGGAAAGAAAGCAGTAAGAAGGAAAGGAACTTCAGTGTAACAAAAGAGAGAAAGAGACAGAGAGAGAGACAGAGAGAAAATGAAAGGTGCTTGGTGGTGCTTGTCCAACAACTAAGCCTATAGAAAAAGGAGTCCAGATTGCAGCTGATAGTGAATGTGATAAACTCCTTCCTTCCGGCCTGTCAGCTTCTGTTCTTACGAGGTGTGGCAGAGGCATCCGCTTGCTAAAAAGTTCAGGTGCCCGGGGAGTTGTCCTATTCTTCTCTCTCTCTCTCTCTCTTTCTCTCGCTCCCTTTCTCTGCCTCCCTCCCTCCATCCATCCTTTATTGCTCTCTCTCCCTAAACTCTCCTGTCTCTTATATCTCAAAGCTTCAAATACCAACATTTCCCCAGCCACTCCTGCTATTCACTTCCTCCCATCAACAAACTCTCTCTCTTTTTTTTTTTTTACTCTCTCTCTCTCGCTCTTTCTCTCTCTCTTTCTCATTCTCACTCGCACTCTTCTTTTGGCTGGGGTCCATTTGATAAATTTTAAAAAGGACCAAAAAAAAGTGATTGAAATAAGGGCCCTTCATAGGAGCGCTGTGCCTTCACCCTGCCCTGCAATAAGATGTATAACAGGCGGAGTGGATACAAGCCAGTGCTTTATCTGAAGAACAGGCAGCCGGGGAGAGGAGACTGTCTGCCGGCCAAGCACCAGGAAGATCTATAAAGCCCAATATATCACACACACACACACACACACACACACACACACACACACACCCCTCCCCACACTCTCTACACAACACCCGAAACCCACAAGCCAATCCATCTCCCTCCTGTCTTGCGGTGTCAAGGTTGACATTCAAGGTGTTTGTATGACTTAATGACATTCCTCTGCAGACACGGCACAGAGAGAGAGAGAGAGAGAAAGAGAGAGAGAGAGAAAGAGAGGACCAGAGCTAATAAAACAGTTCTATCAAGTAAAACTTTGCTGTTAAGGTGTAACCCTTGATATAATTAATTTGGCGAATCATTAAAAACAAGAGAGAACTTTGGGATTTTGTAAGCTTTTTTCCACGCTGTTAAAAAACACAGGCCCAAATTATCGAGAGCGGAAGGGGTCGCCACGGGGTTAAGCTTTCGACAATTAAACAGCGCCGGTGTTAAATTTGCATCTGGCGAAGCGTGGAGAAGGACAAACGTGTTCGCTGCCTACCTGTCTCTGCCCTCCAGCAACAAATCCACCTTTTTTTTTTATCAAAAGATACATCCAGTATATGAATATTCATGATTCGTCTGATTTGTGGGCATGACAAGGAGTGTAGATGCCAGGATGTACCTTTCAAAAAGTTCATTTTCTGCAGGCCTTTTGGCATGGCTAAACACACAGAACTTCAGCTGATGTAATGATGCAAGGCTGGCAGTGGCACCGTTCGGGATTGCGTGGCGTGAACGCAAAATGTTTTTCGACGCCATAAATGTCCTCACAGCTGTCGGTTCAGTGCTAACACCCACACAACGAAGTGAGGATCGAAGGGAGTGGACGGAGGACAGCAACAGCAACGTTCGGCCCCACTTTTAGTGCGTGTTTCAGCACCTCCTGTCAGACAAGTGTTGCGTGGTGTTGAGTATCGACAGGAAAAGGGCAGTGGCCATCATCACTCCAGAACCTTTTAGTCCTCCTCCTCGACCCCACCCCCCCCCCACCCCCCCACCCTCACCTCACTTCACCTCACCGACCCCCACCCCGCCTCACCCACGTCCACCGTGCCTGAAAAGGTCAGTAGTCAGACGCTATTGAGCTTTAGCGAAACGGTGATGGAAACAAGAAGTGCACAGGGAAACAAAATAAATAAACGCCACAGAAAACACGCCAGCCGTTGGGAAAACCTTTCAGGGTGTGTGTGTGTGAGTGTGTGTGTGTGTGTGTGTGTGTGTGTGTGTGAGTGTGTGTGTGCATGTGTGTGTGTGTGTGTGTGGGCAATTCGAGCAAGAGGTGACAGCGCAGTAGGGATGCGTGTTGTGTCAGCTGCCATCCAATCAGTGGACTGTGGTCAGTGTTTGAGCAGAAAATCGGTAGGGGTGTGCACGTCTAGGACTAGCGCAAATGCCATGCCGCTAGTTTGTCTTGGCTGTACTCTTTGTTGCTTGCCATCAACTCCAGAGACGTGATAAGTCGTGATGTCTGCAAAGGAAATACACGCCAGACAAAAACATATTTAAAGACGATTGTATGTGTGCTTGATTACACTGTGTCTTGCAAATGCTTTAAATGTTTAGCTTGTACCAGGCGAGCTGTCAGATGCTAAGGTGTCTCATTGTTTCCTGTCAAGATTTGGAGCAGTATGTCATTTTTTAAAACATTATTGTGCGATTAAATAAAATGCATGCGCTCCAGTTAGGCTGTTGGAAGGAAACCTTTTTCTTGAACCAGGGAAAGCCCAGGTTTCAATACTAGCCATACACAGTGAGTCTACTTACCTCCTCCCCTCTCTCTCTCTCTCTCTCTCTCTCTCTCTTACTCTCTCTTTCCCCCCCTCTCTCTCTGGTTCTCGTTCGTTCTCTGTGCTTGGTGCTCAGAAAGGTGGCTGTAATAGTTTGGGGTGACAGCAGAGTGCTGTGTTGTGACGGCAGCATATTAATCAAACCACCCACTCCCACCAACCCTCCCTACAGAGACACACACACACACACACACACACACACACACACACACACACACACACATGCATCCCCACTCCCCCCCCTCTCTCCCTCAACCCCAGCGGGATCGGCTGCTTCCAGAGAAGAGCTGACAGCCCGTTAACGCCTCACACCCAACGACAAGATGTAAATGCCAAAGTAGGGTGGATGGGAAAGAGATGTAGAGAGAGAGCAAGAGAAAAGGGGGAGAGAGAGAGAGGAGAAACACAGAGTGAAAACAACAACAAGAAAGCAAAGACAGGCAACAAGGAGAGGGAGCTGCTAGGCAAGTCGAGGCGCGGCACATCGCTAAGAAGTAGCGCAGCGGCCTGGCTGTCATGTCGCTCACCGCTAATCACGCTAGTCACGATGCACGAGTGAAGAGATTTAAGGAGGAAGGAAGAAGAAAAAGAGGAACAAAAAATAGAACACATACACACACACACACATATATATATATACATACACACACATACATACGCACACACACACCTACATACACACAAAACGCTAAAACCAGCTTTGTTCACCTCTGCATTGTCAGAATACACTGGCCCTGATGTGACAGGTAGAAAACCAAACGCAGGAGAGGAGAGGGGGGCAATTTACGGTGCCTGCTGCTGTTTCGACTAGTCATTATAATGACATGGCTGCATACAGTGTTGAGGCTTTTTGCCAGCCAGGTCTTTGATTCTGTCTCAGTTTACTGAGCTTTCATGGTCTCAAGACCAAAGGCAACCTTCAACGGCTTTTGAAAGGCACAGGATTTCATGGAAGACTATTCAACCCCAACTGCAATCACAGAAGCACTGTATTTATTTATTTATTTATTTATTTTTACGGATGTTTCACTTATCATCTGACATGCACCAAAAACCCTATTGACATAGAGTAGAAATGTGTTATTGCAGATAAACTAAATGGTTTCTTTCTTTCTCTCTCTCTCTCTGTCTCGCTCTCTCTCTCTATCTGTGTGTGTGTGTGTGTGTGTGTGTGTGTGCGTGTGTGTATGTGTGTGTATGTGACCATACCTCACATTTATATAGGCTACATTGTAAAGGCTTCAGTCCACTGCTAACAAATGGAGAAGCCCATGTCTTGCTCTGACAGTGTTTACTGACACTCTCAACAAGCCTACTCAAGTATGTGTAAGACACACATCAACACACACATACATGCACAAAACACACATTGAGGGCACTTTCTGTAATGTCAAGAGCATGAGTTGGTTCTCTGAAAGTTGTGGTTATGGATACACACACACAGACACACACACACACACACACACACACATTTACAAGCTATCTGGGCATGATCCAGTGTGGTGTCAGACTGCTGTCAGCTGTCAGGCCTCTGTCTGTATCTGTGTGTGAGTGTGTGTGTGTGTGTGTGTGCATGCTCAAAATTACATCAATATGTGTGCGTGCATGTATGTGTGTGTGTCGTGAAACACCTGTCTCTCCCTGACACACACTTTAATTCCAGTTCAATTCTGAGGGAGCTGGCTTCCCAACCAGCACTGCTCAGCTCAGGACAGGATGGCCTCATCTCAGATACAAAAAGAAAAAGAAGATGGGAAGGACAGATAAAGTGATAGAGAACAAGGAAAGAGACAGAGCAAGGGAGGGAGAGAGGGATGAAGGGGTGAAGAGGAAGAGAGAGGGACTCGGAGAGAGGGAAGATGGAATGAAGTAGCGGCAGGGTATGAGAGTGTGGGAGAGAGAAGAAGAATGGGTGACAGAGAGAGAGAGAGGAAGAGTGAGAGACAGAGATAGACAGAGAGGGGGATGGGAGAGAAATTACAGGAAGATAGAAAGATGAGACAGAGCAGGGGAAACCGAATGATGAAACAGAAGAAAGTTCCGGGAGGCAGAGAGGAGAGGAGTTAAACAGAGCACATGTCTGTCTGACATGTGGGACAAGCTTGCCTCTCTTAGCTGGTGGTAAATGTGAGGTAAGGTCAAAGGTTTCTCTATGGCTCAGGGCGGATGAATGAAGACTAGCTATCTAGCTACCTTCATGATCTGGGAGTTAAGAACAGGGTAATAGAGAGTCAGAACATGAAATACATCATAGACCATAGACCCAGTAATGTCAAAATTTCTGTGTGAGTGTTCATAGTGTATGCTGTATGTATGCATCTTTCTAAACTAGAATACGGTGCTAAGTATCTCACATTTTCAAACTAAATGGATAACTCCAATTACATGAGCATTATTCTGGAAAGGGCGAAAACATTCACCACTTCCAGTTAAACAGGACTGTGTTTAATCTTTTATGAAGACCCATCCAATTTTTTTTGTCTTTTCTTTTCTTTCTGTTACAGTTAGTAGAGGGTCCTCCAAGAACACACTCTAATCTGATTTGACACAAGAGAGGAGCGGCAATTAAAAATAGTGAGGGACTCCACCGCCTGTTCCATCACCTCGGGAAGCCAGTTGCCATGGTAACCCCCGAACCATGCTGCTCTTTTAGGGTTTTCACTGTTGAGGGGCAAAACAGAAGACAGATCACCAAATGATAAACAGATTAAAGAAAGAAAGAAAGAAATATTGAAAGAAAGAAACCATGAACAACATGAATGAATAAATGATTTTTCATTCAATGTAAAATGGAGATTTTACATTCACCACAGCTTCCACATTATAGGTAACTCACTACTCAATACGTTACTTTGTAATGATTACACATAGATGATTTGATTCAGTGCCAGTACTCTTAGTGCACATTTGGGTATCTAGTAGTGCAGTGACGTATATTAAAATATGAAACAGAAGCCACAAGGGGAGAAGATCAAAGTGTTTTCGAGTCTTTAGTGGTGAGGCCATGATGTGGCTGTTTACACTCTATCCCCTAGTCACACTGACATCAGTCACATCTACTGACATACAAACCGACGAATCAGCTGCTTACTAAACTTATCATACACACATACCCACACACACACACCATGTAAAGCAATAGCAATGCTTCTACTACCAATACATGCACTCAAGCGTTACACACACACACACACACACAATCTAATATAAATATAACAAAGGAACACATCCAAACAACTATACAAGGAACAGTCAAACAACTAAGGACAATGCTGTGCAAGTTTATATCCTTTCTCCATATGGAAACTCTGCTGATGTGATTCTCTGTTCAAAGGACATTCATATTCTCAACTTTATATGTATAGTGTATTTACGGGATGTCATAAAAGAGGCTGTTTGCAGTGCCTTATTGTCGACTAAATCAGTATTAAAGGTGTGAAGGTGAGGTAAATGCAACTCCATGTTCCTATGTTCTAGCCTATACATACATCAAGCATTTTGTTGTAAGCAAAACTCTACATAAAAGGACTTTAACTTGCTCTCCTGAAGTAGGCCCTGTAGCCACCACAGTTTTGGACTACAGACTTGACTTATGCCCCCTCCTTTTCAGAAATGCAAAGGAAAAACTGAAGAATAAAAGAAATTAAAAGGCACAATGCGCCCCTGAAATGTAGCACCTTAGGGGATCGGCCTTGGTCGCCGATGCCAGGAACTGGCCCTAGTTGTAAAACAAGAACAAGAAAACCCCTGAGGACATTGCTTATAATATGGTGAGATTCAGCAGGGTGTTGTCATATGTTCACAGTGTTCTTAATCATCTTGTAATGCTGTTCCAGTTGTGTTGAGTGACAGCTAAAAGTAACAATGATAGAAACATAGTATTTTAATGCTGAGGGCCTAAATAGATATCAGGCATATGATGTGAACCACGGCACAGTTTGTTCTCACACACCTATTCTGTCAGGGAGTGGTGTGTTAGCACTTCAGAGGGAATGCCTGAATGAATATTGTTCTGAGCTTTAGTGCACTTTGGTATACTTCTGGTAGGACTTTCATTGGCGCTATGCATTTGTAAGTGTTTGTAGCCCCTCTCCTTGGGATGAAAGAGAGAGAGAGAGAGAGAAAGAGAGAGAGAGAGCATTGACAAAACACAGTTCTCTAAAGATGTTTTCAGACCGACAGAGAAACGTGCCGGTGCCAGTTCTCGCACCTAATCTTAAACCAGCTGACGTCTTCACGCTGAAAATCAGAATGTTCGGATATCGTTCATTTGGTTCCTGACAGACACCAAGTAAAAGTTGTTTTTTCTAAGCGAACAGTGAAACCATGAGTGGACGTCACCAGGTTGATCGAGGTCATAAGCAGAAAAATAAACAAACAATAATATGATATAAACAATAATATAACGCAATAAAAAATAAAGAAAATGTCAGAGAAACCGAGTGAGAAGAAAATTGTGCAGTGGTCGGCGGAGGAAACAAAATATTTGCTTGCAATTTGGACGTCCACAGTTTTCCACCTGAAGCTAGACAGCAGCACTACAAAAAAAAGTAAAGTATATGCTGAACTGGCCGAGGAATTGGCAAGGGTTGTGTTCCACCACACAACAGAACAAATTGCCAACAAACTACAAAAGCTCAAGAAAGACTATTGAGACACTAAAAAGGATTTAAATAAAAGTGGCAAATATATATACGCGGGGCGGGAAGCATGCCCTCTGTCAATGACGCGTCATGTGCTTGCTGTAATAGTATGAATGTGGGCCATTCATGGGCAAGCACTTCAGTTCCCAGTGTAAGTGGTGCAGGAATCAGCTCCAACACCGGGCTGGTCGGTCAGAAAACAGCTTATGTGATCTAAAGTTTATTCAAATCTTTCCTTCCTTGAGTGAAGGCCAGAAGTGACATTAGGCATTGTGTCTTTCGGCAGTGTGCGTGGAAAAGTTCTGTTCCTCCGGCAAACGGCTGCTTCACCTGCCTTTAAAGTGAGCCAAAACAAATAAAACCTCCTCCCCTTAATGAACTTAGAAGCTCGTTTGTGAAACATTAGCTAATATGCCCTGTTTTCACTTAGCCAGAGAAGTGATGAGGAATCCAATATAATTTGCCATGAACCACAAAGAAACTCTTTAAATTCAATGTGGTTAATTTACTAGTCATTTTTTTAGTTTATTACAGCATTCTGGATTCTCATTCACTGTGGAGAGCTTGTGAAGGTTGACATTTGGGAGGCATTAGAGACACTTTGAGACTCAACGTTTGGCATTTAAAGGAGCCTCAAAATTATACTTCACAGCAGAGTTTCACTACAGCCACGGAAGGCTTGAGTAATCATTTTGATGGGGGAATATGCTCTCTCGCTCTCGCTCTCCCTCTCTCTTTCTCTACCTCTGTGCCTCTCTCACTGGTGAGAGGGTAATTTAAGAACTAATATTGTTCTTCCTTTTTTCCATTTTGGCAACAATAGATGCGGCTGCTCACTGGGCGGTACATATTTCTCATTTCTCTAGAAGTTGCTTTTTTTAATTAGCAAAGAGGCTTTGCTGGCAAAGTACCAGCGCAATACTTTTCTTTTAAGAGGCAAAGGGACACAAACCTAATAGCTTAAGTCAGCAGGCTCACCTCGGACAATAAATCCTTCTCTTCTTCCCAAGTACAGGTGCGCACACACATACACACAAACGCCAATAAACACACACATATTCTCACACACACACACACACACACACAGTCATACACAAGCACAACACAGGGGCAGTGTTGTTGAGAAAACAGAGACAAGCAGAGACGACACACACACACACACACACACATGCACAAACACAAAGGCCCACAAACACAAACACACACACACACACACACTCACATGCACAAACACAAAGGCCACAAACACAAACACACACACACATGCACAAACACAAAGGCCCACAAACGCAAACACAAACACACACACAAACACACACACACACACACACACACTCACATGCACAAACACTAACACTAACACTGAGTCATTGTAAAAACAGAAGGAGAGTGGCACACCCCTGGGCAAGGACACTCTATTTAAGTGCTCTACCTACTTCAGTATCCAAAAGAAGCATTGAGAGGTTGCATGTTCACAGAAGTGCCTGTGTGAGCATTTGTGTCTGTGTGTGTGTGTGTCTCTCTCTGTGTGTGTGCATGTGTGTGTGTGTATGTGTGTGTGTGTGTAATGTACAGTACATACAGAAAGTGTGTGCGGGCCCTATAAGTGCAAGGGTAAGGCCCTTGCGTAATTTTTCACCTGGGCAAAAAACGAGCAGGACTTCTGTGTGTTTGCGTTTGTGTGTGTGTGTGTGTGTGTGTGTGTGCCATGTAAGACCATCGCCTCATCTTTTTTTTTTTTTTTTCACAGGTAAGAAAACGAGCAGGTAAAAAGTGTTAACAGGCCCGAGATAAAGATCCCCTCTCCTCATCTCCACCCAACCCCCTCTGTAGTCGCTGACGCCCGGGATCCCGACCACATAAATCAGCGCTGCAGCCAGCCCTGTGAGACTGTATTTCACGCTCAAGGAGGCCCGCGTCCAAACAGATCCTGGCCCGGCATTAATCTCTATTAGACAGGAACCCTGCCTGGCCCAGGGCCCGACACCCAGCCCGGGGAGACCTCACTCCAGGCCCAGGGCCTGAACCTGGGCCTTGGCCTCAGAGAACGCCAATGTTGCCATCACTGCCCATGTGTGTACGCCCCAGGACATAGATATCATAGACTAGATATCACCACTCTTTAACATGTAAGAGTTTGTTGTACGTATGTGCTACTTCTCATTCAGTTGTCATAAAATAACAGATGTATGTATAACAGACATATGCTGATTGTAGACAGTGTATGTGTAATAGATGGCATCATGGACAAAAAAAAAACAAAGTAAAACTGGTTTCCAAGACGATGTAAAAAGAGACTCCCCCATCACCACCACACACACACACACACACACACACACACACACACACACACACACACGCACTGTTTCTAACTCTATACATGGTTGGGAACACTTTAACAGAACTAGACTGATCACCATGTCATAACTGGCTAGCCTCCACTGTCAACACTCTTGTGGCACCTATGACTGTGTCAACACACAAACGCCCATAGAGCCATATATAGCGTTTTATAAGTCCTCACACATGTGCAAAATACTATAAACACTTGAGCAGATCGCTATTTGCCATCAGGTGATGCATACATCATTTGCCCCCTCTGTCTATATACATAGCTCTCTATATATCCATCTATATATACATGCTAACGGAATGCACATAAACATATACTTCTGTGACATTGCTGAGATGAAAGAAATGTCCTTTCCTGTGTGTGTGTGTGTGTGTGTGTGTGTGTGTGTGTGCGTGTGTGTCTGTGTGTGTGTGTCTGTGTGCATGTGTGCATGCATGTGTGATTTATAACCTGCTGTTATAATCTACAGTGAAAAAGGGAGAAAGCTCCTCAATCAAACATGCTGATCAAGAAGAGCTTACGTATCAGGTAGTGTGTGTGTGTGTGCGTATGTGTAAGTGTATTTGCTGGGACAGAATTAAAGAACGAGCGAGAGGGTGCAGCTGCTAGATTGTGAGATTAAAAATAGATGGCAATGAAAAAGAGGAGAGAAGGAATAATATAAGAGAGTGTGACAGAGAGAGATAGAGGGAGATAGACCATGTGTGTTATCTGACAACCAGCAGTGCACACAGTGCAAGGTGGAGGACAACCTGAGCCCAGCAATCCAGTGGTTTGTGAGACCAAGGGTAAACACACTCTGCTTTGCTCAGCAGAGAAAGAGCTTGAAAAAAAGGCTCAGTGAAATAGGCCAAGCTTCTGATGAAATTATGTTAGGAGCCCAGGTTTGTACTGATGCTATCGCAAACTCATTCCAACGGCAAGAATTCTGATGCATATTTCTGACATTGCAAACACATTTTTTTTTCTCATTCCCTTCTCCAGAATGGAACGTCTAATTTCTGGAAAAATTGATTCTTCTATGTCAACTTTTGCACCCTTGAATAAACAACTAAGAATTTGGCAAAACATCCCATTTCAAAATGTCAATGAGTCATTATTACCATATTGTTTATAGAAGTGGGATGTAAACCCAGGATGATGCTGAATCTCTGCCAGTCTTTTCTGTTGCAGCCTTTAAGAGTGCAGATGTCTCCCAAATGCAGCGTTAGCATCTTCCTCAGACAGTTCGCCCTAAAGCACAAAGTGAAGAGCCCAGTGGTCCTTTGAAGGGCTTTCATATAAATGCTGGAATTAGGCTGTTTTTAAGAGCCATAGAGACTTACTGCAAATGCTGATACAACACAGCACTGATACACAAGCATAGCACACACATGTATGTGCATACAACTGTTGCATACACACACGCACATGTGCGTGCACACATACACACACACCTACACACAAACACACACACACTCACATACACACACACACACACACACAGACATTATACATATATTATGTAGGCAGACTATACGCTTCTGTGAATATCCAAGCAGAAATATGCACACCCAATCCCACTGGTCACATTAACTCACACAACAGTGCACAGAGGCAGAAAGAAAAACATAAATGTGTTTTAACTAATATTCAAATAAACTTGCACAT
>PYXC01001262.1:2302500-2310000 GCA_015244755.2 Tenualosa ilisha
CTTAAAGTAACAGACTCTCCACAGTAATTAGGTGGAGTGTGGCATGCAAATATATTACCAGGACATGCATGACCAATTATTCATTATGCTGCTTTGAGTTATGAGTTAATAAATTATTCTGAGTTTTGCTGACTTGCTGGGGTTATTCCAAGGTGTGATTGGGCTTTGGGGATTGGAGCAGCCAGCTGTCAGTCTTGGGGCCTGACTTGAGGCAGGAGCGCCAGTGAGACTCTGGGATTTGTCGGCCGAAGTTTTAACTGTAATGGGAAATGGAATCTAATTCTCCATCTTTATCTCCGTCTGTGCCTCTGAGCGAAGAGAGAGAAAGACGGAGGGAGTGAGCAAGTGTGTTTGTGTGTATGTGTGTGTGTGTGTGTGTGTGAGAGAGAGAAAGAGAAAGAAATTGCTATTCCAGAAAAGATTTTCCTCAGCCTCATGTCCCTAGGGGTCTTTAAATTGGGATACTGAGGGATTCTGATTCACTGTCCTCTGCTCAAGTTTCCTGTGCTCACACATACTTCTCTGTCTGCTGATTCCATCATGCACTCTTTCATCCCGCCTCACATTTCGTCCTAGTGCTACCCAACTACAGGAAGTCCAATCTTACACAGACGAAATGTCATATATGATCAGGTAGCATGAATCTTTCATTCTAACACATGTATTAGAGATATATAGAACATGTGTGGGAAATGACATGACATGCAAATGAAATGGAAGAAATAAACCAAAGTGAGGAAGATGGAAACTCAACCAAGTGCACACACGGAATGAAAGAATCTTGGTTAGTTTTCCAAATGAGCCCAAAACCGATTACTATGTGCACATAGAATGCAAAAGTATAACGCAGAGACACAATGGCTATGTCTGAAACAGGAAGGTAGTGACTTCTGCCCTGCTGTCCTCCCTGTCTAACAAATTACCTGTCACAGAAGGCATCTAGGCATCGGCTAAAAATGTTATTTCATATGACCTAGCTAGATAGCTAATTAAAACGCCGTCTTTTTGTTTTTATTTCATTGTTCAGGCGTTGTTGCTAAGATACTGCAAGCTGACTACATTGTTCGATAGAATGTTGGACGTTGCAGGCAGCATGAAGGATACATCCCTGCTTCCTTCAGAAATTGGGCAAAACAAAGGTCACTTCGAAGGCAGAACTTTATGCATTTATCTGATGTCTTCATGCCTTGCTGCCACCAAACGTTCCCTTCGAAGGCACCGGTTATTCTATTTCAGACACAGTGATTGTCTGTTAAAACTGACACAGTCCATGCTCAGAGATCCACAAATACATATATGTTGCCATGCTCAGTGTATACACACAGAGGTTGAGGAAATAACATTAGTGCATCTAAATAAATGTAGCAGTTGGACAGGTTCCAGAGATCTGCTCAGATTCCTCAGCGCTACTTTAGGTTTATGCCCTCCACCATACAGATATTCAGGTCAAGTGCTCTTGTAACTGAGTGAGGTAAACAAATACACTTAATGCACTGCATTTATTCAAAAGTGCCTCAGTGTCTATCTACAGTATAAGGGTGTAAGTACAGATCTTTAAAAAATATGCTGACAGTGCTTGGCAGAGCGAAAGTATCAGGTATCCGGCAACTGTAGACAGCTTCTCTTAAGAACCAATAGAGCCTTTTCTGTCTGGTGTCTGTCTGGACCACCGGAACCGCACCCATCTCCTCTGTGGCCAAACATGTCTGGGTCTCTGGACATCCGATACAGAACCAGCCTCTCATGTCCTCCACCCAATCCCTCAGCCCTTTACTCATGGAGGAGAGAAAAACCATACACCTCTCCACAAGAAGCAAAATCGAATTCTCTTAACTAAATCTTAGTGACACTGTATGTCTTGAGTAAGAAATCAAAATGGCACCAGGTTGTTGTTGCTTTGTGCATTCTGAAGTGCTGTTAAAGACTCATAAAGTTAAGATCGAAGATGTTTTCTGACAGGTTTAGGCACAACCTAATTCGGTATTTTGTACAGATGTTTAAACCATGAGCGCTGAGACTCAGTGAGTGACGAATGCAACATTGGTTAGCTCAGGTGGATGCTAACATGAACACTGAGATAGGTTTGACAGATCATTGCATTCTGTTGGATCATTCGAAGGCAGCATGTGTTGTGTATAGACCCTCCTAGTCATTAAAATTGCAAAGCGTTTTCAAACTGTCTCAGAGCCTTGGTGGCTTGATGTTGAAGATGACGGCAACAGCAAAGAATGTAACGACACACAATCTTCACAGTAAGACTGTTGTTCTGTCACTCTCTCTCTCCATCATTCTCTCCCTTTCTCTCTCTCTCTCGCTCTCTCTCTCTTTCTCACTCTGTTTCTCTCACTCAAGCTCTCTTTTCTTCCAGCTGGCCAGGGAAGCGTAGGAGCCGTGGGAGGCATGTGGGTCGACCGGCTGGATGGTGGGAGGAGAGGAGAGAGAGAGAGAGAGAAGGGGGCAGTCGGCCATGGAGTTGAATTGGCCCAAAGGGGGCCCAGAGGCCACCTGATCCACACCCACACAGACACAAGCACACACATATACACATACAAGCAGACACACACACACGTGTGCAGAACACCAGGCCAGATTTGGCCTGGAGGACCCCTGATCCACACACACACACACACACACACACACACACACACACAGACACACTACCAAGCACACACACATACACACACAGACACACACACTCGCAGCCAAGTTAAGCAGCCAAATCTGTCCCAAGGCAGCCTGCTACAGTATCCAGGGTGGCATGACAACAGCAAGCGAAGAGAATGACAGATCGAAGCTGAGAAGTTTAGTTCTGCTGAGAAGCGTTGATGGGTGGTGGGGGTTGGTGCCTGGTGTTGGTGTGGTGTGGTGTGGTGTAGTGTGTGGGCAGTGGTGTAGGTGGTGCCTGCCTGTCTGTCTGTCTGACTGTGCTCCACCACCCGCTCAGCTCGACGGTGGTCCTCACCCAGCACCCGCCACCCAACCCCTCCTCCCTCCATCCTAGCACCCCCGTGTTGGCCACTTATTGCAGGGAGCCGAAGCAGACAAACAGTGTGTGGGTGGTAGAGGGATGCAATGCAATGCCAGTGATGTCACTTGCTGTAGGCAGTGAGTGGGTATTTGTGCGTGTATGTGTGTGAGCGTGTGTGTGTGTGTGTGTGTGTGTGTGTGGGGCGGGGGGTTGTCCAAGAATATCTGCTTTTCACACTCTACGCCTCCTCACCCGTGAAGCTGCTTGACCACTCCAGCCCATCTCCCACTGTCTCCCATCTGATTTCGCCCTGATAATGACAAGGAGATGCTCAATCCTGTTGTTTGGCGCTACGCTACATGATGCTAACATGTTCGGGCAGACAGGTGTGTAATTGAAGGTATGGGCAGCGCAGTGTGGACTGCTGGTATCTATTTCATACGAACGGAGGAATTGACAGTAGGGAGAGACAGAAAATGAGTTTTTGTCTGTGCATATGCATGTGTGTTTTACATACAAGCCAGAATATGTTACAGGGGATGAGAGTGTATGTGTGGCAGAACATAATAAGGGTGTGTGTGTGTGTGTGTGTGTGTGTGTGCCTGTGTGCATGAGTGTGTGAGAGAGAGAGATGGAAAGAAACAGAGATGAGAGAGAAAAGAGGGAATGAGAGTCAGAGAAAGAGAATGTATATTTTCTTTTCAATACCCCTTATTCTCTACTGAGTTTAGAACCCAATTTAACCCAGAGGAGTCAAAGCCATCTCTGACCCCAATGGATCTGCACAGTGACTGCGAGTAGAGTTACTCTATTTCCATACAGAGAAGCGACAGAGACGAAGAGCGAGAGTGAGAGAAGGAGAGAGAGAGAGAGAAAGGGGGGAGCAGACTGAAAAGAGAAGAGAATCGATACTGAGAATTTCAGGAGCTTATTACAGAAACTCTCCCTCTCTGACACACACACACACACACACACACACACACTCTCATACACATTCATACACACTCTCACTCTCACACACATTCTCTTGCTGGATACAGTAGTGGTTTTCATGTGCGAGCAAGAGACTGGAAAAACATACTGAATCACTCATCCATAAAGGAGGTCAGAGAAGAGTAATGGTGGTCAATTTAAGGAGAACAAATGAAAGGAAAATGGAGGAATAGAAAATACTGTGTCAAAAGCAGGTGTGTGGAGTATAGGTGTGATTTAGGTCCTGTTTTCAGACATGGTCTTCGGCTTCCACAGAGAAAAAAGGAGGAGGAAAAGAGGAGGAAAAGAGGAAGAAGTAAAGAGGGGGGAGAGAGAAAGAGAGAGAGAGAGAGAGAGAGAGGGGGACAAACAACATATCCCAGTCCCATGTGTGTTGGCCCTACTGCAAAGCGCTGTAAGTGCACCACTAAACTACAAGCGCAGAAAATAAATAAATCAATGGCTTAATGGTGCCTGTGAAGTAAATATGTATAAGGCTGCTTTTTTCCTCCTCCCCAGGGACTCTGCCCTTACTCTCACAAGCAGATTGTCCTCCATGGCTTCCTGTACAGTCCGGTCGCGCCACTCTGGTTCGTTAGCTAGCCCTCCAGCCATTTCTGATGATGGATAGCCTTGCTTATCACCCTTTTGTTGGTTGTTTGTCTTGGTTACATGCACCCACCCTCCCTCCTCCCTTCCTTGGTTAGCGTGCCGCTAATGACCTTGAGATGGACCATGCACTGTTATGCATCAGTGTAAAAGCCCCCTCCCGCTTCTTTCACTCCCCTGCTTCCTACACACCTCCACATCCCCACCAACTTATGGCTAGCCGGCTAGCGGTAGTGGTTTATTTATTGCAAGTCCGCTAACATGGGCTTAGCGGGGCGGCAGTGATTCATTCAACTGCCAGGTTGACCTTATCCGCAGCCGTGGCGTCTCTCCCCACCTGCCACTGCTTTCAAAACAAACACCTGTAATTTCACGCCCGACCGTATACATTTTCGATACAAGATTTTTTCCAGACGAGAGGCAAATGCAGAGAGAGTGAGAATTGTTTTCTGAAAACAGGCTTGTTTTGCTCCAGACTAGCAAAGGGCAAACCACAGGACACAACTCAGAAGGTATCATGAGTATCAAACATTAACAAATATACTGTATGACAGTTTCTAATTCTGCCTCATGTCAGGAGTTAAAAAAGCGCAATATGACAAAACCACTATGGACAGCAACCTCTTAACTGCCAAGACCACTAGTCGATTTTAGCGATCCTTAATCTGCATTCACAGACACCTGCACATTGACGGGCTTGTCACTTAGTCGACTGTCCTATCTCTCTCTCTTGCTCTCTCTCTCCATCTGTCTCTATCTCTCCTCTCTCTCTCTCTCTCTCTCTCTCTCTCCCTCCATCCCTGGGGGGTGTGATGTAGTCTGGCCTCTTGCGCTGGTGACTCGTGTAATACACTCGGCAGGTCTGTCAGGCCGACGAGTAATGGCACCTGCATGGCTGACGAGACGGGAAGCCTATCAGCCCACCTCATTGATTACCTGAGAAGTGGGAGAGGAGCGAGACACAAGGGGGGGAGATTAAGTATGCCTGCCTTTCTCTCTCTCTCTCTCTCTCTGAAACTCTTTCACACACACAAACAGAGAGAAAGGGGGAGAGAGAGAGAGAGAGAGAGAGAGAGAAACAAAGACCAGGAGAAGGTGTAAGTGGAATCTTACATCTATGTATGTCAGACAAAAAAAACACAGTCAACCAAGAGAGAGATAGAGAGAATAGGACAAAAAGAGTGAGAGAAAGAGGGAACAGAGGAAAGAGAAAAAAAAGAAAATAGGGGGGATGGGATGGGACACAGACAAGCTTACTCTCTTTCTCTCTCTCTCTCTCTTGCGATTTCTCACACACACATAGACAAACACACATATACACACCTGCCCGCACATGCATTCACACACTGTCTTGCACCACAGGGGTAATGCATACAGAGACGTCCACAATCTATCCCTCCTGTTTGGGTTCCCGCAGCGGTCAGCTTCACACCTCTTTTCCTCGTTCACCACACAGCGTTCTTTAATTAAATTCCCCCCTCAGGGAGAAAACAACTGTAGCCAACTGAGTGTTTTTCACAACACAACACAACACAACATAGCGCTACTGTAGTCTGTGTGGGGCCCTGCGCTTAGACAAAAAACAGGATGAGGAAAAGCTACCAGCCACAAAAAAAGATGTTAAACTTTAGCTCGCTAAGTCATTAGCATTCCAGGAGGAATCTACACTCTCAGGTCAAAACACACCTAAAGACACCAACATGGGAGGTCATCTCTTCAGCTCAATAACGTTGCCAACAGTCATTTCAAAATAACACAGAGGGGAGGCAGAGGGTGACATTTGCAAACTGTTGCGAAGCGGCCATTGTCAGTTCCTTTACCAAAATGGAAGGAGGGAGAGGGAAGGAAAAAAAAAACATAAAAAAACCTAGCATCCGCCTACACATTCGCTGTCAGTGCTACTGCAAGCCTCTTCCCCCCCGACTGCTCACTAACAAATAAGCCTGAAAGCCTCTGTGACCCCAGACATCTAACAGTTCCTGTTTCCAAACACCTTGAAATGGCCCCCTGCCCGGCGGGCCCTGCGTTACTCTCCCCCCACGCTCTCGCTCCACTCTGCGGGGGAAGAAGAAGGCGGCGGACGAGGAGAGAAAAGCCCCTTTCTCTTCCCTCTCCCCGGGGCTACGCCTCGCCAGAGCGCAGCCACTTTATCCTCATGGGGGGGGTGGAAGGGGGTGGGGGGTACGTTGGTGGTTTTGGGAGGGATGGGCTCAATGCGAAAATAATCCAGACGCTTTTGTGCCGAAACAGGCCTGGCATTTGCTAAAATGGGCCCCTCTGTTTACAAATTGCAAATCGATATTAACGATCGAGCGACGGTCGCTCTCTCACTCCCTCCTGCTCGCTTGAGTTCCAGCTCTCTCGTTTTCGCTCTCGTTCTCTCTCGCTCCCGCTCTCTATCACTTTCTCTCTCTCTTCATCTTGTTTTCTCTCTCGCCATCCCTCTCGGTCTCATGCTCTCCTGCACACTCTTTCTCTCTTCTGCTCTCTCTCTCTCTCTCTCTCTCTTCTGAGAGCTCAAGTCCTTATTCTATTTCCCTCTGCTAGGTAGTGCTGTCACACAGACAAGTTGAAGAGTCAGACTAGAGGTGGGGATATAACACACACACACACACAAATCAATACAGCTTACATGTGAGGCACATACTGCAGGCAGATGTTCCCAGCATGCACCTGTCCACATATGCTTACACCCCCCCCCCCCCCCCACCCCCACCCCACACACTCACACACACACACACAAACACACACACACACACACACAGATGGCACATGTACTTTCTCTAATTCTTAATGAGCCTCTAATGTGTCCCTTTCCACACCGGTCACATCACACCTGCGACACCTCCACATGTGTGTGTCGTTGTTTATGTTGGTGTAGAGATCAGGGAAGCAGTGTTTAACAATGACGGGCGGCAGACGAAGTGCTGCGGTACTGCCTGTTCTGTAGC
>PYXC01001262.1:2315000-2322500 GCA_015244755.2 Tenualosa ilisha
GTGCTTTCTCTCCCTCCTCTTCCCACCTCATTCCTAGCCTTCCTCTCCTCTCTCTCTCTCTCTCTGCATTCTTTTGCTTTCCCTCCACATCTCTTTCTGCTTTTCGACTCCGTCCCCTGTGCGCCTTCTGTTTCTCTCTCTCTATCTCTGCTCCCTCTATCCCTCTCTCTGAGTGTCTGTGGGAGTGGTGAGGCATGAGTTGTTGTCTAGTCATGAGGACCTTGGAGACTTTGTAAACAGCCACTCCTCCTTGGACTAACTCTCTACCTCTCGCTTTCTCTATCTCTCTTTCACAAACACATTCTCTCTCTCTCTCTCTCTCTGTCTCTCTCTCTCTCTGACACACACACACACAGAGTAATGTACAAAAACACACACACTATCACATACAAACACCCCCCTCCCCAACACACACACACACACACACACACACACACACACACACACACACACACACACACACACTGACCCAAGAAGCCGTTTCTCACTTCAGTTTCTCTGCTCAGGAGAGCCACGTGGCCATGAATTTAGAATGAGGTGTCAGGAGGAGAGACAAAAAAAGAGTCTACCAGACACCAGACCCATTTTACACACAAAGCCCCTAGCTGGAGATGCACACACAGGATAGACAGAGGGAGAGAAAGAGAGAGAGAGAGAAAGAGAGAGAAAGCTTTTAGCATGCTAGGTACTAGGCCATATAGTCTGAGTCATTCTCTGAGCCAGAGTGGTCGCTCATGTACACTATGACCTAAATAAATGAATGAATCGGTACATAGACAAGTACACACACACATGCACCACACACACACACACACACACACACACACACACGTATATAAATACATGTATGGGTGTACATCTGTATGTATGTCAGTGTCCTCTGCTTCTATAACACACACACACACACACATGCACACCTACACATACACTCATACACTATATATGCTCAAGGACATAACATGTACAGAGCTCCTCTTTAAAGATGACAGGTGTACACTTGTTTGGTGGCTCCCTCATTTGACATCAGAGCCTTGTGACTGGCACTGTTGCCTTGTAGTCATCCCTTACAGTGGCGAGTGTATTTATGTCGCTGTTGTCTGGGCTATCTGTGCAAGTCTTGCAGTGGCTGTATGGTGGAGATGTAGGGGCATCCTTGGGGCAGTAGGCAGTCACCAATCAATAACAATCTGCAGCCACGCAAAACATCAAATTCCACGGCTGATAAAACCCATAAAGGGCCCTGTGCTAATGCGGACATGGTTTTATAACCATGGTTTATCATGGTTTATCATGGTCGTGACCTCATTAGTCTTACAGATACACACACACACACACACACATACATACCCACATGCACACACATACACATATGCGTGCACACACACACACACACACACACAAACGTACATACCCCGCCACACACAAAACACACACCACCTGACACATGTAGCCTTCACACGTGTAAACATAGGCATGCACATACACACACAGTTATGTGTTTTACGATTACTTTTAGACCCCCTCCGTCCCCCTGTATCTGTGAGCACAGCAGCGATGTCTGACAGCTCGGCCATCGTTTGGAGGAGCTCATTTACTTTAAAAGCATCTCTTACTGTTACAAAGACAATCTATAATTTATTATGATATTAAACGACTGCTGGAAGGTGACTTTCAGCTTTGGACAGAAGATAGCCCATTTGAAATACTGTCGCAAGTGACAGAGACATGTTCAGACCGAGAGAGAGAGAGAGAGAGAAGAGAAGAGAATAAAAGTGAGACACAGACAGAAAAAGAGGGCGAGAAAGACAGAGGCAGAGAAAGCAAGAGAGATAGATAGAGAGAGAGTGAGAGAGAGAGAGAGAGAAAGAGAGACTGAGGGTGTCAAAATGCAGGATACAACACCAATAGATGATGACTGACACATTCGCCTACCTTCTAGCTTGCACAATGCCCTCCACATGTTATGTGTTTATCTTCGTATCTAATAGATCCATTTATTTATTCATTTAGGTATTTTCGCAAGGATCTTTATTTGGGTTGTCTCTAAGTGTTCTCTTTTCAGTGGTATCATCTGCTCTGTGACATTCTTGTGTAATGAGGCGTATCTCTCCTCAAAACCATTGTCTTACAAAAAAAAATCTATTTTTTACAATTTTTCTCTCTTTTTCTGTGAGTGATTTTGTCTCATCATTTTTCAGTCCGACTCTGAAGCACTGATATCTCCAGACTTGCCTATGATGCAGGTGTGCTGCAAGTTTAATGCTTTTAATGCTTCAAGACCTCCTCTTGCAATGAGAAAGGCCATTTTAAAGGCAGATTTAAAGGCTCATGATAAAGAATGAAGTTAAAGGGGAAATCCAGTGTGAATCAATCCATAGCCCTGTTGTTCAAGATCACTGAGTTCTGTCGGTAGGAAAAAGACGAAAAAAATTTGATACAACAGATCAAATGAACAAGGGAAACAGTTTCAGTTTCATTTCCCTATGCCCCATGCAGTTAACATCAGCTCTTAGTTCATGGGTGGTCTATGTTGTTTCAAATTATCTGGTTATTTTTTCAAGAAACAGCACTCGGTGACCTCGAACCGAGATTATCTCCTTTAAAGCCTGAGATTCTTGTGAAATGTTTTGGTCATATTTGCAGACAATACAAAAATGATGTGCCAGTTGTCTTCTACTGCCTCCATTGGCTGCCTGTAGTAATATAGAGTTGGCCCATGGCCCATGTAGAGCACACACACACACACACACACACACACACACATACATAGAGAGAGACCAGAGGCAGCTATTATTTAAGACTACAAGGGAAGGTCTGCCTCCCCACAAATGGCACCAAAAAGTTTGTCAATAAAATATGCTAATAGTTTACAGTTATAGGCTACTTATGCAGATTATTAACTCTTAATCTGTATCAGCACTGTTGGATGAAATGTTCGGCAAGATCGTAATTTATCCCAGGTCCTAGTATCACTTTTTTCATATAGCCTACTGTAAATAAATTGGGAAATATAGCTAGTCTGTGACTCTTTTGCTTCCGTTACTTTTCAGTAGTTTAGCCAGAGACGGTTCTAACGGTGTATGATTCCTCGCTAGCTCTGAGAACAGCTATGACGATGCTAATACATTAGAAAATATATTTCCGAAGGCATTTAATGATCTCCCTTATGACGAGAAACTCAAAATAGCAAGGCAAATGCCCAAGTTCAAGTGACAGAGAAATAATAACCTGTCTGAGGCACACTGAATGACAGTAAGGCTATATGATAATGGACTAATGCATTTTTGAAATGATTAGAACATTTTACAGGCTGACTGAAAGTTCTTTGGACGATCTCAAATGTAGCCTAATGAACCAGTGGCTAAATGTAATAGGCCTGAGTCTTGTTCGGTGACCTGGGTAGCCAAAAAGACATCATAGCCTAATAATACAAATCTCATTATTGACTAAATTTATGTCAGCTTCCCTTACTTCAGTGAGCAATAACCACCACTGACACAGACATGCACGCGTGCACACACACACACACACACACACACACAAACAGCTAGAGGACCATGAAAAGCTTTTGGCTGAATTTGGAAAAAAAAAAAAAAAAAGACTGTCCCTTTAAGGTTCTGCAGAGCATGCAGATAAGGAAAGGAATGCCTTTTATGAAATATTCTAGAACAGCATGTCTGTTCCACCCTCTCACTCCCCTCTCTCTCTTCTCTCTCCCACTGTTTGTCTGTCTGTCACAGTTAAGGCCAGGGATGAACATCCACAATTCTCCTCACACACACACACACACACACACAGACACACACACAGACAGACACAAACACACACACACACACACACACAGACAGACAGACACAAACACACACACACACACACACAAACACACACACACACACACAGCCAAAAGCACAGCCTAGCCACTCAGACACTCGCCGTGATTCTCTTTTATTCAGTTACTTAAGAGCCTGTTTGGGGTGTCTTTGCACTGTGTAATATTATTGCGATTCTTGACATGGCAATGACAGTGCAATTACCATAATAACTCCCCAGAAATTAATTGGGGATTAAGATTATATGAAAAAAAAGTCTCCAACAATGTCAGACCCAATTATAAGACAATACGGTAAGTGTTCAAGATTAAGACAGGGAGGGAAAAAAAGACTGGGATTACACCAAGGGAGGCAAGAAAGAACAAACGCTGTCGTTAATGGAGCCGCCCACGGAGGAATGGTCCAAAACACACACACACACACACACACAGAAAGAGACAAACACACAAATGCATATTCATGCTGCATGCAGATGTACATACACAGGCACACACACATACACACACACTCGTCTAGGGAGCTCATCACATCTCCTGCTGATAGCGCAGTATCTGAAAAGAGTGAGCGACTGCATTAGGACATGCCCTGGGGGGACAGAAAGCATTTAAGGGGAGCCCAGACACACTCACGCACACACACACACACACACATACACACACGAATACACACACACACACTGCATCCCCCAGTGCCAACCCAACGCACCATGCTGGGTAATCAGAAAGTCGCCCATCATTAACACACACAGATAGAGTTCATCACTGGGGTTGGGTCATCGCAGGAGGTAATGGTGTGTGTCTGTGTGTGTGTGTGCGTGCGTGTGTGTGTGTGTGTGCTTTTAAGGGTGAATAAGGAGGAATGGAGCAGAGGCAGAAAACATTTGGAAAAGACATGGTGATGTGCTGTGACTAGGCTGTCATCCTGGCCATGATGTGTGCTAGCCTAATGTGACTGAGTGATTCCTGGTGTGATTACATTTGTGTGAGTGTGTGTGTGTGTGTGTGTGTGTATGTGTGTGAGTCTGTGTCTGTGTGTGTGTGTGTGGGGAGGGGTGTGTGTGTGTGTGCATGTGTACATGTGTGTGTGTGCATGTGTGTGTGTGTGTGTGTGTGTGTGTGTGTGTGTGTGTGTGTGTGTGTGTGTGTGTGTGCTTTTAAGGGTGAATAAGGAGGAATGGAGCAGAGGCAGAAAACATTTGGAAAAGACATGGTGATGTGCTGTGACTAGGCTGTCATCCTGGCCATGATGTGTGCTAGCCTAATGTGACTGAGTGATTCCTGGTGTGATTACATTTGTGTGTGTGTGTGTGTGTTTGTGTGAGTGTGTGTCAGAGCAGATCTGACTTTGTAGTTGAGGCCTGGTGGGTGGTTAATTGCTTGTTAAGAGACCTTGAAAAAAAGAAAAATTAATCTCTGCTTTGCCATGGAACACGGAAGCTGGCAATTTGGGATTCCTGGAAAGCACGTCTGCTGCACAAGGGGATTGGGATTATGTTGGTTTACAGGTCCAGAGACCACAGGTAGATCATGGTGAGATTAGAGAACAAAAATAAAATAACAAGAGAAGAATGAAGAAGACACATCACATCCACTTATTACTCCCTTTCTCCATCTCTGTCTCTCTCTCTATCCATCTCTCTCTCTCTTTCTCTCTCTCTCTCTATCTATCTATCTCTTCCATCTCTCTCTCTCTCTCTCTCACAGGCACATATACATGCACACACTTCCCCACTCTCTCTCTCTGATAATCAGTAGCGACCCCAACTATTCCTCCATCCCCACTTTCTTTCTTTCCCAAGTCTTTTGTAAACCGTGCCATGTCCTCTTTCTCCATACTGCATCTCTCTCTCTCTACACACACACACACACACACACACACACACACACACACACACACACACACACACCTTGTTTCCATTAAGGCTGCATGTCCGGCGGCACCTCCCAGGCTGGCCCTCGCGGATTATCCGGAATGCCGCTGACGCTCGGTGGCGCTCCGCCTGACTGCCCGCGCCCGTCCCATGAGCCTCTGGGCAGGGACAATAGGGCGGCGGTTCTGCTAATGCCAGATAAGCCTATCCAAGGGCAGGTACACTAAACACCGCTAGTGCTGACAAACACAGACGTGAAGCCCATCCACAATGCAGCAGCCCGCTTTTCTTTTTCTCCGTCTGCCTCCCTCTTTTTTTTTTCATCCTATCTTTAATGCTGTCTTTCACTGGCATGGATCTCCTCATCAGTGGCTACTGCTTTGTTTCTGTTGTTCTTCTGTCTCTCTTTCTCTCTCTTGTTATTTATTCATCTTGCTCTCTCTCTCTATGTCTGTCTTTCTCTAAACCTGACTTTTATTTTCTTACCCTCTCTCTCTCTATCTCTCGTAGGACTGTCTTTCTCCAGTGCTACTGATGGGTGCCTTTCTCTCTCCCTCTCTCCCTGTCTCTTTCTCCTCCAAATATTCTCTCTCTCTCCTCTCTCTCCCTCTGTCTCTTCCACTCTTTCTTTCATATTTTCTGACACCCTCAGGTGTCCTCTCTCTCCTCTCCGTCCGATGTCACTCTGCTCTTTTCAAAAAAGCCCCATGGGGCAAACCGCTATCGAACAAAGACTCCAAAACCCTGCCAGTGTCTTTTGTCTGGATCATTATTTTTTTCATTTCTTTATTGATATCTATGGCATTTCCTTCCACCGTGGAGAGGTGACATTCACCATGGAGCTGAAAGACACATTTACAGTTATTCATTAAGGACAAACACTTATCCAAAGTGACTCACACACTCACACACACACACACACACACACACATATAGTTAGCGTTGCTGTTGCTGTTGTTGTTGGAGGTGGCTATCGATGGAGCTGAGAGGCCAATGGGATCAATGAGCAGCCCCAGGAGCCCATGGTGACCTCTTACCTACGGTGCCTGCATGGGTCAAAGGCCACTGGCCTGGAGCAAACACACCACTAACCGAGCAGGGACAGCCAATTTATTCTAAGCCTGAGAGGGGGAGAGAGAGAGAAAGAGAGAGTACGGGGGTGGGGGGGGGGTGTAAAAGTTACAAATGGAGAGAGAAAGAGTGAGATAAACATAAAAAAGTCAAAAGAGGGGAAGGACACAGCTACACAGTGAAGAGTGTCTTTGTGTGCACATGCGTGTGTGTGCTTCTGTGTGTACATGCATGTATGTGTGTGTGTGTGTGTGTGTGTGTGTGTGTGTGCGTGTTCAAGCAACTAAACTGATACAGCTTTGTACTGCAGTGGGTAGGACTAAACCATGTCTTTCTCCTTCTGCAGCTTGAGACAAGGTGACCCCTCAGAGACCCACCCCTCCAGCCCACACAGATTTACGCCCTGCTTGATGCAGATCACACATTTCAGAGACACGGATGAAAATATACTGAGTAGCGATGTCGAGAAGCTGTAGAATTTCTTTCCTAATTGTCATCGTTAAGAAATAAACATGCAATTCACTGACTGACACTCGCTTACTGACACTCATTGACTGACACTCGCTTACTGACACTCATTGACTGCTGCTCACTTTCCAAGCTCAGCCTCACAAATTAATATTGTTGTATTTTAATATGTTGTTCAAGACTGAAAAAGAACAAATTTAATGTTTATTAGGACTATTAAGTTTTCTAAACAATACATATTGTTTTTTGACACCACTGTGG
>PYXC01001262.1:2330000-2572500 GCA_015244755.2 Tenualosa ilisha
TAGCCATGGTGGCATTATAATTCTGTCCTGCCATAGCTAGCTTGAAGTCTACCTTGGGTGTGTAAGATAGCATAGGTTATAATCGAATTGTCAGAGGAGAAAATGACTGTGATTTTCTATTCCGGAACCTCACGGTCAAGCTCTTTCAATGCCCTCTATTCACATTGCTCTCCTATTGAAAATGCAGGCTCTGGTTATAACTACTAGGGCTTGTGAGTCATGATCACACAGCCATAATCCACCTTCAAAGTCTCCACTTCTTGTACTTGGATGAGGTCTCTTCCAGAACAAATCTCCAGTAAAGCTTCCCTACTAGCAACCCTTTAGCAACACTCAAGCAACACTGAAACCAGGGAAAAAAAAGGTTAAAAACATGGGGTGGTGGTAGCATAGTGGTTAAGGAACCTGGCTAGAATGCTAGTAGCCTGGAAATTGTGCATTCAAATCCCGGTTGATACCACTGTGCCCACGAGCGAGACGCTTAATCCTAAATTGCTCTAGGGGAGACTAGCCACAAACTAATCGATAGGTGACAAAATGTGAGTCGCTTTGGATAAAACCGTCTGCTAAATGCATTAATACAAACATGGGAAGTATTTAAAGGTCTTTGTTATACTCTTCTCTTTTGAATACTGCAAATACTGCTGATTTGTAGGAACTCTCCCAAAGTTTGAAGGACTTTTTCATGAAATTTGACCACTGCAAAACAAACAGGCAATAATAATAATAATTGCCACAGGTTTTGTGCTTCTCATTCCTGTCATTCTGAAAGCAGTTTTTATCACTTATTACAATGGAACATAATTGAAAGTAAATATGTTTAGGGAATAATACGTACTTAGATAACAATATACATGTTAGTCTTCATAACATAACTGAGTACACTGTTAAGCATAAGGGATAAAAGCTCACTCTTGATTGGATCCAAATCTCAGGCAACAAAATGTGGTAGAAATAGGCCTCTTGGACATACTGAGCTGTATAAAGCTGTATATAATAACATTGAGACTGCAAACCAGTATGTGTGGACAAAAAAAAAAAATTAAAGATAAGGGATCATTGGATAGAAGGAACTGTAGAGGGCTTGTAGATGTTTACCTTGGCACTAAGGCCTTCTCCAAGAGAGCAAGACTCAGCTGTTCACAGCAGGGCAGGTTCCAAACTCCACCATCCCCCCCAAAAAATGAATAATGATAAATGGTGGCCATTAGGTGTTTATTTCTTCTGCGCTGAACCCATAGATTGCATTAGTCCCTTTATTCTACCACCTGAAGAGAGTAAAGGAAGTCTCAAGCGCTTCACAGAAGAAACAATTGATTTATGCACTGTGTGGCAAACGCACAAGGATGCTCCGACTTGCTTGAGATTCTGAGATATCCTTGGAGGACCAGTCGGCATGCACAGATGCAATTATTGTAATTCGTACCACCTACAAACTCATGTATCAAATCTGGCACAATAAAATCTCACACCGTCACAGTTAGTTAGATTACTAGATTACATGCTGTGATGGTGTCTACCACCCCCCTACCCCCACCCACCCACCCACCAACTTTATTTTTTCCCAGGTTCCCTGTGAGAGAGGCCATTTTTCAGAGCGAAGTGCATCTGTGGTTTCATAAAGGCATCTTCACATCCGCCTGTACATCTACAGCGACCAGGACATAAATTATGCAACAAGCACCTGTGTGTCTGGCTGGCACAGAGCACAACATAGAGAGTACATGCATATCAAGCCAAGATCTGCACAGTTTGTGTGTGTGTGTGTGTGTGTGTGTGTGTTGATTGGTGTAAGTTTGTGCTGGGTGTTGGTGGCTCCATTATGTCAGTGTTATCTTCCTTCCGCTTTCCAACGCAGAGCACAGAGAAATGAGGCCTTCATTACCCTTGAGACCCCTTATTATGGAAGGTTGAGCCACCTCCATTCACACCCTTCCATGAGCCTTCACTGTTGATTGAGAGAGCCCCCCTCCCCCCAACACACACACACACACACACACACACACACACACGCACACACACAGACACATGCACACCCACACTTCAGTCAGTCACCCACTGTCAGAAACAATGTGGTATTTCTGTCCCTCTGAACAAACCCTTCACATTACACATGACATAGACTATGATGTACCACAACTACAATTCATGAATTTCCTACAGGATAATAAAAGTATCTATCTATCTATCTGTCTATCTATCCATCTATCTATCTATATAACTAGCGTGATTCTTCTGCAATGTCACAGTAAACATAAGAAACAACACACAATCACGCATACATACAAACATACACACATACACACAAACACACACACACAAACACAATGGGAGGCTGAAGTTATCACCCAGACAAGCTATGACTTTATCTACGGAGA
This sequence comes from Tenualosa ilisha, assembly GCA_015244755.2. Classification (NCBI taxonomy): domain Eukaryota; kingdom Metazoa; phylum Chordata; class Actinopteri; order Clupeiformes; family Clupeidae; genus Tenualosa; species Tenualosa ilisha. The sequence continues at coordinate 2,332,379 of PYXC01001262.1, forward strand.
TGTCCTTGCAGGCATAGTATCAGAGGGAGTGGGGCATCACCTGGAGAGCTAAGGCTAGCTTCAGCAGGACCAGTGCTCACACCAGACACTGGAATATTTACTCCCAGTGGACACAGTTTGTTGGACCTAGCGCGGAATGTCAAGCAATGTGTATGTTATACAAGTGTTTCATTAATACAGGTTTCAGGTGCAATTCATATTTGCATTCATGCCATAGGCAATACAATGTGTGCAGGTTCAGGGGTCATTTCACTGCTAGGGGCAATAACGTTGAGCAGGCAGAAGCGAGAGCTTGTCTTTGTAAACAGATCTGCTTCAGTAGACTACCGTGACACTATCATGGTGTGTGTGTGTGTGTGTGTGTTTTGGGGGGGGGGGGGGAGGGGTTAAGTTGCAGTTCAAAGGAGGGACACTGTCAGACCCACTAGCCTGGCCACTCAAGAGTCTGAGTGTGTGTGGTGTGTGTGTGAAAGAGAGAGAGAGAGTGTGTGTACATGTGGTTGTGTGCATTTGTGAGTGAGGTGTGTGTGTCAATGTGTGGAACATCTGTGTGTGTACACGTGTGTGTGTGTGTGTGTGTGCGTGTGTGTGTGTGTGTTTGTCTGTATGTGTGTTTGAATGGGAGGGGCTTGGGATCAATAAACGTGTAACCTTACATTCAAGGTCGACTAGCAGTGGCTTCTGTGTGCTAGCTTGGTGCACTGGTGGCTAATGAAATCTCTTTAGCCATGGCTCACTCTGACCCTGTGGGTTGGCCAATGTAATGGTGAAGAATTCATCATCCACGGCAGTGCAGTAACTACATTGCAGACACAAGCAAACAACAGCCACAAGGCACAAAAAAAGTGACTCACACAAAGACACACTGAAACACACACATACACAGAGTAAGGCACACACAGTAAGGCACACTAAGGCTCACACACACACACACACACACACACACACACACACATGCACATACACATTGCATCTTTGGATGCAGAGGTAGCAAACAACTAAATTGGAAAGATAGAATATGAAAAAAAAAACAGATGTTAGAATAATTTTACTGTTTTTAATTCTTCCCTGAGGCTTAATCTGAGGCAATTGTACCACATCTCTCTCTCTCTCTCTCTCTCTCTCTCTCTCTCTCTCTCCACAGAGAGTCATGTGTGTGTCTTAATTGAAAAGAGCTGCAGCAACACAGTCAAAAACAACAGTCTGCCCAGAGGTGACACTTGAAAATACTGCAGGCTAGGAGCTTGGAGGGATGGATGGATGGATGGATGAATACATACATAAATAAATAAATAAATAATGACTCCACCTCCCCCAGGTCCCACACACCTGTGGGCGATGGTCATCTTAATGAAGAAACACAGGGCGAGCGGTTCCTAATTTAGCTCCCTGGCCACAACCTTGAAGTGCACCATGAATCTTTATGATGCGGTGAAGGTATGTATGGTGGTGGCCCTTTTTTTTTTTTTCATACAGCCATTCATCTTCCGAAGGGCAGGCTTCGGATTGATTGTCTGTGGGTATTTGTTTATGTTAATATTTTTTAACACTGAAGGGTACATGAGTGAACACACACACATAGAGACACAGGCACACATACACACACACAAACACACACACGTACACATATTCAATTGCGTACACACACACACAAACACACACACTCACACACATACAGAACTCATCGGTAAATAATGTGATATGAAATAAACAGATTTACCTGCCTCGACTGAGTCTCTTTCACTATTTGTCTTGCTGCGAGTATTGATTACCGCACCTATCTTCTCTTTTTTACCCCCCACAACCCCCAAACCCCCTCATCTCTTCACACCCTCTCTCTCTTTCTCTCTCCCTCTCTCTTTCATCCCTCTTTAGTATCAGACCCATATTTATCTCTGCCTGGGCTTTCTCCCACCTCTCTGCTGCTGTGCTCTGTTATCTATTTCCAGAGCCTTGTCAGAGCTTTTCAGACAGTGTAATCTGATCCAGGTCAGGGCAGATTGCATTGCACTGGATTAATTTACCATGGTTAACCAGCACTAAGAGCACAGGGGGATTTGAGGTGTGTATGTGTGTGTGTCTCCATATACTCACACATAAATACATGTTTGATAAGTATACACACAAGCTCTCTCTCTCTCTCTCTCTCTCTCTCTGTCTCTCTCTCACACACACACACACACACACTCCACAGATTAGTGCCTAAAATATATTCCGTTCCATGTGTCGACTCTGGGGCAGGATTTAATGCTTATCTAAATACAGGAGCCGGGATAGGCGAGATTCATTAAGAAATGATCCACTGTCTAATTGGTGGGGACTGTCATGACTGATGAGCGAACATGCTAACTGATGAAGGCAGCAACTACTGGGAGCCATGCCGTCATGGCCTGTCAATCAGAGCAGAGAGAAAAAGAAAGAGAGGAGAGAGAGAATGAGAGAGGGAGGGGAAGAGGGCAAGGGGTAGAAAAATCCAAAGCATGCGATTCTGCAATGGCTCTGTGTGTTCAGTGCATGCATGCATGAGTGTTTTGAGCTAATAAGAGCTGATCACATGCTTTCCACAGCACGTGTGTTGATACTCTGTGCGCCAATACCCTTTGGATCGTGTTTCATTCATTCATTTTTGAGGCTGTTGAAAAGAAGAACTTTTTCACCCTGTCTATGCATAAATGATGGTTTTCAATCTATATCAATAATAAATTCCGTCAGTTGTGTGTGTGTGCGTGTAATGAGTCTCCTGATATACTTTGATGAAATTACCATCAAACAAAAACACTGAGTTCCTCCCCTTACTATCGATGAAGGCTTTAATCCACACTTGAAAGTTGAAGAACAGATGGCATGTCTGACACCGTAGTCTGATTGCAAATTTGACAAGTGTTGTTTCTGTGGTAGCACACCACACAGGACATAGGAGTTTCACAGTCACGCTTTCCCCTTTATTTAGGAAAGAAAGTTTGGGCTTCGAGGAGAAAATGGTGGCAGTATGAAAATTGCATTCCTACTTGCTCTATTCTGTTTGATGCAAATAAAGTTAAAGGGTTTTTTTTCTTTTTCTTTTTTTTTGTCAGTCGCCCAGTCTTTATGATGAAATATTAAAATCTCAATGGGGTCTTGGCTTAAAAAATAATGAAATGCAGTAACAGCCATCCCCTTCACACACACACACACACACACACACACACACACACACACACACACACACACATACATAGACACAAATACACACACACACACACACACACACACACACACACACACACACACACACATACATAGACACAAATACACACACACACACAAAATATGTTTCTGAGTCTGCATGCTTTTTAAAAAGGAGCTGGCATAAATAGAGAGAAAAGTGATAATGTGGGCATAGATTATCAGACATATAATCCAAACACATGACTCGGGAAGATATGATATTCATGACTTTACTGTGCTTTCCAAACACTAATTTCCTGTCGAAAGACACAGAGAATCCTGTTCAGGGGATTAGTCGATGATAGCTTGAGAGGGGAAAGAAACAACAACACGTAACACACAAACTAACAAACAAACAAACAAACGCACAAACAGGAAAACATCCACAAACATCTATAAACACAGCAGAAATAGACAGGCTTGGACAAGGAAGGAAAGATGTATATGTTGATACTGTAATGAGTAGCTCAACTGCTTTGTCACCCACAGAAGAACCTCCACAAGCAACTCCTGTTGTCCTTGAGCCTACAAATGGTCAATAATGAGTTTGAGTACAGGGGCAGTATTCTAATGGGTACAGAGGACAAGATAATTAATTTCAAGTAACCAACAAGCTTTTTTGCCAAATAGAACTGATTGCCGATTGCTACTAAAGAGATTGTGACATTTCTTCTTGTTCACTGCAGGCCTCACATCAGACTATCACATGGCAGCATCCTTACATCTCTGCTCTGATATACAGTAGAGGCCCTGGCTTGCGGCGTTGACGTCACTGTCCCCATACTTCTTGTCTTTGCCTGTTTTGACGAGAGTGATAGTCCAGAGGGAACGAACGTGACTGATGTGACAGGGCCACAAACGAGGTAAGGTCGGGTGTGTGTGTGTGTGTGTGTGTGTGTGTTGGGAGGGTCGGAATGTGGAGTAGAGGCTCCAGCTTCATTGCTCCATTGTTCACTAGTTAGGGGCCTTGCAATTTAGCAGCCAGTGACACGCTAACAAGCCCCAGGAGACTGGATGTGTGTGTGTGTGTGTGTGTGTGTGTGTGTCTGAGACAGAAAGAGAGGGGTTTGTTTCCGTCACGTTCTGTCCTGTTCTCCTGGCAGTGAGGTTAATTAGCTTCAGTTCCGTGGGGAAGAAGAGAAGATTAAGCCCAGACGTGGAAAGGACGAGAACCGTCAGAGCCATTCCTCGGTTACGGCCGCCGGATCACGTTTGTTCTTCGTCTTCCTCTTCCCCTCCCACCTCCTTCTTCCCTTGCTCTTTAAACAAGTCTGTCAATCACAAATGTGTTCAGAGATTAAGTAAAGAGGACCTCTCAGAAAATAGGCTTTGGAGATGATGGTGATGGTGGTGTGTGTGTGTGTGTCTGTGTGTGTGTTTTTTTTTGGGGGGGGGGGGGGGTAGATGATGAATGTAGGAACACATCCAGTCCAGCCAACAAAGAATGAGAGAACGACTCAATTCGCCATTCGTGCCGTCGAAGTGTCATGTTGTGGCCCCAGTTATGATCCAGTAGTAATAAATAGTGGTGGCATGGAAGAATAGATCACATGTGGCTGAAGTAAAAGTCAGCGAAATATTTATGAAGGAAGTGACAAAAGATCTAGCCAGAGCGAGAATGTCTGGGCTGCTGTGTTATATTGCATTTTTCCCAATGCAAACTTGTTGCCATGTTTTTTTTTGTTGTTGTTGTTTGTGTTTTTCACAGCATAGACTGAGAATGTTGAGAATTTGTGGCCCTGGCTTGCAATTTCTTACCACCGTTTGTCTTCAGATGGTCTCCGCCCCTAAATACACAATTACACAAACGCACGCACATACTCGCACATACACACACACATACAGACGTGGAAACACACACACACACACACACATTACAAACAGGCATATCTAGTTTTCATGCGTGCATGCATTGAGCTTATGGCATTCCCATAAGCTCAGAAAACTAGATATATAAACACACAAACACTTGTGAAAAGAGCTTTATACAGACAGTGTACACACACACACACACACAGACACACACACACATTCCTTGGCTGCACTCAGCAACTTGCGGTGACATCTCCTTCATTTAAATGCATCCCCATGAGCCACACTCATCTTTCAACCCAGCCCAGCCCAGTCCGGCTCAGCTCATCTCTTTCAGACACAGCTCTTTCTGAGACTCACAACACACACACACACACACACACACACACACAGCAACACTAACCACCACAGAGTGAATGAATAAAAGAAACGTCTCTCTCTCCCTTGTCCTTCCATTAGTCATGTCTTAGCCACTCTCCTAGTCCTTGCATTTACTTTTCCTCTCCAACACCCAAACAGTCCTTAGCAAAGCCTCTGCCCCCACGGGCCACAGGGGGCATTGTGGATGCATATAACGAGGGAAGGAAGGGACAGACAAGGACAAGATGAAACTTGAGTGGAGTCCGCTGATCGTAGTCATGTCGGTATTTATATTAGATGTTAACGACTGCATGTTACATACTTGTAATGCATTGGCAATGGGAATACTGACTATTATCATGCAAGCATAACCTTACTGGAAAATGAAAAAAAATTAAATGAAATTGCGAGCAAGAGAGAGAGAGAGGGGTAGAGAAAGAGAGAGGGAGAGAGCAGGGGGATTACAGTGAGATGGACAAACAAATCAAGCAAATAGCATACGTGGGGCTTCATTCACTTTTCCTTGGTAAAGTGGTAACACTGTAGGTACGAGCTCGTCTTTCTAGCATTCCAACTTAATGCAAAGTTCAGCACCCATGAAGTAAGTAATACTAAACGCATGAGATCATGGGATCGCTAATAGTGGTATGCATGAAGAGTAATCCACACCATACCAGACGACTAGATGGCACCTCGCCACGGATAGCCCAATACTTGTGCGAAACCGATCCTCAACACCAAGTGACAGGTTAACAAATATACCACATGATGAGTTACACGCCCTGCCATAAAAATCCATTAGCCGTCTCCGAGACATTTTGTGGCTTTTTATAGCGGGCCATTTCTGACGAAATGCGTTGTCGTGACAATTCAATTGATTCAAGGCAGATGTCGGGATGAATAGATGACTCTGCTGACATTTTTCAATATAAATATAGCCGGCTAATGGAGCACGGGTCTAGAATGTATAATGCATGATTATATTATATTTCACACAGATATGCGCGGGGCCGTGGTGGTGCGCGACTAAGGGGAATAATTCATGCTGTCATGGGCACCAGCTAAGCATGACTCTCTGCATTGGCACCCAGAGTTGCGCACACACACACACGCGCACAAACACACACACACACCTCTCATCTTCTCTCTGTTCTTCAAGAGAAGTGAGGAGGGAAGGGTAGGAGGCAGGAGAAAGTGGAACTTGTGGTAGGGTTTTTGCGGGTAGGGTGGGGGTGTTTCTTTGAGCGAATGGACTGGTAAAAATTTCATGGGATGTCACCAAGTACATGCCATCCATTTTTTTTGTTTTTCTCTTTCCCGCTCCCTGTCTCTCTCTTTCTCTCTGTCTCGGCTCTCTGTTCCATCCATCCTGTCTTCCCATCTCTCTTTTTATCTTTCGCTTTCACACACTTTTTCACCTGAAAGTTTGAACCACTCTCTCCTCTTCATCCCTTCCTCTGTCCTTCTCTCATCCCTCTCTCCATCCATCTATCTATCTCTCCCTTTCTCTCCTCCTTTCCCTCCATCTGTTGAAATCACTTTGGCCTCCTCAGAGATGCACAGGCAGTCCATTATCACAAGCATTCCATTATTCAGGTAGATTTGGTGACACAAGATGAAAGAAAGATGAGCAAATCCCCCCCCCCCCCCCCCCCAACACCCCGCAAAAAAAAATCTCAGTCTTTCCTCTCTTCCTCTCCTCGCTTCCTCTCCTGCCTATGCCTACTGATTATTAAAGATGTGTTTTAAAATAGACGCCGGCATCCAGCATGCCAAGCCCAAGGAAAGACTGCTGCTTTAATTGCCTCTCTTCTACACAATAGATTACAGTGAATGATTTTTTTTTTTTTTTTTTTTTTTTTTTTTGCTTGTGAAAAAAAAAAAAAATCCATAGTGACCTCTTTGATGCTATCGCCACAAGGTCATCATGCTGAAAAAGAAACCGGATCAATACTCTATTGAATGAGAAACGGTGTGTATGGACGACATGCTCAGAACAGGGACGGGAAGATAAGGGTGTGTGTGTGTGTGTGTGTGTGTGTGTGTGTGTGTGTGTAGATGAGATATGGGTGTTGGGAACACAATGTGACTCTTTCAAGCTGTGAGCTTTAATGACTAGAAAAGAAAAGGCCTTGCATAATGTACACAAAACCAACAGTGCATGGTTGGGTACATTGTATATGTATACTGTATGTAAACATGTTTGACACACATATTGTACATATACAATTGTACAAATACACAATGTCCTTATATAGACTCCTTATATGTGTGTGTGTGTGTGTGTGTGTCTGTGTATAAAAGAAACACTTAACCCTATTATCAAACTATATTCCCCCTCTATAGAACCATACGTCAGGGCATAGTGATCACACATACACAAACATATTGCACACACACACACACACACACTCATACAGACACACACATTTGACACACACTTATTGACTCCCGTAACTTTCACGCAGAGGAAGTCTGTCTGTTACCATGGCGAACGGCGCTCAGCTGATTACATTTGGAATGTAAACATCTGTTTATCAGGCTGCGGACTCGGCTCACTGCGGGGTCCTGCAATCTGGCCCAACCCTTGAGTTCTGTCTTTTGCTTCCCATCAGTAACAGTGTGACAGCATAACATGAGGTGTGTGTGCGTGGTTATCACTGAGTAAAAATTTGAGGCATGTGTGGGTGAGTGTGTGTATGTGCCTATGTACAAAAGACAGACAAAACATTATGCGTGTGTGTGTTAGACAGAGACTCTATGAGTGTCTCTATATGTGCATATGCAGTATATAATCTGTGTGTGTGTGTGTCTGTTTTCTCTGCACACGTGTGAGTCTATCTGCACAGCAATTGAGCATTAGCATGCATTGAGCAGGTATGAATACTAGAACCATCTCTCTCTCTCTCTCTTTCTATCCCACCCTCTCTCTCTCTCTCTCTCCTAAACATGTGGAGCCAGTAGCAGCAGGCACAGGGTTTTGGGATTCAGAGAACAGCAGCTGATGGGTCAAGCCAAGATTTCCTCATTTTGCCTTCTCTCCTCCATCTCTCTCTCCATTCTTCATCTCTATCTCTCATTCTTTCATCATTCTCTTTCCCCTCTCCCCTCCATATTAATCTCTCCCTCCTCCTTTCTCTACCCACTCTCTCTTCTGCAATCTCTCCCTCCTCTGCCTCTCCCTCATGCGCTAAGGGCTCTGATATGTATTTTCTGAGCAATTCTTCTCCCTTTTTTCAGTGTGGTTCACCACCAGTGAGTCAACCAAAGCCTGGCAGACAAAAGATGGAGGGAAACAAGTAAAGGAGGAGGGGGGGTCTCTTTCTCTCTGGCAGAGAAAGAGAGAAGGGGATGGGAGACAGCAGAGCCGGAGGTCTATAGTATACCGTTCTCTGCCATTGTGCTGCTGAGCCTGCGATAACAAGGGCTGTATTCTTTTAATTAAATACATCTGTTCTGTCACACACACCCACATCTCTTTAGATGATAACACAGAGCACAGAGAGAGAAGGAAAGTGAGCGAGAGAGCTTCCGCAAACAGCACCTGTCAATCATGAGAGCGTAAATTAAAACTTGTGAAAGCTTCAAACCACAAAGAACAGCAACACCCAGCTTTCTCTCACCCCACCCTCCTTCCTTTCAAAGCAGCAAGTACAACTTCACATCCAGAGAGTTGGAGAACATGCAGTTGGTCGTGGCTGACAGGCTCATCACAGACACATTTTCATTTCTTTCTTTCATTTCTTCATTTCCGTAAAACTCATTCACTCACTGTCATTCTCTCATTTCCTGTACAAAACATACCTTCATCTGTCTCTCTTCACTCCTCCCCTGCTTTGGAACAGACTATGATCATGCATCATCTTATGACAGATTTTGGATCAGTTAATCTTTCATGAACTTGTCCAGCTCCAACTCATGAATTCAGATCAGTAGACCCCTTTCAGGCCTCATCTTTTCTGACCCATGGCTGATCTCAGATCAGGAAAACTACTACAGCCCTCATCTCTCTATCTATTCCTGAGGCAGCTGGATCTAAAGCTGGAGTAAATAGCACATCTTGTATTAACAGTAACACTTTGAACAGACAACATTTTTTATTAACTATCCGTGTGAATAAAGTGAAATACAAGCTTTGGCTTGACCTGCCCAACCTCAGAGACATAAAGAGGGCTAAATTCCGTCAATCAATGAATCAATAAAGAATGTATTTAGGACTAAGCCTTTTGTGTTCAGAATTGTGCTTGATCAGCTCTTAACCTATTAGAAATTGATTATGTCATCATTTACGATGTGTAGTTGGGGAGGTTGTTTGTTATGTATCAACATATCACTCTGGAGTGTCCTAAAATAGTCGTATCTGTAATATGGAAATACAAAAAGTGAATAAGGATGATAGCATGATTTCAGGCAGCTGAAATGTTCAAACCACCCCCAAACACCTGCTGATGGTGGGGCCCACAAGAGGGTTGGAAGTCTTATTCTAAAGCAAAAAAAGGAAATGTGGAAAAGTTAGCAAGGTGTCTTTACGGGCAAAAAAACAGATTGGTGTAGTTTGTTTGCATTCATTGTGCCCATGTTTGTAATATTGTGACTTGTTTTGAGATCATGAAAATGGAGGAGACAAAATCACATCTGACCCTGTGGGACAACCTCTGTAGAAACTGGAACATAAAATGCTGAGGAACATGCAAACAAGCATAAACAATACAGCAATATCAACAGAAATAGAGCAAAGCATGGTTCTGGTAAATATAGAACAAAGCATGGCTCTGGTAAATATAGCATCCTGCGGGAGTCCTCCAAAGTTAGTGTATAAAGTAAGGTTATATTGGGGTTCTAACACTAGCACTGGAGCACTAGTGGAGCACATGGGAGATTGCCACCTCTGAGGAAAAAAATAATAATAGCAAAACAATTAATGACAACAAAGACTACATCAATTAAAATGTGTAGGGAATATCCTATAGAAATACATCATTGCTAGTAATCTAGTTTGTTAGTCAGTTTGTTTTTGTTTGTTTGTAAGATCATACAAAAGCTGGATTTTCATTCAACCTGTTGGGAAGATAAAGTATGGGCCAAGGAAAACAGACAAATATATTTTCACACACAGGAATTTGGCTTTGGAGGAAGTCGGTGCCCTTTAAATGCCCTTCAAGTCCAGAGTCCTATGGCACTATCAGAGGTAAGTAGCTAGGTTGGTAGGTAGGTAAGAGTCTGCTGTGTTTATGGCTTGAGGGGCCTCTATCTGTTTGCCGGTGTGGAAGGTCAGCAGCTCTACAGTCTGGCGGGGGCCAGCGGCCTCTGCTGTGGTTGCTACTGAGACAGAGAGGCTGTGGATCATCAAGACACGCTGCTCCTGTTCTGACACTGTGTAGTAGCAAATGCTAGCTGCCTTGGAGGCTGTGTGTGTGTGTGTGTGTGTGTGTATGTGTGCGTGTGTGCGTGCGTGTGTGTGTGTGTGGACAAAAAACAAATAGGACGAGAGAATGAGGCAACAATGTTCTCTTGAGATTAAATATACCTTGGCCAAACAATACCTGCGATCAATAAGTCACTGTTCTCTCTCTCTCTCTCTCTCCCTCTTTCTCTCTCTCCATGGTGCCCTGGTCTGCACATCCCCACCTGTTTTCCCCGTAAGTGGGCCACATTGTTCAGTGGGCCGTCTGGTGGGATGATAAATAAATAAATAAATTCACAAACAAACAAATAAATAAATCAAAGGACCCCGGAAAGGGAGGCAGGGCCAGGGCGAGCTTTGGTGTGCAGGAGTGGAAACAGGTTGCCTGATGTCCTCGTTATCCACAGCCCCCTGGTGAGAACCGGCAGGTGCCCCACTGGCGACCCTGGGCCTCATAACACAGCAGAGTCCAACATACACACACAAACACACACACACACACACACACACACACACACACACACACATACACACATACAGCGAGACATGGAAACACACGCTCATGCACAGAGAGAAAGACAGTCTCCCTCTCACACCACCTTCACCACCATCCAAGCTCCTGTAAACCCCATTCTGCGGCGGCCCACTGTCGGATATGCAAATCGACATCTGCTCGCAAAAACGGTCCCTCTTTAAAAACCCCTAGCCATGTGTGTGCTATGTAAATGGGGTCAGTATGCTCTCTCTCTCTCTCACACACACACACACACACTTATCTTTCACTCTGTTTTTTTCTCTTCATTTTTCTCCAACTCGTTGTCTCATTTTCATGCCTTTACTCTTGTCTTTTCCCTCTGTCTCTCTCTCTCTCTCTTTCAATCTCCTATTCTCCTTGCCAGCGTCTCCCTCGGCTTTCTGGCGGCCCGAGCAGATGTGCAGTGCACCGAGGCAGCAGCTTCAAACGGCTGGTATAATGATGTGCTGGATTGCTCGCGTAAACAGTGAGCTGCCGCTGTTGCTCACAGCTTATTAGCAAACAATGATTGGGAATACAGGGAGGAGACAGAAGAAGGGATGAAGGGGTGGGAGCAGGGGAGAGAGAGACGGGGGGGTGGGGGGGGGGGTACGAAATAACGAGTTTATCACTCTTTCTCTCCTGTAATGATTATTTCGATTCCTTTTTTTTTTTTTTTTTTTTTTAATTCTAGGTCCTCGTTTGGAGCCACGCAAAACACCCCTCAAGCCTCAGTGCCATCCCCCGAACCCCAACCCAGCTCCCCTCATCTTCCCCTAATGAGGATGAGGGCTGGCACCCTATACTTGGCAGGCCAGAACAAGACACTGGCATTATCATGCTAATCGCCTACAAAGCAAAAAGAAAACATATAATAAATAAATAAATAAATAACTATGAAAATGGGGCTCCTATTTCTGGAGCGATGTTTGCCCACTCACTCTCTGATTTCTCTCTGTGAATAGAGACGCTAATGACTTGCTCGAGCACACACACACACACACACACATACACATACACACACACAGAGACAGACACACACAGTTGAAGACGACCAAATTTTCCTATTCAAAGCTACCCCCCGAGCAATCAAACACTTACAGTCTTCAGCCCCACACATATGGGCCATAGATTGTGTGCTCTTGTGTGTATTGATTTTCTATGCACAACCAGGACAATACACAGTTTGGGCCTTATTTATGTGTCCCAGTTTTAGATGGAAAAACACTTCTTCTTTTCATTCTTTTCGACTGATTGGTTGAACTTTGACCCCAGCATCCAGGTGGAGAGAGAAGGTTGGCCATTACAGGCAACAACTGGATGCAGTTAGGTGCAACCCCCTAAAAGCCATATAATGCATGTGGCCTATAGAAACTTCCAGAATGTGCTACAGAATATGCGCATGTGTGTGTGTATGGGTGTGAAAGAGGAGGTGGTGAGAAGACAGGACACAGTGACACTATTCAGTCTTCTATCACCATGCCTGTTTTCCTCCACACAATGGTGGCACAAAAGGCATTGTAATGTGACACACCTGATGTGAACAATGTAATTAAAGGTGCCCTGCCATATATCTATAAAGTATTTCAAATTGTTTCAAATCTGAGGTCTCCAAAGATGGTATGTAATTTCAGTAATTTCCAAGGAGACCATAACAACGATATATGCAGCCTATTCCAAATTATATATTCCGCCTATGATAATGAGCTGTGCTCTGATTCCCTGCTGTAGCATGTTAGCATAGCAAGGCATGCCGAGTGAATAGGCTATTTACAGTAGATTGCTAACAACAGAATTGCAAGGGACAAAGAGCTAAAAGTGTTGGAATATTACATTTCAGAGGAAATGGAGGAAGACATAGACTATGATAAACACATCCACCAATTGCTTGAAGACTGTAAACAGACGCTTCACAGCGGAAAGCTTGTAATATGTAAGGTTTCACACTAGCGACCATAATCTGTTAGCTGCTTCGTTGTCGCAAGGTTACTGTTACAACCACAGGTTAAAACAAAGCCCATTGTCTTCGTAGAAGTCATTCTTGTCAAAATGCACTGGACACAGAAATAGTAAAGGACTTCTGCAGCCTGCAGCCGTTTGTCCCCAAGCTCTTGTTATTCAGCATTCTAAAAACGAGACGTTGCTGTGCTGCCTGCTATATTTATGTCACGGATATTCAGTGATCTTGCATCGTTAGGATTTCATGGGGCGGGTACTAATCAAATAAAGGAGAGCATGGTGTGGTCAATAATGCAGTGCCATCCACCAGTGGCTCAAGCTTGGTCTATCTTGCGTAAACTTTATCAACATTTTGGATTGGCCTGATGTCTCTGTTTATTTCTTTCCAATGGCTATTGCAGACAGAGAAGAATTTATTACATTTTCATATGCACCATGTAACTCAAACTCATATAGACCCATCATATTTTAGAAAGAACAGGTAAAAACTGTTTTGTATGGCAGGGCACCTTTAATAATTACATGTATAATGATAGCCAGTTGGTAGATAACTGTAAGTACATTATTAAACTACCCTCTTGACACTTTTAGAGACATTTCCATGAGCGTCAACCCAGTCCGTGGTTCAAGTCCTGTTGTGTGCAGTGCTGGACCGTGCCGGACAGTGCAGTTTACACTGGTGCCTTGACCCTGATGGAAATGGGGTTTAGGGAGGTGAGTGAAATGGTAGCAAGTATGTATGTTAGTAAACCTCCTTCCCAACGTGCCCACGTGAAACTAGCACTCCAGGGTTTTATCTTACACTCTAGCACACTGGACTCCTAGTCCGTGGTGCTTCAAGTTGGACTACGGAGGCTATACACACACACACACACATACACACACACACACACACACACACATAGAGTAGTGAGTAGTGGGCAGGCAGCTGCTGTGATGCCTGAGGAGCTGCTGCGTTGATGGCTGGGTAGCAGGATTAGGTGCATTGCTCAAGGACACCTGGGATCACATATCACGCATCACATATCTTCTCCCTGTATGTGTCTTTGAAATGTTTAGTTTGTGGGTAGACGTGACTGTGGTAAGATTCTGATACTGATCTGATTCCTCTATGAATATACAGGCACACACAGACACACACACACACGGTGGTCAGTCAGAGGAATGTCCTGTCATTAGGACATAGAGAACAAAACAAGAAAACAAAAATCACTAGATGACGACTAGATGATGGTGGTGGGGGGATTGGGGGGGTCTACAACAGAGCTCAATACTCTGCTTGGAAGCTGTGGAGTAGGGAAAGGGCGAGAAATCACCATTACTTCACTTCTGAGGCTAGGCACGCCAAGACAAGACAAGATTCTCTGGCGCAATCACTGTCCACACACACACATATATACACGCACACACACACATATACACGCACACACACACACACACACACAGAGTGTGTGGATCACTCTGGTCCCTGCAGTGTTATTGCACCACACAGGCAGGAAATGAAGAAGGTGGCGCAGGGTGGGGGGATATGACTTTGACAAATGTGAAAATCGATCCTATTTATATCCCTAATCTTTCCTGTGCCATATCAAACGCTTTCGCATTCATCTTGATACAACCAATTTATACACACATGATGGACTGTTGACATCTTTAAAGGGGCCTCCAACTCTATGGGAAATTAAGCAGACCAATTCAACCTTAGGAGGTTTTGAGTAATCCAGTATAGGCCGGCCGGGATATAAATTGCAGGCTGGCAGTTAATAAAGTGCATTGCGCAAAATAACCAGGGAGATATTTCAAAGGGCTTTTCATGAAAGCGTGCTAATATGAATGATTGTCCTTTTCTTACTCCACAGACATCCCCTATCTCTAAAATTAGCTTTGAGATTAAGTCCACCCCATTTGATCCAAGAAGAAAAATTAATGCTTCAGGGAATTAAATAAGGTGCGTTTGCCTGACACTATACCTTAGATAAAACATTTGAAAAGCCCTTTATGCGTAGCCATGGTGCGTGTGAAATGAAATTTGGTGATTTGGTTTTCACTTTTTTATCTATTTCTACTGTGGGTGTTCAGTGTTTGGTGAGTAAATTTCAATCAATAATTTATTCTCTTATATGCTTACTGTATATGTGGATATGGTGTTGCATTGTACAGGATTCCCATGACACTGTGGAATACAACAGAATAGAATAGCATGGAATAGAATAGAATATCTTTGTTGTCACTGTAACCAACACAACGAAATTTGAACATGCCCTATTCATTCAGTGCAACAATCAGTATTAAAAAAAAAAATGAGATGTTTGCATTGCCAGATGAAAGGCATTTTTTGCATTTCTTGCCTTGTACCACTTCGCCATATTGCACTTTGTGTTAATGTTTAAGGTGACTGTAAAGTTTGTCTTCTGCTTTGCTGCTATTTGTGGCCCCATCTGCATAGCTAACACGGGCTCAGAAAGTTTATTGAAATGCCAACGTTCTGTCAGCAGTTTTTATATCACACAACTGAATGCAAAGGGTTTTTTTTGGAACTAGTTCAGTTCGGGCAGTTGGCCTAAGAAACTCCCAGAGGAAAACATTACTGTTGTGCAGCACATAAAATACAGAAGAATCGTTAGAAACGGGGTCGCCTTTTTTTTTACAATGTTTTTGTGCAGCTCTATCACATAATAAATAATAATATATCACGAAATAAACCAAACCCTATATTACCCATGTATTAACCAGACCAGATATTAACCTCTGTTTATTAAACATTATTTAGAATGAAATCAGTATCAGACTGTGGTAAAATGTATAAAATGAGAAAAAAAATGCATTCCCATGCATAGCCCTCCCCATTGTATTAGTCTAACCTGAAGAAATGTTGTAAATTCATTGTATAAACCTCAGTTAATGGTCTGGAAACTACTGACTATTATCATGAGTTAGGAGGATCATAGTTTGGTTTGGTTTGCTAAAAGGTAATTGCATGTAGCATAGTGATATCCAATGTGTAACTCATTACTAACAGATAAGTATGTTGTAACAAGCAAGATACAAAAATCAGCGACATGAATTTTCCTGAAAAACCGGGGACATTCCTATTTCTGCAGTCAATATCATTAAAATAAGTGCTGTTTTAGTTTAAAAATCAGGTACAAAGTGGGTTTTCTTGTATTTTACCAGGGACAGACCACCAAAAACAGGATTAGAGTGAACTTAGAAAGAATACCTGTGCCTGGTGTAGAGTGAGGAAAAGACATGAGACAGGCCAGTAGTGTGTGGTTCAATCAGTGTCCTCGCCTCTCTATCTGGAGTCTAGTGCCGCAGGCTTCATTTGGATACTGGATGATAGTAGACTGTTTTCATTCTGCATCAGTCTCTTATCAGTGTTGGAGCGAGGAGGAGAGGAGGAGTAGAGACAGCTGGAGTGGAGGGAGAGAAGGCCCTGATCCGGGAAAATGCCATCTGTAATACATGTAAATGCAACCTCTTTCTATCCTCCAGCTCTTCCTGGCTCCCACCACCCAACTGACACACACACACACACACCTTTCTCTGTCTGTCTGTCTTTCTCACTCCAAAACTCTCTCTCTGCTCACCCATCATCTCTGTCCCCAGACCCTCTGTCCCCAGGGGAAATGAAACAGAACTAAACTCTCAGACGAGAGACAGAACCCCCAATGCACACACACACACACACACACACACACACACACACACACACACACACACGCACACGTACACATAGAGGGCCAGCACTTATCCCAGGACCAAACTGCATCATCCTAATGAAATGCTGTTTGAGTTGGGAGTCTAAGTGGGTGGTGGAGAAGAGGTATGTGTGTGTGTGTGTGTGTCAGTGAAGGTATGGGGGAGGGAGTGGTGTGGAGACTCACTTATTTGGAGAGCTCTGCATAAGGTTGGTGGTATTTTTATACTGCTAGCTTTCCTTAAAAAAAAAAAAAAAAAAAAAAAAAAAAACGGGTCTATTTCAGCATGGAAAAAAGAAAAACTAGCAAAAGAAAGCGAACTCCCACACCTAGAGGACCTGTCAACGTCTCCCTGCCACTGAGTTCCAGCACTATATCAAGCTAATGGGGAGCAAAAGTAGGTCAGCATGAATTATTCAAGAACTCTTTTTTTCCTCTTTAAGGAAAGGTTTCTCTCTTTCTCTCTCTCTTTTTTTTCTCCCTTTCTCCGATCAGTTCCTTGGAAAAACAGAGGGGTTTTTGGAACAAGCACTGTGTGTTGTCAGGGGTAACAGGTTGCGATGGCTCTGATGGAACTTGGACAGAGTTACTACGCAGTACAGCCTTGAAACCAGTCCACACCTGGTCTGAACCCGTCTTTATCTATGCCGTTCTCCCTCTCTCCGTCTCTCCACCTCTCTCTCTCTCTCCTTCTCTCCATCTCTGCATACAGTCACAGGTCTCAGTCTCAGCAATCAGTACTGATTTGCCTCAGCCCTTTCATCAGAGCCACAGACAATCTGGAAGTGCAGCTATTCGAGAGACAGACGCCACAGAGGGAAAAACACGTCACTAATGACTGCAAAATGAGCAGAGCTGGGGGTGGGGGTGGACGACTTAGTCTACACATGACCCCTGGATGTCACCCCAACCCCTCTTTCCGTCTGTCATGTCGGAAGGGGAATGGGGAACGGAGCTGGTGTCACATCTGGCATTTGGATTGTCAACTCGTCTTCCCTTTTCCCCGCCGTCTCTCTCTCTCTTTCCCTCTCCAGGTCTGTGCATCTGACATTTAATTAGTAGCGGAATGGAGACGGCCCTCCAGATTGAGCTTGTACTGACTTTGACCTTTTCAGGCTTTTGCTCTGATCTGTCATTATATTACCATCACACTGCAGAAAAAAAAGAAAACAGACACACACGCACACACACACACACACAGACACACACACACAATCTCACCCAGTCACTGGGAGAATACTAATTCGCAACCTTTCACTGTGGGGGGCAAGGCTGGGCTTGGAGTTTAAGACTTGGCTTTCCAGCCTCTCTCTCACTCCTTTCTTTTCTACCTTTCTCTCCTTCACCCTATAAATACTGCCATTCACACTCACAGTCTCTCTCTCTCCTTGCTCTCTTTCTCTTCTCTCTCTCTCCCTCTTCTCTCCATACACATTATAAAAAGCCCCGCCCCCCCCAAAATTATTCATCTGTTACTGCGACTAACTGAGGATTAAAAGTCAAAGAGCGTCTCTCTTCTCTCTTCCTAATTCCTACCCACTCCTCTGTTGTGCTGCAAGGCTGATGATATTCATGGTGTTGTGGTTTATGAGAGACGCAGAGCGCAGGTAATTTAATCAGGAGCGCTCATGTAATTTTCAGGCAACAGCATGCTGGTTACTTTCAGATTATTACATCATCTATTCTCATAACCCCCCTCACACACACACACACACACACACTGAGAAGTTGGAGGTGAGAGGGATGTTAGGGGGGGTTTTCTAACAACCTCCATCACCACCGCCAATCCCCCCCTCCCCCACATACACCCCCCCCACACACACACACACACATACACGCATGCATACCCCTGCACCCTTCATCCACCCTTGGCCAGCGAAGAAAAGTGTCCACTCAACACCACACCAAATTGGAATCCATCTTAGAACATCCACACACACACATACACATACACACACACCATTTGTGTGTGCAGCAGGGGAATCAAAAGCAGCTTCACAATTCGCAATCCTTCAGATACACTTTTTTTTTTTTTTTTTACTGAAACTCTGGCAGAAAAAATGAGATATTCTTTCATTACAACAGTGTAACCTTTAAAAAGCGCAACCCCAATACCAACAAGCGGTGGGGAGACTTGGCATGCTCTTGGCAGTCGGAATAACCCAGCTGTCCCTGCACTCGCGGGCACCGCTCCAGCTCGTCTGAGAGGCAGAAAAACTCCACCACCCTACAGATGGAGGGGCTGGAAAATAGCACGAAATTCTCAAACAGGGACTTGCTTATAGAGAGGAGGGAAAGAAAGAGAGACACAGAGAAAGAGAGGAAGAGAGAGAGAGAGAGAGATGGGGGGGGGGGGTGGGGGGTGGTGGAAGGAAGGAGGGAGAGAGTGAGAAAGAGGCCACAACTGAAGAGCTAGCAGGTAGAAGGTCAGACATCATGGCTCAAGAGATGAGTTAGAACAGGACAAATAGAAGTGCGCTGTAAATGTGGTCAGGTCAGAGAGAGAAAGAGAGAGCGAGGATAGGGTATAGTCAAGAAAACCATGGAAATATAAGACAGATAGATAAATGGATAAACAGATAGATAAATAGATAGGTAGATAGAAAGATAGATAGATAAACAGATAGATAGCTAGATAGATAGATAGAGAGAGAGAGAGAGTGTCTGAAGGAATGGATGCAGACAGCGAGACAGGGACAGAGTGTTCTTTGTCTGTGCATATGGACATATAGTCACAGCTCTTCCATGCAGCCCTCCGAGAAGCCCAGATGTCCCCGAAGCAGTCTGACAGTCAGCAGGCACACAGCCGTAGCCATCGCCACCACCACCACCAGCATCGACGTCACCCCCCCACCCCTGCCAGCCTCCAGCCACCAGCCACTACCAGCATAATGCAGGAAGTGGCCCAGGAAGTGCCCGCACTGCCAAATGAGCCATGTGCTCCTGAACAAATGTGAGGTGCACAGCAAGAGTGGGGAAAAGTATGATCATAATGGCTCCAGAGCCGGAGGGGGGAGGGTGAGGGTGAGAGAGTGGTGGTGGTAGTGTGTGGGAGAAAGAAGGGCAGATGACGTGATGACATGGAGAGGGAGTTTTCCAGACAGAGCGTTCCAGAATGTGTTGGCCACTTGCTGAGAACATCATTCATCAAGCCGGCCACGGTGGGGTCTCCGTGACCTTCTGGAAACCTTGCATCCACTCGGGCTGAGCTGGCAGGGATTAGGCGAAATGAAGAATAGACATGACTTAATTGTGCTGCTTCGTGTCTGGCCATAATGTGCCTCAAGTGTGCACTGGTCATGCTAAAGCTAGGCATCTACAGATAGGTCACAAAAAACAGCTTCGGTCTCTAAGACTGTTGGTGCCACAAATGTTGTCTGAATCTCAATGTCCACCCTAACCCTACACCCTGACCCCTCAAAGACTAAAATAGCTTGAATCATGAAATTGAGTCGTATCAGTTAGATCAGGGGTTCTCAAACTTTATTCGACAGGGGATCCCTAATGGAGCAGAACAATTTCCAAGGACCCCTCATAATAGCAACACAAATTTAACCATACAGGCTTATATCCATTTATTCCGTTAGATGCTAAATGCTATTTTGTACCAAACAATTTCACGGACCACCTGGCAATGCACTGCCCACCCCACAGGGTCCTTGGACCCCTGTTTGAGAACTAATGAGTTAAAGGAGAATTTTGGTGTGAATCAATCCATAGTCCTGTTGTTTTAGTGCTGTCTGTAGGAAAAAGAACCAGAAAATTTGATATAACATAGACCAAATGCCAAACCGGCAGCTGATGTTAACTGAATGGGGCATAGGAAAATAAAACTGAAAGTACGTTACTGTGCCCCAGTCACTATTCGATCTATCTTGTATCACATTTTCTCATTCTTTTTCCAACCAATACCACTTGATGACCTTGAACAACAGGGCTATGGATTGATTTACATCAGATTTCTCCTTTAAGTCTTTGAAGAGGCTAGAGTTTGGCATTCTCCCTTTTCTCAGACATTAAAGGTGTAGTCCATGAGTCTAGCTCAGTGCCCTCTTCATCAAATTCATCAAATTGCATTCCACATTTCCCTAGCTGTCTGTTTAATAGATGCGCTAAATGCCTGGTAAACAAACAATGACCAAGCCACGGACGCTTCCAGCCAATCAACACATTGCTTCAAGAGCATGTAAAAGAGGTTAGTAATCTGATTGGCTGTCAAGTTCAATTGTCAACATTTCACCAGAAGTGCAGAGTCTACTTTACCACTATGAAAATGAGCACTGTTGTATAAGGAATACCTCATACACATGCCTGCCAAGAACTTCATGTTTATTTATTCTGGCCAGAAAGGAAAGCTTTCTTTATTTGGTGCTAATGTGTGGGAGGCGAGTGGAGTGGTGGAGAGTTATGCGGCTGAAACTTTTAAGAGCAGCTACACACAAGTCCAGCAGCATGAATAATTCAGTCAAAGTTTCCAGCTAAGGGTGTTTTTCATATTCATATTTGATCAATCTAGGTTAGAGCAGGAGATACTGAGCCAGCCGAGCTTGGCCTAGCTTTCGCAATGTTTCCGATCTCCGCATCGACATTGACATCGACATCCCCTTTTTTAGAACCGGAGAACATGGGAAAGAGAACACAAGTTGGAACAGTAACAAGCAGGGGTCCTGGCTGATTCTTTTCTGACTGGAGGATGTGTCGTTCTCAAAGTGATTGTCTTACAGTTGTGGAGTCTGTTTCTTTCCTTCTCATTATATCAACTCCTCAATGCGTGTGTCTGCTTCTTAACCTCTCTCCCTCTTTCGATTCCACCTCTTTTTTCTCTCATCCTCTCACTTTTATTTCTCTTTCATTATCTTCCCCGCCTACCTCTTTCCCTTTTTGTTCCGAGTGTCTTCTTTCCATCACCCAGTCTCTCCTTCATCTTACTCCTTCACCCTCCTTCACTCTTTCTTCTTCCTCCTCTCTCTCTCTCTCTCTCACACACACACACATACAAACGCTCTCTGATTTTTCTCACATACACACACTCACACACACTCTCTCTCTCTCGTTACTTCTGACACCCAAGTCATGGCGCAGGATCTGACAAAAATGATGAAAAAAAAACAACCTCATCATTAAGCCCATCAAAAAGCTGGAGTGCAGCTATCTGAGGACTATGTCTCATATGGGATCTCTCTCTCTCTCTCTCTCTCTTTCCTTATCTCTTTCTCTCTCTCTGCCTCTTTATCTCTCTCCCTCTATCTATCTGTCTCTGTCACACACACAGTTTTACTCACTCTCTGTGTTCTTCTCTCTCTCCCTCTTTCGTGCTCACACACACACTCACAGATGGGAACTCTCTGGTGAGATTCTCCACCAAAGGCAGGAGAGAAAATGGCAGGGGAAAAATATTCCCCCCACGGTGGACACCGAGGGCTTTTTCTGGTCTGATGTGCGCCTGCAAATTACCCCCGCCTGAAACCCCCCTGTGTAAATATGGTTGCTCATTAAAAAAGAGGAGGATTATTAAAAAGTGATGGAGTGCGCGGGAGAATTGAACAGGGTGGAGGATAAAGCGGGTTCTCTCAATTTAATGAAAAAAGGAGTCAGACAGGGAAGGCTATGTTGGTATGAAGTTATGAGTATTGCAGCTACTAAAAGATGGTGAAAAGTGCTGGAAAATTCTCCAGAAAAAGGCAGCAACCCCAGAGGAAACACAAGGTTTATCAAATACTTACAACTTTTGATGGGTTTATCCCTAAAAAAAAGATGCGTATCTCTGTTAGCAGCTGGATCTACATGTTTCATGATACGCACACACAGGAGTATTTGAAGACAGTGTGTTGTGTATGGATAGCTTTAATATTAAGGCATGTACTGTATAGCTTTGTAAATGATTCATCCCGAGAGGTACCGCCAGTGAGGCCGAGAAAGGCCTTGAAGAGAAGCACATCTGTGTGGAAAACCATTTCAGAGAGAAAGAGAGAGATAGACAGAGAGAGAGAGCATGTGAGAGAGAAAGCCTGAGAGAGAGAGACAGAAAGAGAGAGAGAGAGAGAGAAAGCCTGAGAGAGAGAGACAGAAAGAGAGAGAGAGAGAGACAGAGAGAGAGAGCCTGATAAAAAAAAGAAAGACAGAAAGGGAGGTCAATGAGCTGGGCTCTAAAAGCAGAGGACTGAAACTGTTCACTCTCTTCCCTGGGGGAAGTCACAGTGTGGGATCTGCAAACAGCCACAGTTGCTTGGCTGGTCTTGCATGCAAAGGGAGATGTTCTATGTACAGAATCTTCTTCCTTGTGTAGCAGCTGGCATAGTTTCTAGAGCAAGAGAGGAGACGGTTGCATTGGTTCTCCAGATGGGGAACGGACGCTAGTACCCAAGTGGGAAGTGATACACTCTGGACTGTTTTTACTGCCCCTCATAAAGCTAGTCACACACACACACACACACACACACACACACACACACACACACACACACAGTCTCTCTCTCTCTCATACACACACAAAGGTGAAGAGGCCCAGGACCTAGAGCTCTGCCAAGATGATCTCAATCTCAACAGTGGTCAAGGGAAACAAAAACAATCCAGACCAAGCACAAATTCTCTCTCTCTCACACACACACACAGACACACACACACACACAACACACTCAATCTCTCTTTCGCTGTGTATCTCTCTGTCTCCCACACACACACTAACACTCAATCTCTCTCTCTCTCTCTCTCACTCACACACACGCACAAACACACACATGCACTCACATACAGTATACACTCTCTCTCTGTCACGCGCACACACACACACTCACACACTCACACAGACACACACACATTCAGTATACACTCTCTCTTTCTCACACACACACACACACACACACGCACACTTACCTACACACATACATACTGAGTTTTCCTCTCTCCTGAGCTCCGTCATGGCCCCTGTCCAAAACAAATAAGTGTCACAGACGGAGCAGGAGACAGCAACAGCGGCAGCAGAAGCAGCAGGAGGAAGAGGAGGAGGAGGAGAAGAAGGAGGAGAGGCCGGGCACAGTGCGGAGCGAGTAGCGAGGCCGTCCCCCATTAAAGATTCATGGGCCTGCCCGCGTCTATCTGTCACACATTAATGTGAGCAAAACGCACACAGCGTCTACTGGGCATTGCCGGCTTCACCGACTCTCCCCCTGCAGGTAACTGTACACTGGGCCCTCAGTGGGAGAAATCAATGAAGCCTCTTGTCAGTGTCTTACTTAGGAAGTGGAGGGGTCGGCAGGAAAGGAGCTGACCGAGCAGGGATTTTTCCTCTTCTTTTTTGCCTTCTCTTTTCTTCTTTTCTTTTCCTTTTGTTCCCTTTTCTGTTCTTTGTTTTTTTTTCTCTTTCTTTTGTGTTTGGACAGGCAAGGGGTAAAGTTCCTCAAAGGGGGCTGGCTGGCTGGCTGTGTATGTGCCTGTCTGTCTGTCTGTCTACCTGTGTGAAGATGTGTGTGTGTGTGTGTGTTGTGGTGTGTGGTGTGTGTGGTGTGGTGTGTGTGGTGTGTGTGTGTGGCTTATCTGTCTTTCGGTCTGAGTGTGTATGTGTGTGGTGCATGTATGTGTACATGTGAATGTGTGTATGTGTCTGTGCCTGTGTGCATCTGACGTGTGTGTGTATGTGTGTGTGACAGGTTACACTTACTCTCCAGCCAGGCCAGTAGTTGGGAACCCCCCTGAGCAGCAGAGAGCATTTTCAGGTAAAACCTTTGTGTCCTGTCCTGGCCCCTGCTCTCCTGCAGCTACACACACCCAATACACACACACATACACACACTAAATTCAAACAATGACTCCAACACAGTTTACAGTTTACATAATGTGCAGATAA
Source organism: Tenualosa ilisha (assembly GCA_015244755.2). Classification (NCBI taxonomy): domain Eukaryota; kingdom Metazoa; phylum Chordata; class Actinopteri; order Clupeiformes; family Clupeidae; genus Tenualosa; species Tenualosa ilisha. Next base: position 2,357,179 of record PYXC01001262.1, read on the forward strand.
TTATGGACACATTTGAAGAAGGCCAGACTGTGTGTGCCCTATGGCATTTGTAGTAGCCCTGGCTAGACACACACACACACACACACACACACACACACACACACACAGGCACAAAGGCAAATATACACAATGTGACAGCTCACAGCTCTGGAAAGAACACACAACCTTGTAATAGCTCCAGAAGGTGGTTCGCAGTGTGTGAAATGAAGAAACGTGCTCCTGAGTCTTCTGCGGAGCTGAGTGCGTGCACGTGTGTGTGTGTGTGTGTGTGTGTGTGTGTGGTGCGTACGTGTGTGCGTGTGTGTACTGAGCATTTTGACACAACAGCCCTCTTTGAACCAGTAAGAATTTCCCTTAGCTCTGTCATAGGCATATGAATGACATTGACAAGCCAATATACATGGAACAGCTGAGGGAAGATACAGGCATCCTAAAGGAACCAAGTGTCTAAATCAAGGAGTATTCAGTATATCTACACTGACTGAGAATCACCCTAGAGACCAGCACTGACAGGAGGGACAACTGTTGACCGAGGACTGAACTCGCTCCACCTCTGTGTGACGGCGGCGAAGGACAACAAAACAAAACAAAACGAAATAAATAAATAAATGAGAGGAACACGTCTGACAAACTTCAAATCGATGTCAAACACACGAAAGCACGGCTATTCAAACGTTTCTCAGTCGTTAGCTGGTGAGCAGGGAGCGTAATCCTGTTAGCGCGCGCGTGGCGGACGAATTAGCCAACAGCGGAATAAAGCAGTCAAGCGGCGGCGAGGCTGCCAGTTGCGTCTCTGGCTGCCGTTGTGATGAGCGCCGGGGATTGTGGGAGTGAGGCGGCTGGTTGGAGGGACTGGCGGTTGGGGGGATTGGGGGTTGGGGTGGGCGGGTGTGTGTGGGGGGGTGGGAGGCGATGTCAGTGTGTGTCAGTAGCAAGGGAGTGGGGAGGTCGAGATGCAGCGCAGAATGAGTTTGAGTTAATACTGCCCACAGGGCTGTGAAAGAGTTCAAATGCTGGAGTGAGTGAGTGTGTGTTTATCGGTGTTTGTATGAGTGTGTGTGGGAATGTGTGTGTGTTTGTGTGTAAGGAAACCAGGGATAGATGCACTCGACTGCATAATTGAGTCGGATCTCGGCCAGTCCCTTGAAGCCAAGCTCCCTCTCCTTCACCTCCTCCTCCTCCTCCTCCTCTTCTTCCACTTGCACTAACACAACAACAGGAGTGGAGGTGACTCCCATCCCACTGCGTCCACGCTACATGCCAGAGGTCAATTGACTGACACCTTGCGGCCACCTTGCATGCGTGTGCAAGCACAAGGCTCTCCACGTCTGCCTTGAGGGGTCAATTATGTTAAAAGGGCACAGACCAATGCATGCACAAGTGTGGGTGTTCTACACGTACACACACACACACACACACACACACACACACACACACACACACACACACAAACAACAAATGCACACACAACTTACATGTATACATTCAAGTGCACAAATGTCCACACAGACTACTTCAGCCCTCATTTCTATGAAAAAAAAATCTCAATACATTAAGTTGACATTGTCAAAGAGGAACTAGTGCGCACACACAGAGACACACACACACACAGTCATAATAACACAATCACTGCTATGCTTGCAAATATGTCTCACAGTCATTCACAAGTATGAAAAATTACCCTCTCACACACAGACACATGCAACACATTGACATTTGAAAAACGGCTTTTGAAAAAAGGAATTCACCCCACACTGTTTAAGGGGTCAGTGGCTGTCCAGCCAGGGTAGCATTTGGCCTTTAAAGAGAATGTGTGTGGACAGTATGTGAGTGTGTTATTATGTGTGTGTGTGTGTGTGTGTGTGTGTGGCAGTTTGTGTTTATAGGTGTTAAGATGTGGGGTGTCAGATGTCAGGTGTGTGTGTGTGTGTGTGTGTCTGTTCTTGTGCGTATGTAACAGTGTATGCATATGTGGTGGTGGGGTGTGTATGTGTCTGTGTGTGTGTGTGTGTGTGTCTGTGTGTGTGTGTGTAAAAGCCAGCAGAACACTGTGGTGGTGGCGTGTGACAGGCTGAATGGCGTTCCCAATCTGTCTTCTTCAGTGACCGGGGCTCGGCGGGAGTGTCGCTCTGAGGTGGCCAGCTCCTCATCAGCAGCCGACTGACCAGCCCAGAGGGACACGTCGCCCAGGGAGACAGAGAGGGGTGACAGCCACACTGGGCCGCAAACCCTAGACAACAAAGCAGAACAGAGACAGAGAGAAAGTGATAGAGTGAGAGAAAGAGAGAGAGGAGAAGAGAAGAAAAAGTTGTGTGATCTGAAACTGACCAACATCCTAAAGAAACTTTTGCCAACATTTGCCCTCTATTAAACTGAATGTTGGTGAGTAGGAATGTAGGCAAGTGGATAGAAGGATGAATGGATGGATGGAAAGAAAGAAAGAAAAGAAAGAATATACTTCAACAGGGGGCTTATAGACAAAACACTGAACACTGGCCAGAACCAAGCTGCTAAGCCGACATCGCTTGAAACTTCACACTCCATTTATTATGTTGACTGTTCTCCTCACCATGGTGATTCCTCAAGCCCATCAGCATAATCTGGGTATTATTCCACCCCATGGGGGTAAACCCGCCCCCCCTCCAGCCTCAGAGCCCAATCAGCAGGTAAACAAGCCAACGAGCAAAGGTCAGCTCTGGCAGAGAATCAAGGAGTCATTCCACTGGGGGCCATGTGCGATTGTGCTCCGTATGCCAAGAAAAACACACACACACACACACACACCAAACATAAAGTCGGAAAACAAAAGGTAACAAAATCAATAGAATTCCACTAGGACGTGTTGCGGGATGCATAAATTGTGTTAGGGAGGAGAAGCGAGAAGCTCACGTAATGAAGATGAGGGCTTGCTAGCAAGCATGACAGAAGAGAGCACAGACAGAAGAGGGCACAGACAGAAGAGGGCACAGACAGAAGAGAGCACAGACAGAAGAGGGCACAGACAGAAGAGAGCACAGACAGAAGAGGCACAGACAGAAGAGGGCACAGACAGAAGAGGGCACAGACAGAAGAGAGCACAGACAGAAGAGGGCACAGACAGAAGAGAGCACAGACAGAAGAGGGCACAGACAGAAGAGGGCACAGACAGAAGAGAGCACAGACAGAAGAGGGCACAGACAGAAGAGAGCACAGACAGAAGAGGGCACAGACAGAAGAGAGCACAGATGGATGCAGCAGACTAGGAATTGTCAAGGCCATGGATTAACTTTACCTCCAACAAACAGTGGATAGATCCCTCCCTAACACACAGTGTGTCTTTAAGACCAAGACCCAGCTTGAAACATGCAGTTCTTCTTTTATTTTATGTGATAGGTAAGAAAAATATTTAGTACGCTGTGTGTGTGTGTGTGTCTGTGTGTGTAAGTGTGACATGAGAGCTTGTAATGCCAGAGATTGGCTAATTAACACATTCCTAAAGCACAATCTGCTTATAAGGTTTTATATAAACTGACAGTATGAGACTTGTGACACGCACACACACCTCTCACCTTATCTCTCACGAAGCCAAGGGAAAAAACAGACTGAGTAGAGTGGGTGCTGAAGCAAGTGACTACAGCTGTCTGCAGGAAGTCATTAGAGTTAGCATGGATGCACACCTTCGCACAACAGGCAGTAAAATACACACACACACACACACACACACACACATACTGTACACATCCTCACACAAACAAACATACTGTCAACAAACTGTACAGTGTGTGTTTGCATTGGCCTCAGAGTCAAGCTAGCACCCCAATCAGCAAATTTTTGCTAGCTGATCTCAACCAGGTGAAGTTTCAGCTCATCATTTGCCTACAATTTGCTACATGCTAGTGCAGTTTCACTGCACTTCAATGGCACTTCAAAATATTCTTTTTATCGGTGCAGCAAAGCTTGACATTTTCGTCTTTTTTCTTTTTTTTACCAATTCAACACGTTTTAGTAATACCAAGATAATATTGGTAATGGTTAAACTTCTTGTCACTATAGTCGTCCATAACATCACCTCTGGTGTGTACACACGCATAGACACACACACACACACACACACACACATACACACACACACACACACACCAATGAACACAGATTTTTCACACAAGTCAACACAGTCACACACACACACACACACACACACACACACCTTTTACCTTGTGGCTTCTCTCATCAAAGGTGACATCTGAGTGGGTTTTAATTCCCCCCCTTTCACGTTACATTTAGCCTGAATGTCTGTCCAGCGAGGCACACTAAATAGAGACCTACATCTCCCACTCAGATGGGGTCAGCGGTCACAGACACAGCCATTCCCCCGCCGTCTGAAGCCACAGGCCCCAGACGCACCCTTAGACAATGGAGTCTCTTTCTCTCCCTCTCTTTTATTTTCTTTCTCACTTTCTCTCTGAACAGGCTTTAGCCAGTAGCCGTAAGTGTCTATTCTAAGTCACAGATAGACAAGAGCAGAAGGAGTGATTAAGAGACCAAGGGATGAAGTGAAACTTTCACTGTCAGGAGACATTTTTTTGAACCTTCTAGAGGTTGTAAGGTTTGTTCCATGTCGACCCTGGACATCTTAAGATTTCTTGATGTCTTTTTTGTGGTTTGCAGTTACCATATTGTGGACCCACTCTGCTCAGGCCTTGTTAAAATAATTCCACTTTCACCCAATGGAAGATTCGCTAAAGCTATGTCTATACCTTTAGAACATTCTGAACCTTTCACCAAGAGTGCATTCTTTTTGGCATTCAAGAGAGCTTTCTTCTTAGGTTCGTTAGGTGCAGTAGGGTTCTTGAAAGGGTTCTTGGGGAAACAAAGCAGTGCTGAGATGGTTCTTGACAGAAACAGAACCCTTTCAGAATGTTATAGAAAAAATTCAGATTAGCAAGACTTTGCAACCTCGTCTCAGCCACTGTGTGAACACACAATTTGGACTAGAGTAGGCCAGTCATGCACAGCACAGCACCACACAGTGCAGCCTTTCCAGGAGACAGAGACAGAGAGAGAGAGAGAAACAGAGAGAGGGGAAGGGGGGGGGGGGGGGAGAGACGGCTCAGCCACTGTGGCTGACAAAGCTGAGCAATTATCGCAGTGACGGCAGCCCCGGCACAATACAACAGCCCACTGAGCTGTGTCCCTTTCATTTGCAACACACAGGCCAAGCAAACCGGAAATCCCATCAAGACACACAGACGGTGCCCCTGACTCAGCCAGGGAGTCAAATTGCATCTGCTGCGTGTCTCTCTATGACCCCTGCAAATAAATGGGTGACACAAGAAGTGCTGTATCTAACTGGAGACACTAAAGAAATGTGAGCGGCTGGTCTGGCTTAAGTGATACTTCAAAACTGTTTAGACATTATCTGATGAGTGTAATGCACTTGGATTTACATTTGTTATTGTTCACTCTGAGTATAAGAACTGTTTTAGTGTGTTTCAAATGTGTGTTTGTAATTGGGAAACTTTTTAAAAAAGCATCACAAAGCTTTAATGTCACTCACTGAGATATAAGCAGCCCAATATTTGAGCATATATTTGAACAGTAGAATAAAAGCTTCAATGACAACTACAGAGAGAGAAAAGACAGACTATTTGATGAGAGACTTTGCAGAATGGAACTCTACAGAGAGCTTGAGAGAATGAGTGATGGGGGAAAGAGAGAGAGAGAGAAAGAGAGAAAGAAAGAAAGAGAGGGAGTGGGAGAAAAATATGCGGATGTAATTTACAGCGAAAAGAACGTGCGGCTTTGTATAGTGGCGTCGCCGTGATGGGGTGAACCCAATTTACTTTCATTATAACACCGTGCACTCTCGGGTACAGCGGCATGACAACGCATTTGATCAATGTGCCCTTGGTGACATGCAGGGGTCCCTGCTTCTCTCACTGACAACTCGAAGATTGTTTTTTTTTCCCCCTTTCCTTCTGAAGAGCTTTACTGTACACGACAAAAACAACAAACAATAGGACTCCTCAATGCCTGTGTTGAGAGCAATGCAACTAATGGATTGAACTGTATCAAATGTGCAATAATCACATGCTCACTATATTTCTCTCTATGTCTCTCTCTTTCTCTCTCTCTCTCTCTCTCTCTAATTATCTGGGATACATAAATGAAGTGCTTGGATTTGTTTGGGTGCCAGATGCATGGTACCAAATGCATATGTCGCTCTCTAAGGGAGGACTCCTCCAACTGCTTAAATGCTGTGGAGACTCAAAGTCGACCCAGCCAATTTGCCATGTCCACTGGGTAATGTTTTTGTGTAGCATGACAGAACGAGACGGCCATTAATATTCAACGAGATGCTTCTTCGGAGCAACGCAGCTGAACAGGCTTCAGCTCATACCCAGAGTAAGACAGCTGCGATCTATCTTAGGCCTTATTCTTGTGCGGCTAGATAAAACCCCAATTAAATCACTGCAAAAAAAAAAAAACACAGACGGAAGACTTGAGCTTTTATCCCTTAAAATAAACCAATAGCCCTAAGCTATCAAGATCGGACACGCAATCAGAAGATGGCTGTGAGTGTGAAAGCGGCAGTTCAGAAGATTTTGAAATGAGCCATAATCTTAGCCCTGCCACACATACAGATATACATATATATTTATTCGCAATAAATCATGTGAAAGACAAGTTGGGAATAGTTGCTAAGAATAGCAGCCCCATCCTACTGCCGTGGTGGAAGTGTTGTGTATGTGTGTAAAGACATATTTTTATCAAACGATCCGGGGACATATTCAGGTCAGGACGACGAGGCTCCGCCAAGCTTCTGCTCACGGCCCACGGAGAGCCAGGGATTTAAAAAAAAAAAAAAAAAAAAAAAAGAGTAACCCAATCCACTTGAGAGGGTGGATTTTTCGGCACAAACAGGAGTATATGAAACAAAGTAAAAAAAAAGGAAGGAACCCCCCGTATGAAATCCTCTGATCACACTTCAAACCTGCCCATCTGGGCCATGGCATTCATCAGCAACCTAATTTTACCGCCTTTGCCTCCTCACTGAGTGTTAATTGATTCCCTTTGAACAGAAAATGGGACAGAGAATTCAGTATCTGAATGGCAGTGACCTCTCTCTCTCTCTCTCTTTCTATCTCTATCTTTTTCTCTGTCTAAACATTGTAGTCTAAACATTGCAATAGTAAAGTATGAACCACCATGATTTTATACCTACCCTCCCAATTATTTGATATGTATTTACAGGATCATCTGCAATATAGCTGTAGATCTCTAAAGAGATTGCAAGGGATATTGAAACACCATTATTAAAAACATTATTGTTTGGAGACCTGCCTCATTCTTCACTAGATATAAGCCTTGTGAACTGGTTTCTTTGGGCCCAAGGGATACCATTGAACAGCCTTTTTTTGATCACGTGACAGGATTCAACACATTCAGTTCCCCCTTGTCTAAATATCCCAGTGAAGTATGAAGAAGAAAGAGTTCTTCTTCTGTCTTCAGCTGTCAGATCACCAGACAGGAAAGGGCACTGGTAAACAAGCCGCACGTCTCGCTTGGCCCCATTTTGAACCGTGTGAAATAGTTAGGTGTGCCACGTGAACCTTACACCCTGGGCTAAAATAGCAAATTTTTTTTTTTCCCCTGGAGAGGGGGCATGGGTGTTGCTGAGGGGCTCTGTCCTTGTCAAGACAGCTGACCTTGAAAAACACTGAGAAAGGTCATAGTGAAGCGAAACTTTTTTTTTGCTTCGTTGTTTTTTGTTGTTTTTTTTTTTCTTTTTTCCTTTTTTTTTTCTTAAAAGCATTTTTGCCTGCCACCAATCTGTCATGTGGAGATGCATTATGTGTCTTGTGAGTGGAAAGAGAGAGCGGAAGTAGGTGAGAAACAGAAGCCTCTCTTTTTCTACTGTTTGTTTAGCTGTGAGGGGAGGAGAGAGGGAGACAGAGAGAGAAAGAGAAAGAAAAAGAGAGCACCACAGTGTGCAATCCACAGAAGAGGAAAAACATGGAGAGCAACTGAAACTCCTGAATCTTTTCACTTTGTCTGGTTTTCCCTATATCTCTGTCTCTCTCTCATACACGCACACACACACTTTCTTTCTCACCTTCTCACCTTTTTTTCTTTTTTTCTCTCTCTCTTTTCCCCTACCACCCTCTGTATCTTTTTTATTTATTTATTTTTTCTCCCATTTCTCTCCCTCTCTTTCTCTCTCACAATCTCTCTTTTTCTCACACTCTTTCCCTCACTTTCTCATTCTTCTTCTCTTTCTCCCCCTCTCTCTCTATCCCTCTCTCTGTCTCCTACTGTCTGTCTCTGTGACCTACCAGCATGCCGCCAATCAACACCACATTCTCAGCCTGCTGTGCAGAGTGGGATTTAAAGAAAGAGAGGATGACAAAGATGGAGGGATAGACACCAAACGAAAAGAGGTAGGAAGAGAGAGAGAGGGGAATAAAAAGAAAGAGTGATGAGGGAGCGTGGCCTCCCTCCTTTTCTGGAATGATGCGTTGCCTCTTCCTCCATACGTTGCCTCTTCCACTCTCCCTGCAGGAGCCTGCAGAGTCTGTCTCTCACCCTGTCAGCTTGGCCAGCAGGATGTCCTCACTGTGAGAAGGACCTTGTGGCTGTCATGAACACTTACATACATACACACACACACACACACATACAGTCACACTCACACACACACACACACACACATACACACACACACACACACACACACGCACACACACAGTAACATACTGACATACACCAAAACAGACATAAACACTCTCTTAGACAGACAGGCATAGACAGACAACACACACACACACACACACACACACACACACACACACACACACACACACACACACACACATGCTAACAGCTCACTGCCCCCTTGTGACACAGAAAACTGAGACATACATCCCCTGGTGCTGCCGTGTCCACAACTAAGATGGCTGACAACAGATCCACCATCAACAGTATAACATAACAAGCACTTGCAGGACAGTCACAGCCAAATGCTCCACTTCAGATCCTGAATTCTCCCCCAGCCTTCTTGCACCAACGTTCCCCACCTCCCCACCTCCCCTGCCCTCCAAACACTCCCTTGCAGCTTGAAGCCTTCCCGCCTTATCTCTCACGTTCTCTTTTTCCTGGAGTCTGCAGAGGGGCATACGTGCCACGGTACTATTTTCCTGACCCCCCCCCCTTTTCTAAATCACATTAGTATGGACCTGGAGGAAGTGTCTGACTGTAAATGGGCCACCGAAACCAGATTAAAACCACATCGGGGGCCACTCCTCTGTCCATCAGACGCTGACTAAAGCCAGACACTGGTCTGATGGAGAGAGAGAGAGAGAGAGAGAGAGAAGAGGAAACAGTCATACACACACCACACACACACAGACACACACACACACACACACGCACGCACAGGCGAGGAGAAGACGACAGATTGCACATCTGCTGTTTTAGCAGCCAATATGTGATCATCGTTTTCTCTCCCTTCCCTTCTCTCTCTCTCTCTCTCTCTCTCTCTCTCTCTCTCCTTCTCTCTCTCTTTCTCTCTCTCTCCAGCCTGTTTGCATATGCAGGAGGCTGTTGGTTAGAGAGGTGCAAAATGAGTGTGCCTGTATGACTGTGCCATGATTTAAATCTGCCTCGTTTTCATTTAGGCCCTCTTTGAAACAGGCAGAGAGGGAGGAGGGCAAGAAAAGGGGATGGAGAAAGGCAGCGAATGCCCTCTAAAATGTTTTTTTTTGTTGTTGTTGTAGTAGTGGAGAGTGGAGGGGTGGAGGGCAGAGTGATGGCGGCTGGTGAGGAGCTCTAAGGCGCCTTTTTATTCCTGCTGAAAGAGAATTTCAAGGACAGCATTCGTGTTTTATAGGAGTCAGCAACAGAGGACCTGAATGGAAGAGGGCCTGACAAACCAAGGATGCTTTTCTCTCAATGGGCCAGCTCCAAAGTGTGTGCAACCGTGTGTGTAAGTGTGCACACATTTCCACATTTTTGGTTTGTGTCTTTTGTGTGTGTGTGTGTGTGTGTGTGTGTGTGTGTGTGTGTGTGTGTTTGTGTGTTTCACATCTTTGTTTTTGTATGTGTGTGTGTGTGTGTGTGTGTGTGTGTTTCCACATCTTTGTCTTTGTGTGTGTGTGTGTGTGTGTGTGTGTGTGCGTGTTTGTTTGTATGTGTCTGTGTGTGTGTGGCAGGGAAGAGCTTGTGAAAGCACCAAAGCACGAGAAGAAGAGAGCGAAACAAGAGTTGGAGAGAGAGAGAGATGGAGAGGGAGATGGAGCAAGAGATAGCGAGTTTGATCCTGCTGAGCTGAGTCGGACCGATGGGAAAGGCACAACACAGAGCATTTGGTTATTTCACACTTGTGTGCATCCCACGAAACAATGCATAGGCAATTAGCTCTAATCAGCCTCTAATCACACCCTCTCCATCGCTTAGACTTAATTGGCTTCTCCCTCACACACACTCCCTCTGTCTGCGGATGGCACATACACACGCACACACATAGTCTCTCTCTCCCACACACACAGTCACAAAAACAGACACATGGTTTATGTAAAAGTCACGGTTTATGTAAAATCTCCTCAAACGAGAATAAGAAAATCGTTTCAGTATACAGAGTGCAGAGGGGGTCTTTGATTCAAACTGCATAGTTAAATCTCTGCTGTGTTCACATTTCAAGTATGAGTTTGTCACAGCAACAGCTTATTGCAGTTTGCTATCAGCTACAGTCTGCCAAATGTTTGCGTATATGTGTGTGTGTGTGTGTGGTGGGTCTATCTATCTGTTGGATGAAGTCTATTGGGAAGTTCAGTTGTTTTTGCTTCATTCTTCAGAGGTCAGACTGACAAATGTTAACTAAGAGCCTTTTTGAAAGGTCACATACTCTTGTAAGCAACAGCCCTAGCAAAACTATTCTCCCCAAGTTTGTGTGTTTGAGACTTTAAAGTTTGTGTTAATAAAAGCTTTGAAAAACTCAATAAAACATCTAAGTGTTTTAGTAAATTGCTGACATATCAACATATATATATATCACCATATAACATATATATGTATATATAACATATCAAGTAGCTGCATCATTTTGTGAGGACTTTGTTATAGGAAGCATTTACTCAGCTTGATATACCTTGAAATGACTTTTGTGTCCTGTCTTTGAAGAGCCATGACACTTTAACAGCCTGGAGATAATCAGAATGGTGTGTGGGATACCAGATTATTACACGTAAAACCAACCTGCTCCCAATAAAAAATAATCACAAGCAGACCTCTTACTATATATTCTCTTTTACTCTGCGGGGAAACGTCCACTTCGTTTTTTACTGCCATCTATATCTCAAGGATAGGAGAACATAAAAGTTTCTCCTCCACTGAAAAAAGTTCTTTTATGACTCGACGATTATCCAAAATCCACATAATGATTTTCACGTCCCCCGGCCACCACCCCTCTCCCCGAACACACACACACACACACACACACACACACATGCATACGCACACACACCCTTCCCTTTCAAAGTCATACCAGGGTCGTTATATACGAGGTTCCAGTTTCCAGCGTCTGTTTCATGCGTTCTCATCTCTGTCTCTCTCCTCTCTCTCCCTCTCTCTCTCTCTCTCTCACTCTCTCTCTCTTTCTCAGAAATATATTTTTGGCTCATCATCTCATTCCGTGAACACAGGGAGCACTGGAGCAGAGTTATGAGGAGCGCCGTGACACGGGACTCATTTGTCTGCGAGCTTTTTTCCGCCTGCGTGCACCCAAACAGCGGACATGGTCTTGTGTTTTTTTTATTATTATTATCATTTCTTTTTCAGTTTTTTTTTCCCCACAGGGGCCCTACAGAGGAACAGTAGCCTGCGGCGACAGGCCTCCGACGAACATCTGTCCCGCACAGACGGCTCCGTGCCGGCCGGCCAGACTAGAGGGCCTTTCGACACGAGGAGGAGTGCTGGAGCGCTGAATTATAACAGGACGAAATGACAGAAAAAGAAAGGAAAGAGGCAGAAAGAAAAGAGAGGGATGAGTAGAGAGAGAGACAGGGAGAGGAGGGGGGTGAGGGCAACAGTAACAGAACAGTAGTAGACAGAAGACTTGCAAGGGGGGAGGATTGTTTTGAATGGGTAAATTGTCAAAAAGGACAAGATAGAGGGAGTGAGAGAGAGGGTGAAAGAGAGAGAGTAGAGACAGAGCGAGAGACTGAAGTCACATAACCTCAGTTTATCCACGCTGTGGGAAGAGGGAACAGTTTAACAGTCAGAGGAGCGGCTGCAGATCTCACATTTACATTCTGCTCAATCCTTTATATTTGGTTAGCCTTTGCACACAGTCTCTGCATTTTAGCCACCAGGCAGGTAAAGAGAGCTGTGTAATGTTGACTCACCCTGGCCTGCTGTGGGGATGGGGGGGGGGGGAGTAGCAGAGGCACAAGCTCCATTGTGCAAGTAGCCACAGTGATGCTCTCTCCCCCCCACGCAGTTGACCTGCTCTGGGTCACACTCGGCCATCTGTCCCTGTCCTGTGTTAGTTTCACAGGACTGTCCACCATTTGAAAAGCCATCTAAAAGTGCTCGGAACAGGACAGAAGCCCATTGCACCCCTCATCTCTTCTCCTCACCTCACTTACCCTCTGTCTATTTTGCTATAGACACAGAGATCACAAAATAAAAGTCATGAGATGGAGAAATTCTCCCTTTGAGAGTAAAAAAGGAGGAGACAAATAGATGGTCCTAAGTTTTTGTCTTCAGTTTTTCAGCACTCTCTCTCTCTCTCTCTCTCTCTCTGTCTCAGTTCTTTTCTTTTCTTTAAGTCCCTCCTTTCGGAGGCCCATCTCCTTGATCCTCCGCCGGCAGATCTGGGGGGCTAATCCCATCTTTAATTCTTTACGTCGCCAAGGGACAATGCTACGTGTTGGACATGGTCTGATGGCCACCCACACACACATTTACACACACACACACACACACACACATTTACACAGATATTTAGAGACACACACACACACTCACACACACACACACACGTAGATTTGCACTCACAGATACCCACAGATTCCTTCAAAGCCACCAGCTCTGTCTAGTGAGACATGAGGTTTGAGGTGGGATTTGTGTGTGTGTGTCTGTGTGTGTGTGTGTGTGTATTGTGAGGGAGAAGGCATCACTGGCTCCTGTATTGTGCATCTGTTGTCAAGGATCTGTTGCCAGTGGTGAGGAAGCAGCAAGCAACAGAGTGGAGTTTAAATATGTGAACGCGTTTGTCAGTGTGTCAGGCCTCCATGGACGAGTAGCGCCAGGCCCGCAGATACAAGGAAATTCCATTATCACCTCTTTCTCTCTGTCACACGCTCTGTCTCTTGCTCCTACACACACACACACACACACACACACTTTCACTCACAATCACATGCACACACTCACACACACACTGAGACACTTGCTAACTTGCACAAGGTGCTGACCAGACAGACAGACGGACACACTTGCAGCATGGTTGTTCTTTTGCCAGTGCACCCAACTCAGCAGGTCCTAAGTTTTCAAAAATGTTGTGTGATGCCGAGTGTGTGTTTGTATGTGTGTGTGCAGAGGATGCTTCATTCAGGGCTCTTTTCCATAGTTCTGTGACCTTGAAGGCGAAGGTCAGGTTTTATTAAACTGTATCTGCAGTGCACCTCTAGTCCCTGTAGGCCCACTCACTTCAATCAACTCAATCAAACACAATAAGTACATTTCCACATTGCATTCCTGGTAGATGTGTAATAGCGTATATTCCCCATTGTATCACAGAGAGAGACAGAAAGGAAGAGAGAGAGATAGTGTGTGCGTGTGTGTGTGTGTGTGTGTATGTGTGTCAGAGAAGCTTGCAGAAGTAAATGTAGCTAATGTTCAACAATCCCGAAACGATATGTGCTACCGTCACTGTTTGACTGTGATAGCAATTTCTTTTTTTCTCTCTCTTCTTTTCTCCCAAGGCAGCTAATGCTCTCTGCCATTATCTGCCATTTTATATCAGAGAGCCTCAAACAGTGGCCTTCAGAGCACTCGAGTCGAGCTGCACACCTGAGGCTAATTTCCATCCTTTGAGAAGGGATGGGGGGGGGGGGTCGTCGATGTGGGTAAGTGGTCGAGGTTGATAGACCTCAGGTGATGAGGATTAATGAGGCGGAAGAGGCTGAAGGAGCGGGTCCCTGAAGAGGGATCTCCATGACAGAGGCTCGACCTCAGACTCCCAGCATTATCCAGTATACCTGGGGTGGTCCATGATGGGTGGCAGCTGTGGTAAAGGAGAAGGAGGAGGCTGATGCTGATGCTGAAGTGATGGAGAAGTGAGTGAGAGAGAGAGAGAGAGAGAGAGAGAGAGAGAGAGGGAGGGAGAGCGCTTGTAAGCCGGTGAGCAGGGCTCGACAGGCACAGCCGGCTTTTTGTATGCCAGGGTGCCTTCGCTTTTTTAAAATGGTACTCCTTTGAGGCGACCCAAGATAAACCTTCAGCCTGAAGCCGTGCAAGGCACTCAGAAAGGCACCACACAAAAGAGCCAAAGAGCCGAGCATGAACGGCACAAAAAGGAAAAGAAAGAGAGAGAGAGAGGGAGGGGGGAGAGAGAAAGAAGGAGAGAAAAGAAAAAGGGAAAGCAAATGACAGTTCAAGTGCGTGGGTGATGGAAGGTTTCTTTGCTATTCCCTTGTGAGTCAGAGAGTGTCCAAATAACACCATGAAGCCTATCTAACTTAAAGCCGCTATATGGCTTGGCAGAGGCTTTTAAAACCAGCTCAGCATCACATCTTATAGAAATAGCAAAAATGAATCATTAAACAAGTATATATATATAAGTATATATATGGGCCACGCCATTCCAAAGGCATTGGAGAATCAAGCTCTTCACCAATGTCCACATAGTAACCACTATGGCCACAGATTAAAATAAACAAGTCACTAAATAAACCAACACCACCATAGTATCTTGCATTCTTTACCAATGATGCAATGATGTTCCCTTTCTGGAGTCTCCATGCACAAAATTATGAGCATCTGACAAACATCAGAGACCTATTGGCGCATGGCAGTGAATGGGAGCAGGGGTTGTGTACATCTTACTAATGCAACAGTTTAATCCTGCACCCCTACACACACACACACACACATATACACACACCAGCCCCTTTTCCTACCATGCTGGAGCCAGAGAGGGTGCTGATTCAACAGTGTGACGAGGGCTAATAAACAATCCCATCATCCTTCACTGCTGCGCGCTGGCAGGGATTAACGGCAGATTATGGGAGAATGTTATGCCTGTGTCGCTGTCAAAACAAGGAAAGGGGGGTAAAAGAAAAAAAAAAACAGATGGATGCCTGGACCAGTTTGTTTAGAGAGATGACTCATTTGCAGGCAATTGATGGTATATATTTCTCATGCGTTTGTTTGTTTGTTTGTTTATCATTGTCATTTTCGTGCAGTTGTCAGCCAAGCCACCTATCAGAAGGGGCTAAGGACCACCCTACTCACCATTTACACAACAATGCCCACTCACTCACCCACTCACTCACTCATTCACTCACCGGCCACGTGCACATCACCAGCAAATGTCAGACATATTCAATTAGCATTATGGGCCGGTTTGTGTGTGTGTTTGGATTTGGGAGACAATGCTGCAATCCAAACAGTGCTTTTTTAAAAAAAAATTTCCCCGCTACACATCTCCAAAAACCAATCAAGCGTGATACTCCCGTGGCATTGTTGCCTCATCAACGCCATCCAGCTGTGTGAGTCACCGGCGGCACAAACACGTGAAAGGCCTTGGATTGTAAGGCTTTTACCTCCTCATTCACTATGGCATCTGACGCAACCTTTCATACACTGAACTGCGCTTGCATATCGGAGGTGACAAGGGCCGTTTCCAAGCAATAAAAGGTGAAGAGGCCTCTTTTGTGTGAGCGGTTCCTTTATCTCCAGGAGGTTAATGACCAAACACACACACACACACACAGACAAACGCATAGGAGACAGCGTGAACAGCCTGCCGTTGTGGTGACTCAGCCAAGGTGAGTTGAGGTGGAGGGGGAAGAGGGGGGGGGGGCAGGATGGGGGGGTGAGAACGCTCCCTGTCTGCACCTGTTTCCTGCAGTGTGAATGTCCCAACATGATATTAGCCATCACCCGTGTGTCTGAGGCACAACGCAGGTACACACCACTACTGGCTGCGCACACTCAGACAGTAACTTAGACGTAGGCAGTATGTTTGTTTGTTCCAAACGGATAGATAGATATATATATGTAGACAGATAGATAGATACATAGATACATAAATACATAAATACATAGATTGGTATGGTCATGCATATAAACATGTAGGTAACGGACAAACAGACTAATGAATTGATTGGACCCAAGGCACTGTGAATATTGATTCCTAGGCTAGAAAGCTGACAAACATACATGAGCCCATACAGTGTAATAACCTCGAAAACAACTCCTGAGAGAGTTTTCTTCCTTCCTGGCAGATTCTGTTCCCCCTGCTCCATCACACTAGTCTGAGTGTAATGGCCTCTGCCACAGGGCAGAGACAAATCAGAGGAGCGCTGCAGTGAGTGACGGGTGTGCTCAATGGGACATGTGGCGTGTGTGTGTGTGTGTGTGTGTGTGTGTGTGTGTGTGTGTGTGTGTGTGTTGAGTGTTGGGAGGGGTGGGGGGTGGCCTTCCGAGCAGCCGTGGAGGTAATTCATTTACTGTGGCTTTGTAACACGCCGGGCCAGAAAGCCCAGCTTTTATTGCCTCTCTTCAATTCTCCACCTCACTCCACATCAATAAAAAAATGTCGCTTTTCATCCTCAACTTTACTCAGATTTTTTTTTTTTGCTTAATGGCCAAGAAGAGAGGACCATGTGGGGCCCTCTCACGTTAAATAAGAGCCGGTGTTGGAAACCTTCGATTCTGCTTAAATTAAATTATTGAACTTTACAGTTCAACAGATGAAAATGAATTGAGCTAATAGAAATGGAATGCTTTGCTGCCCGCGTGATTGTGTAGTTAAAGCTTGATTTGAGAGCTAAATTAATCACATTTTATTTTCATATAATCACAGGCTGTGACTAAGTGCTGGTGTGGTGTTCATCGCTGAGAATATCTGCACTAAGCAATAAATCAGGCTGAAGAAAACGTTTTTTCTTTTCTTTTGGAAAAAGAGATTCTCGTCATAGAGCTGCTTTTCCGCCGTGACTCAGAGGGACCCTAGAAAAACATGGCAAACGTGTGTCTATAATGCGTCTATGACACATCCAACGACACATCCACCGTGACAGAAGTGGTACGTGACACCTTAAAGGATATGTCACTTCCACAACCAACTTTTTTTTTCACAGTGATGTTGTTTACCCCAACTTAAAATCCGACCAAAATCACCTCCACCACCACCATCACCACCACGCTTCTGGCTGCCAGCCCCACACACAGCAAACACGCGCCTGCAACATGCGTACATTCCCTCTGTCACTTGCCATAGAGATACGACCCATAATCCTTTTCTCATGGGTGGATAATCACATCCTTGCTCTGCCCTGGAGACAGGAAGGCTCTTGCCATCATGCAGGGTTTCAAATCGCACACACAAACACACACACAGATACATACACACACACACACACACACACACACACACACACACACACACACACACACACAGACACCTCCTCAAGGCCCTGACAGCTAAAAAACAAAAGTGGGAAGTGGAGCCTCAGTCAGAGAGAGGGCAGAGGAGATAGGGGAAGATAGACAAGATAGATAGATAGATAGAGAGAGAGAGAAAGAAGTATATGTGGTGCTGGAGGCTGAATGGCACTAGGCTGACACAGAAGTGGTCCATTAAACCCTTCGGTGTGTGCAGACACCACCCTGATGACCGCCACTTGAGCTGTGTTGGATTAAAGCCGGGATTAAGAGAGACTAAGCCAAGACAAGATGTCAGCACCTCGCTTGTCACAGTCGGTGGTCAGTGACACAGCCAGGGGGGGTCGGGATGGGGGGGGTTGACTGCTCAACATATCCATCAGCCCACACAATTCCTCAGCTCCACAGATGTGCACTGATGTTAGATGGGCTTAGATACCATGTGTAGACTTCACATGAGGCCCTGCAGGCGCATGGCACAATACACACACACAAACATAAGGTCAGTACACTCTCTGTCCCTTCTCTCATATACAGGAAAGGTTCTGTGCTCAGAACCTTTTTCTGAAAAGGCCATAAAGATCTCTCTCACACACACTCATACACACACATTCACAGTCACACACAAAGTGCAATGCAAATACACAGGCACAAACAGTATTACTATAAAAACAAGATTCTCCACCTGCTTTTGGTTCTCCTCCTCCTCCTCCTACACACACACACACACACACACACACACACACACACACAGAGCGTCATGGCCAAGGGCACGTGTTTGTCTGAGCAGAGAACGGTGGCTGATGTGTGAGAAGGCGCTGCTGTAGGAGACTTGGCACCCAGGAGGTGGGCTGGAGCTTTCAAGCCTCATCACTCCAGGTGCCCACAGGCAGCAGACCTGCTTCAATATCATCTCACTCACTCGTTTCTGCTTTTCATTCCAGGAAGAAGAAAAGAATAGGAAAAAGAGAAGAAGGGAAAAGGAGAAAAGAAAAGATTCTGTTTGTGTGTGTATATGTGTGTGTGTGTCTGTATGTGTGTGTGTGTGTGTCAGAGTGACAAAGAATGTGTGTCACAGTAAAACCCTGAAAACACCTAATAATATCTCTGTGTGTGAGTGTGTGTGTCAGAGTGACGAGGAACGTTTGTATGTCACAGAAAAAAGCCTGCAAACACCTAATAATATCTGTGTGCAACTCTACGTGCATGTGTGTGTGTTTGTATGTGTGTGTGTGTGTGTGTGTGTGTGTGTGTGTGTGTGTTTGTGAAAAATAGACACAATGTATGTGTGCGTCACAAACATAGACAACAGCTACACACAGCCTGACTTACAAAGAACACAAACACAAATGAATCCTCTTTTCTACAGCAAGAAAAGCAAATACATAACGACGTGTTTACAATCTAACACCTTAGCAAGCCAGAGCAATGAGAAAGAAGAGAAAGAGAGGGAGACTAAACCGCTGATTAGTTTCTGTAATATTCACAATAAGCAGTCATCAACCGGGAGGATATTTCAGCGTAGGTGTGTGTTTGAGACAACACAGGGAGACATACTGATTAATTCCTTGTCTTTTAACACAACATAAAAGTGGCGGTGAAGAGATGCAAAGAGGAAACACAATGGCTACAGCATATATGGATAACAAGGCATGATGAGTCTTGTGTTCAATGTGTGTGTGTGTGTGTGTGTGTGTGTGTGTGTGTGTGTGTGTGTGTGTGTGTGTGCGCGCGCTTGGTGTTTGTGAGTGTGTGTGTGTGTGTGTGCGTACTTGATGTTTGTGAGTGTGTGTGTGTGCGTACTTGATGTTTGTGTGTGTGTGTGTGTGTGTGTGTGCGTACTTGATGTTTGTGAGTGTGAACGTGTGTGTGTGTGTGTGCGTGCGCGCATTTGGTGTTTGTGTGCTTGCAACGTGTTAAATTGTGAGTGTATGTGTGTGCGCACGCATGCACGTGCATGCGCGTGTGTATGAGAGATCCTTTGATGACGAGCAGAGTGCTGGTGCTGGAATGAGACGTTCATCACTGGCAAGGAAACCTAGGCTTATTAAATACATGTGTCGCAGGGGCGTCAACAGGGGAACAGAGACTGGGGAACAGAATCCAATTATCACCCAGTCACCTCCCACCAGCATGACATCAATACCCCATCACAAAGGGAAGACTCCACAGAGAGACAGACAGAGAGAGAAAGACAGCAAGAAAGAAAGAAAGAAAAGTTAATAGAAGCCAGAGAATAGAGAGAAAGGTATGAATTGGATGCTAAGTTCCAAGGGGTTCCTCAGGTCACGTAGAGCCGACCCAAACTTTTCCCACTGTTTATATCGACCTCTCCTGCACAACCTGGTGCTCTTTCCTCCAGATCGACTCCTTGGCCTGTGCCCAAGTGTGTGCGAGGGTTGACTAGTCATGCCTTACAGGAAATGACACTGACTCCAAGATCATGTTTAAGTCTCTTGAAGAGAGCCCTCTGGGAGCAGGAGGGCAGGGAGAGAGGCAGAGAGAAGCAGAAGAAAAAAGAACAATGGAGGAACGCGGGGGCTGCCAGGGTGAAGTGAAAACAATAGCCTCCATCTCTCTGCTAGAGAAAAAGAAAAGAAAGAAAAAAAACACCCCGTGTTCTGGCAGGAAATGGAGAAAAAGATGAGGAGTATGAAGAAGATGATGGACTCGGAGGATGGGTAGGGGGAGAATGAAGAACAACTGTTTGTACCTAAGCATTCAATCCACCTACACATGACCTTTCACCCCACCTCCATCCCCTCAATTGGCCCTTAAAGGTGTAATCTGGTATGAATCAGTCACTAGCCCTGTTGTTTGTGGTAACTGAGTGCTGTCTGTAGGAGAAAGAGCCAGATCATCTCATACAACATAGAATAAATAGCGAACCAATAACTAATGTTAACTGAATGGGGCATAGCGAAATAAAACTGAAAGTGAGTCTCTGTGCCCCATTCAGTTAACATTGGCTGTTGATCCATTTTGATCTAAGTTGTATCAAATTTTCTTGTTCTTCTTCCTGCTGACAGCACTCACGGACCTCAAACGACAGGGCTATGGATTGATTCACGCCGGATTTTTCCTTTAAGTACGCTCAAGCGCCACGTCATCCCTGTCCACAAAGTACCAAGAAGAAAAGGGAGGCCACAAGGTCAAGGTCTGTCCCCAAACACCCCCTCAGTGGTTGAGCTCATCTGGGATGTTCTGTACTGGTGATTGTGCTCCTCTGTAGGCAGGGACCATGAGTCTTTGCTCATCCCCACACTCAGGAGACTGGAGAGACTGTCACTGATGTGTGTGTGTGTGTATGTGTGTGTGTGTATGTGTGTGTGTGTATGTGTGCATGTGTCTGTGAGTGGGAAGATGTTCCAGACAAAGAGAGCACTTGTTTGGCTTTGTTAGTGTATGTGTGTGTGTGTGTGTGTGTGTGTGCGCGTGGGGAGGAGGGTCCAGAGTGAATGCATAATACTCCAGTACACACACACTTACTGTACTCACGTACACACATTACTATGATTTTGTCTCTCTCTCTCTCTCTCACACACACACACACACACACACACAAACACACAGGCACTCAAGTGTCCATTAGTGTGTAATTGAGCAAAAGAGCATCATCCCAGCCTCATTTACAGATCTGATTGAAAGATTTCAGTTTGCTCTTGGACAGTGTTCTGAATTGTTAATGGGTGAACTGTAGGTCGAAATGAAATGGGGTTCAATGTGAGAATTCAGGTTCTGCACGCAGCTGCATGGCTGGCCATATGAGTGAAGTGAAATATGAAGCTGCAGTGTTGTGAGGGAATGTAAACGTTATTGCGAGGGTATTCAAACGTTTCACGAGGGAACGCAAAACAATTGTGAGCGATTGTGAACAATATTGCAGTCTAAAAATATTAACCACCATGACTGGATACAGACCCTAAAATCATAATATGTTTATTTCTCCAAGACTTTGCTAGAAGTAACAAACATCACTATGACAACTAATTCCATCATCAATTGCACACCTGATGTTGCTTTAGCTGAGTAAGAGATCATCTCATCAGAAACAAATGATGTACTTCAGTTTACAAATTTCATGGCTTATCTCTGAGTAATCCAAGTTCACTTGCCCTATTAGCAAACTGAGTCCAACAGTTTTTTTTTTTTTACTTGTTTGTACATGGGCACAAATGGAGCATACAATGGCTCCAGTATATACAAGACTACTGGAGAAACTCCAGAAAAGCCAGGATTACGGTGTACAGAACTGTTTAAGGGCAATACATGAAACATGAAAAAAAAAATGAAAGCTTTCTATTGGCAGTCAGTGATTGTCAACAGTAAGTCTGATATCTCTTTAAAAAGCAGACAGGTAGCCAGCCAGTGAAAAGCACTGTGTGTGTGTGTGTGTGTGTGCGTGTGTGTGCGTGTGTATGCTAATGATCCAGACTGAACAAGAGTGTTCCAGGCGGTGCCTGCGTTCACAAACTCTGGCTGATCCTCATCGTCAAAATCCACAGTGCAAACACAAGAAGAACAAGCAAACATGGCAAAGGATGGCTTCTGTGTGTGTGTCCGTGTGTGTGTGTGTGTGTGTGTTCGGGGATATGACTGCTGACATTTCCACTCCAGAGTCTGGATAAGACGCAGACATTTGGAGAGGCGTGAGAAAAGCTCAACAGAGCAGAGAATGCCAGGAAAGCCGGAAAAAGCCAAGCCCTGTTCCTTTTTATGGCAGCCCAAACATAACCTGGATGGAAGGACAGAATGAGACAGCCACGGAGAGAGAATGAGAGAGAGAGAGAGAGAGAATGAGGGATGGAGAAAGAGGATCTCATTAAGCGGCCAAAGTACACTGAGGCACTGGTCCGTTATGTGATGTGGAGTTCCTGACACTCAGGCAGCGGGACCAAAGCACTGGAGCGAGAGCGGGAGATCACAGCCCACAGTCTTACTTGATGTCCAGGCATCTGATCTGAATCAGACCCATTACTAATGTACGCCAATGCAAATGCAATATAGCACTAGTGCAGGCTTAGGTAACACTCATTGGCGGACGTCGATGGAGATAGGTGTGTGTGTGTGTGCATGTAAATGTATATTTAGGAGTGTGTGTGTGTGTGTGTGTGTGTGTGTGTGTAAGTGTGCAATTATGTGTGAGTTAGCATGTGTGTGTGCATGTAAATGTATATTTAGGAGTGTGTGTGTGTGTGTGTGTGTGTGTGTGTGTGTGTAAGTGTGCAATTATGTGTGAGTTAGCATGTGTGTGTGCATGTGAGACAGAGAGACTGTGTGTATGTGTGTATTAGTGTGTGTGTGGGTGTATGTGTGTGTGTCCTCTGGAATAATTAGAATGTGAAGTATGTAGGGGAGCAGTGTCGTGGCTGCTGTAGCCAGGGGCTTTCTGAGGCTGAGTTCACAGCTCAGTGGGACTGTTAAAGCCACCCTGGGCCGGGGAACAGACCCTGCCTGCAGATACCCAGGAGTTCATCCCGGGCAACATGTGTGTCTCTGTGTGTGAGAGAACGAATGAGTGTATTTGTGCGCGTGTGTGTGTGTAATGAGTGAGTATGTGTTTGTTACCGAGTCTGTGTGTGTGTGTGTGTGTGTTGAAGGGGAGGTGGTATGGGATGCCAAGCACAACGGGAGCCTCTCAGACAGCTTGCTCCTGCAGAATTAATGGAAAGAGGGAGAGAGAAAGAGAGAAAGAGAAAGAGAGAGCTCTGGCTCTTTCTGGAGAGAAAAAAAGAAGTGGTGAGAGAGTTGGGGAGAGTAAGAGAGACAGAGAGAGAGAGGAGAGACATGTGTAAGTTCATATGAGGAAAGTGTGTGTGTGTGTGTCTGTGTGTGTCCATCCCACTCAGTAACAAAGGAGACAGAGGGAAGAGGATGAACACGGACGAGAAGAATAGCCTACATCCATGTCCCAGGTTCAACAGAAAGACAGAGAGTACGTCAGATTACAAAGAGGTAGCCTTCCCACTGAGAAATCACGAAAGAAACAGTCAGGGCCTTGTAGGTCAGACACACACACACACACACACACACACACACACACACACAAACACACAGCCTCTCTGTCTCCTCAAGCTCAGCATCAGCAGACACGCTGGAGAAAACACTCAGACGCATTTCCCTCTTCCAAGTAGGGGTGAGAGAGAAATCAAATCAGCGGTGGACAGAGACAATGTCCATCCGTCTGGCCCCTTTGCCTACACATCAGTAGGGGCTCCTCAAGGTCTTGTTTAATGCATTATCCTCAGCCAGCTGTATATGCTCATGGAGTCACTGGATACCTTAGATTACACAACTGGATGCGGAGACCAAAAGATCCACCCGCTTAAAGGAATTAAAGGGAAGACAGAGTCGTTTGTGTGTGTGTGTGTGTGTGTGTGTGTGTGTGTGTGTGTGTGTGTGAGAGAGAGAGAGAGAGACCAAAGACCTGAAAATACCTCGAACCTGAGAGCCTGCCCCTGAAAACTAGCAATCTGGATTGGCTGTTGCCATGGCACTGGGGAAGTCCAGACAGGTCTCTTTCCTAATAAGCACATGGAAACGCTAGGAGACACTTAGATACACACTCACATATGCAAGAGTGTGAAAACTTAGGTATGGACAGAGGGAGAGAGGGAGAGGAGGAGGAAGAGACAGAGATTAGCAGAAAGAGTAAAGATGAGAGGACCACGGCGACTGGCCAGCCAATGCAAAGTCAATCGATCCAAATCCCCCTGGTATGTTGTGTTGTTCTACCTATCGCCCTGTTCTAAGAACATGCCGCTGCTTGTTCAATAACAGCAATATCACAAAGCTAGATCCTATGTACTGTATATTGCCTATAAAAAAACGAGTGAAAAAGACTGATTGACATAAAGTCGGCGTGACTGTACGTGTGTGGGAGAAGAGGAAGGAGGGATAGAGAGAGAGAGAAAGAGGAAGAGAGAGAGAAAGACTGGCAAGGGTTGTTGATGCTCCTCAGCTCGGGTGGCTAATGACATCCCCAGTGACAGGTGCTGGCTTTCCTCACAGGCAGCTGGTCGATTTGCCAAATCTATCTCCTCCTCTTCAAAGGGATGAAGAGAGCAGATGTGACTCAATTCGGTCTGACAGCTTCCCTGAGAAAAAGGGACCCAGTCTGGCAGACGGCAGCGTGGTGCCAGCGCAGGTTCGGGAAAATGTGTGAGAATGAATACATACATGGAGAAGAAAAGGAAGAGGAGAAGGAAGAAAAGGAGAGAAGGAAGAGAAGAAGAGAAGAAGAGTGTGGGGCTGGCATTTTTTTTAACATCATCCTGATTGTAGTGTCAGTGATAGGATATCCATTGTGTGTGTGTGTGTGTGTGTGTGTGTGTGTGTGTGTGTATGTATGTGTGTGTCTAGGGGGTGAGGAGTCGGGTGTATTCTTGTTGATAATTAAACTGGTGTGGAAAAATGTTGCCAAGGCTATGCTAGTTGCTTTTGAAACATGCCTACGTATGCCCCGCTAAAAGGGGCAATTTGCAGCAGGGTGAAATTTTGGTAAGTAACGGTGCCGTTAAACCACAGCGAAGATTTACGTGCGTGTGTGCGTGTGTGTGTGTGTGTGTGAAGATTGGCTTGATGTACACATCTTCATCTGTCAGTCAGATGGAAGCATGAAAAGGACCCAGGCTGACAGCTGTAAATGGAGAGATGCAGAAAGGAAAATAATAAACGAATACATATTTAAAAGCACGAGTGGGGAGGAAATCACACAGACTCTGACAAGATACGTCAGGGAACAAACAAACAGCTACAAGGCCTTCAGTTAGTGGGAGCGCGGGAGTCTCACACACAGGAGTTTAAGTTGTCAAGGAGTCGAGGTGAATTTCCATGGACTAATTCCTGCTCATTGAAGGCCCCCGGGTGATAACAGGATGCAGCTGCAAATTGGCACGACATCAGTCGAATCCCGAAAGTCTGTCAGAGCGCCGCCGCTCGCTTTCCCTCTCACCTGCTTTATTTTCGCAACCTTGCCTTGCAGCTCAATGAACGCGAGAGCGCGTCAGACACCACGGACCAGGCCTTTGGCTCGTGTTCTCCAAATATGGAGATATGTCAGCAAATGAGCACTGACATCTGATTTATTGAGAGGTTGCTCATCAATAGACACAAATGTCCCTCAACTCACCCCATCCCACCCCATCCCACACGGACACACACACCCATTAACTCACAGGCACTGCCTGCTGTTATCGTGGCGACTCACTGGCGAGGATGATTAGGATGACAGTGAGCACATAGCCGGAGGACCTCCAAGACCCCATCCCCCGCCCGCAACACAGACACACACACACACACACCAGAGACACACACACTAGCACACCACCTCTTCCCCCCTTTCCAGTACCACCACCTCTCCTTCACCCACACCAACTCCTCACTAAATTTAGAGTGCCAGCTCAGGGCTGGGCCTAGAGAAACAGAGTGAGAGAAAAAAAAAGAGAGTGAGAGATGGAGAGATGGTAAGGGAGATGGAGAGGACGGGGGGGAGGGGGTGGGGGGGTGAGGCTAAGAGAGAGTTTCCATGCTGGGAGATGGGGAGTGTGAGAGAGCAGAGGAAGAGAGTGAGGCTAAGGGGAAAAAAAGAGAGAGAGAATGGAGAGAGTATGTCAGAGAGAGCAACAGACTAGGGAGGCAATGGTGAACAGAAAGCGAGACAAAAGGCAGTGTCTGGGGAAAAAAAACAAACGAAAAAAACACACACTGGCTAGACGTCTGAATTTTTAAAGCGGGTAAATGAATAAGCAAGAGAAAATAATCAGGTGTGTGTGTGTGTGTGTGTGTGTGTGTGTGTGTGTGTGTGTGTGATAGGGAGAGAGAGCGAAATTGCAGAGTGAGTCAGGGGACATCAGGGACAGTGCAGCGACACATGGGGATACATGAGACAAGAGCCTTCAGCAAAGTAAGGCACAATGTCTCCCTTGTACAACCCACACACACACACACACACACACACACACACACACACACACACACACACACACACACACACACCACCCTCCTGCTGTCCAGCAGCTATTTAACATGAAAATTGATTTATAGTGAGATCTAAATGGCTGCCCAGGGATTTTGCTCGTGTAGCCAAAGCAGACAGGTGCCCCCGAGTCTTGCACTTGCGCTAATAAGAGAGGGCTTCCATGCTAACAGAGCAGCTGACACAAGCACTGTGTGTGTGTGTGTGTGGGGGGGGGGGGGGGTGTGGGTGTGAGAGAGAGAGAGTGAAGAGGGAGGGAGAGAAAGTCTACAGACTACAAACGACCCAAGAGGATCCTTTGGGGTTTTCTGCTGACCACTGAAGGCTCAAGGTCCAAGCCAAGGTCACTCCTCGGAGGTTCTGCCACGAGGCAAACAGGGCATCTCTCTGCGTCTGAACAGGAGTGGAGGAAATCCACAGGAGCGAGGGGAACATCTGGCTCCATCAACACGCCTACAGGGGACGGCTTATACCAAGCCTCACACACAAACACACAGCCATTTCAAATCAGTGCATGTGTGTGTGGGCCAGAGAGAGAGCACACAGTGGGAGAGTGACCATACGCACACACACACACACACACACACACACACACAATCACCTGTTAGTGACTCAGCACCATAAACCGTATAGTCGAATAGACCACACACAACCTACAAGCAACACTTGTAGTGTCATGTATAATCTAGTTTATCTCATTTGACAGATCTGACCTCTGTGGTCTGGGAGGAACGTCTCACAAAAGACAGAATTTGTTCCTGGCCATCACCCCATCACCCTCCTGCCCCACTTCCTCCTCTGATCTAGGATTTATACGGACCTTTTTAGTAGAGCATGGAGCTAAAGATGGAAGACACATGACAGGGTCTGTTGGACGACTTTTTAAGTTCAAGTTTATAATCAGTATTTTGCATTTCTGTGCTGACCCCATTCAATTACTAGGTCACTACTAATTACACTAGCAGGACTGGTTACACTATATAGCACATTCCTGTCATCATTGTATTTTAGCTACAGTGCACAAGGGAGTAACACGCAACTATGCTGATACATTGCACTGTTCATGGCTACTGCAAATCTTGACAACCGGAGTGCTGTCGTGGAGCTATTCTGATATGAAGATGTAAAATGAAGTGTTAGCCCTTTGACATAATGTCTTTAGCTATGCCGTTCAAGAAGATGTCACATATCCATGGCTATACCACCAGACAAATGAGGATGTGGGTTTGAAGATGGGAGAAAAGAAAAACTGAAAATCTGCAGTAAGGCTGAACAACACAAGGCAGGCTGTTCATATTCACTGCATAGCCTGTCAAACCTCCGCCTGAGATCATATAAATACATTCTTTCATTGAGACTATGGGGCAAAAGGTTGCTAGACTGTCTTGTAGCTACCAACCTTGCGGTAAAAGTGTTTTTATTTATTTATTTATTTATTTAGTAAAGGGAACAGAGCAAACTCTCCGTGCATTCTTCTTCCTGCAGGGACATATCTAGTGAAAAGGATTGGAAAAAAAAAAAAAAACCTTTCAGAACATCTGGACAACCATATAAAAACCCTCACATCCACAGCTCTCCTTGAAGGAATGCTTCTTTAATGAATGATCCTTTAAAGCTCTTAGATATCAAACAATCAGTGTAAACATTATTGCTATAGACTCATTTAAAGCAGGATATTAGTGAAGTTACACACCATTACCAAAGCTCTTTTTTGTTAAACCACAAAATACTGATCAGACCCTGCTGAGACAAATGGCTCAGTGTTCCATTACCACACAATGGATCGGAACACTGGACAAAGACCATTTCTTTAATTTTAAATTTATCCTTAATAAAAAGTGCCTCCCTTGAAAACATCTCAGAACACAATGCAAAGTACTTCACCTGAAAGGTCTGACATTAATGAGCTACTTTTTAAGCAGCTGAATCTGTCCTGAAGTAAGAGCCTCAACATACCAAGGGGCAGCCATGGCCTACTGGTTAGGGCTTTGGCCTTATAACCAAAGGGTTGCTGGTGTGTTCCCTGACCAGTGGACCATGGCTGAAGTGCCCTTGAGCAAGGCACCTAACCCCGTACTGCTCCCCAGGCACTGTTGTAGCAGGCAGCCAACTACTCTGGGTTAGTGTGTACTTTACTGTGCACGTGTGCGTATTTCACCTAAATGCAGAGACCACATTTCCCTCACAACATCAAGAGTATAGATTATTACTACCATCTACAGCAGGTGGTGGCAACTAGGATTCTTATGATTACAATGAGCCATCCCTCCTCACCCATTGAAAACATAGGTAGCATTCAGAACATATCACAAACTTGGCTATGTGGAAGGTTCACAATATGTAGCAAAATGTTTAATTCAACAGAAACAGTTGTGCTGAAGGCCTTGTTGTTGGCACAGCCAAGAGGGTTACAGCCATTTTCCATTTTATTCCAACCACAACTAAATTCATATAAATATGGGTTTTATTTTTCTTTCAACTTTTCAATCTAATCATTCATCTGTAGGTGGATATGCTAATTTGTAATACAACAGTTTTGTATACACATCAAAGCTGATGAGATGACTACCAAACAAGAGGAACAAACAACTACCAAACAAGAGGAAACTACCTCAAAAGCCTGATGCTAATTGTTAACATTTTTCGGCGTAAACGTTGTTAAATTGTGAAAACGTAGCAAAACATTGCTTAACTCAACCCATGTATGGGTATCAGATGAAGAAGAAACAGTCTTTGTTAAGTCAAGCCAGGTCAAGTCATTTCAGCCATATACACTGTATATAGTGAGACAAATACTTTTCTTCTCAAGACTGTGTGGCATTGTCTGACACACTAATGTGACTCAGAAAATGTTCAGAAAGAGGAAATCAGTAGTCTCTACTGGATACCTTTATAAAAGGGTATTAGTCTCACATTTTTGATGCCATAGTTTAACGGAAATACCTGCCGTCTATAATGCCTTGCTCCAATACCACATCTGTAGAGGAAAATGTTCAGGAATAAGAACAAGAATAAGAATAGACTTTATTTCCATGTCCAGCATGAAAATTGTCTTTGGACTCACCGCTAAACTTGCATCACAACCCCATTCATTAAAAACATAAATACAGAGGCATGATGGTCTATATCCATCTCACTGTTACTTATGTGATAGTGACTAATTGCATCCAATCCAACACAACACTGAGGGCCTTAGCAGATACACTCATGTTACAGTTTATCTTCACTATGTCTTTAACAAGGCCCTGTTTACTTTTTCCATAGCTTATTGACCATAATAAACTGAATTAGAGATGAAGGAACCCTTAAAGATCCTTTTCATTGCCATGTATAGTGTATAGCGTCGCCCTAAAGGGAAGCAACTCAAACTCAGGGTAGATGGGGTGGGTTTCATCATCTAAAATGTCCATAGCTTTCCTATATACACTGCAGCATTATAGAGGTCAGCTAATGTTTTTTTGTTGTCGGGCTATAATCTTCCCTGCTGTCTCGGTAATTCTAGTCTGCTTGTTCCTGTTGCATAAGGTCAAGTACCCATACCAGACAGACCAGAGTTATTATAGACCAAAATGCTCTCTATAAGGCTCATGTCTACCACATAATGGCAAATAAGCACACCAGAAAAATCATACGTTGGAAAAAATCTTGAGTACCTTTATTTTTGGCTCTAATCCGAAGAACAGTTATGTGCAACATTTTCTTTGAATATATTACTACCTCTGGATTTCAAACAGCAAAACTTCAATGAAGTGTTAACTGGACCGTGCTGAAAAAAGAATGCATACATTTAAAACCTTGAAAAGGAAAAAACAAAACAAAAAAAACAAATAATATATTAAAAACACAAAAAAAAACAGACAAAAAAAAACAGGCCGTCCCATTAAGATGAAACAATATGGATCAAAGCACCTGATGTATATTTATGACTTACTGGAGCATTTGCTCCACTAACATTTGCCCTGGAAAAAAAATAATAATTTAGCCAAAAAATATGTGCATTTCCACAAGCATGTAATCAGACAGAGATTAATGCGGCATTTGGATCATTTACATGGCAAAACGCAAGTCACAGAGCAGAGAAAAACAAACCAGAGGAAAAGAGATGTTCTCCAGCTATCTAAACTTTGTGGAAACTGCAGAACAACTACACATCCATTACAGTGGTGCCTAAAATCAATTGTAAACAAAGCACAGGATTGTGTGGGAGTCCGCTACAGAAGCAGGGGTGATTTTTTTGGTCAATAGTTGTTTGGTCCCAAAAACGCAAATGAGGAATTGGGTCTCTGAATGAGCACACAGAATCTGTGACACGAGGCCAAATTTAGCATGCACAAACAGCAGAGTTAGTGAGCAATGGGTAGTGCGACTCTTGTCTTAGCAAGACACGTTGTTACGTAAGCACATGACCATGACCATGCAGTCAGTAGTTTTCAGCCCTATTTTTGTCTGCATTGATTCATGCATGAAAGTCGTGAGAAAAGAAACGGAAAGGCATGTTCGACAGTCCCCAATGCGTGAACATAAAAGACCACGACGGGTGAAGGGCAGAGTTGTGTTTCGCTTTGACCCTGTCCAGCCTCTTCCTGCTGGCCATTCAGAGGGCATCATGACCCACACAAGACCCAGCTAGCATCGGCGGCAGCAGTCTGTCACGCTTCCCGCAGTCAATGCACCATAAGACCAAGTCCTGAAGGTACAGGTCAGGCTTTTCCATCACACAGAGTGCTCCTCTTGAGGCAGCTATGGTCAATCTGTATGTGTGTGTGTGTGTGTGTGTGTGTGTATATACACACTGCACAAGGAACTGCTCTGCTGAGCTCCCCAAGTGAAACTAAATAGAATTTGCATTATTGCAAAAAAAAGTTGCTAAAGGTTTTCTGTTTAAAAAACAAACAAATAGAATCTTTCTGCCCTCAAATGCTGAAACCATGAAAAAAAATCCATTATCTGCATTGGAGATTTCTCATTATGTTGACACTCCCCTCCCCCACAGTTCCAGATTGCCAGAGCTTGTCCAAGCACATCGTGTTTTTCCCCCTCATTTTTTCCAATTGTTTGATGGAGCCTGAGCTGTAGCTAATGCTTATTAAAATCTGTGGACGATGAGGAGTGATTTCTGTCTAACGTAATAACATTGGCTCCTGTTGGCTACTCAGCAATCAGCACTACCTCTGGGGGACAGTGGAACTGTCATCAGCAGTAATTGGTTGAAATGGCATGCTCGCATTCCACGTACGTGTGTGTGAGTGTGTGTGTGTATGTATGTGTGTGTGTGTGTGTGTGTGTGTGTGTGTGTGTGTGGATGAGTCTGTCATAGGAAACGCTTGAAAAATACACATACACACACTGAGATGCAGTGCTGCAGCTGCGAAGATTGCCAATGAATACATTTACCAGAGCGAAGGAGTGTGAGAGCGTACATGAGTGTGAGCGTGTGTGTGTGTGTGTGTGTGTGCAAGCGACTGAACAATAAGTGCAAGGCAGGCTCCAGTTTCCACCATCTCTGGAGGCAGAGAAGAGGGCAACGACTACACAAGCCAAGCTACTTTCTCTTCCTAAAGCACTATTAGCATCTTAACCCCTTTCTAAAACAAAAGGAAGGAAATAAATAAATAAATAATGGTCTGTTGGCTGCATAGGAGCAGCTGAGGCAAAGCTTAATTGCAGGCAGGGTCTTAATTCTGCAAACACAGCTAAAAGTGCAGGGCGGTTGCTGTGGCGCACTCACTTGAGTGAGTCCTCTGCTCAAAAGAGTAGGACTAACATCAGCACGGCAATTAAGGCACATGGACTGAGAAGGCTGCCTGCAGAGAGAGAGGCTGCTTCATTTCATCTACTGTGTTACTGTGCATGCAATCGCAGGTGAGGGGGTAGAGCATACATTGCTCCTGCTCTGTTGAGAGACAAAACACACACACACGCGCGCGCGCGCGCGCACACACACACACACACACACACGACTAGTGAAGAGACAAAACTAAGTGAAAGCCAGTGGCATCACAGGATGCAGCGGAGGGTCAGCAGAGCGAGCGGTTTGACGGTTCTCGGGTGCTTGTTAAAATGAAGCGATTTCATGGCTGGCAGTGGTGACAGCGGGCAGTCATTTTAAAGACAGCATTAAGTGTGCTTCAGAGACCCTTTTCCTTTGGACACAACCACACACACACGTGCACACACTTGTACAAACACACAAACACTCACACGCTCTCACACACACAGGAAACTAAGAGGGATCTGGGGTGGAATAATGATTCCTGCTCTTCTCGAAACACATTAGCCAGTAACCTCAGAACTCACAGCTGCCAGGCCTGGCCAGCCATGCTCCCTCCCTCCCTCCCTGCGATCCCTCCGTTCGGCGGGCTCGGTCACGGGGGAAGTGAGGCTTTTATTTTGATCCGGCCTGACGAGTGCTTTCTGCCACCCTTTTTTGCTTGGCCTGCAGCAGACACACTACATCGATTTCTCCTTCCCTCTCCACTCCAAAAGGAGGAGTGCGGATGCATCACCGCCACAAACACACACAAGCACGCACGCTCACACACACACACGCAAACACTTTTCCCAGACATCTACACAAGGTCTTCCCTGTGTCTCCCTCTCCATCTCTCCCCCTCTCTCTCTGCCTGAATCAATCAAACAATCTCTTTCTGTGTCTACCCATCTTCATTTGAGAATATGGAGAGGCACACTAGACAGGATCCATATGGCTTGTTGTTCCAGATCATTCTGCATGTGCTTCTCCTGTCCCAACACTGTGGCGAGGACCTTTCCTGTGAAAGAAAATACAATGACAAATGCAGGCATTAGAATGAGTGAAACCTTTGCCCTGCTCTGGAAAAAAAAAAAAAAAAAAAAAAAAAAAAAAAACAGTTCACCTTGGGCAACAAGCAATTACTGTCTAACTGAAAAAGCTGGTTGTTTAGTATGCCCCAATTGCCTCATATATTTGCATAGACCATAATGTCGACACACGCCTGCCTGTGTGAATGTTTGTGTGTGTGTGTGAGTGAGGGGGGTGGGGAGTTTAGCCAACTAGGTGAACAACTTTCTCAAGGACTGACAACACACACACCACACTCTCACACAAGAAGGCACAGTGTGGTCCTTGACTGACCCCGAAGTCTGCAGGAGCCAAATCCAATTTCCGTAAAACAGGACAGCCCTGCTGTGCTTTTCGTTCATTCCAACACTAATTGGACCAATTATCAAAAGCTTAATTACCACTAGCTGCCATTAAGGGCCTGAATGAGCGATCAAGGGGACTAGCTCTGTGCACCGTGATCTGGAGAGGCTGTCGCTCGAGGTCCACTGCCTCTCAGAACCAACAAAGAGAGAGAGAGAGAGAGAAAGAAAGAAAGAAAGAAAGAGAGGAGAGAGAGGATGAGGAGAAGTGTGCACAAAATTACACCAACCTCAACCCAGCTCACTCCACTCCACTACCCCCTTCCAGCTAGCACCATCCCCTGCGCTCGCTTCAAATCCCTGCCCCGGCTGTCAGTGAGCGCGCTGAAGAGCGCGAGCCTCATTTTTCATGTCACAGCGATTTCACGAGGGACCCCATCTGCATATTGCGCCAACCCAAAGCTGTGTCTATGCAGCGTGGCGGAACACACTAAAATCTCTCTTTTGCAGACTAAATACAAAAAAAGAAGGAAAAAAAAATTGACACGCGACAGGGTGAGGCGAGCGCATGTGGATTAAATGCAACCGAGAGCGTGCTGTGGTTGATTCCAAAGCAAAGAGCAGCAGATTTTGTAGGACATTTGGAAGATGCACTGCATTCAAGCACGCATGCACACACGCACGCACACGCGCACACACACACACACACACACACACACACACACACACACACACACAGCTGGCCCTGTATCTTGGATGGACTACATGACTCATAGATGGAACTTTTCTCTGGCAGAGACTTCTGCTCTCTCCCTCTCTCCCACCTACCCATACACACACACACACACACACACACACACACACACACCACACACACCCACCCACACCCACACCACACACACACACCACACACACACCACACACACACACACACACACACACACAGACAAAAGTGCAATGCCCACCTGAGCCAAGACTTCAACCTTTTTGATTCTCCTCTGATGCCTTCAGCCTCTGCAGTGATCCACACTCTCAGTACCTGAGGGAAGAGCAAAAGCAAAGTGAGTTCCCTTGCCGAGACCAAAGACCTAACTGAGATCACAACTAGGGTAGTACAAGTTTCTCCGTGCACATGCTAAACAACAGTCATAGTTCATGCAACTCAAGCTGTTTTTGAGAACTCTCAGTAGGATGCTTGAAACAGGTTTCAAGATTACGGTGAGATAACTTGGAGACAGATTAGGCAAAAGAAAAACAGTAGCAGCAGCTAGATTGCTCCACAGATTACGTTCAAGATTTGGCTCTGGCAAAACTTTTCCCCCATTTTATAGCAAGAGTTGCATTACAGATCTGAGCTGACATGTTAGTACACATTATTTTTGTGAAGAAAAAAAACAAAACAAAACCAAACAAAACAAAACTACTAACACTGTATATTTGAGTTACGTTTGTTTTTAACTCTTGACTTTTTATTTTAAGACTGGGTCTTTTAATTGTACGAAGTTACCAGCAAGTTTAAAAACATCAAAGGTAAGAAATGAAAAGGTATGCACACATGTAGAAAATAAACAGACTACCCAAATTGCAACTTTAGGGTTAAAGGTTACCTTTAGGTTTAACAGTCCGGTCACTTTCCTTGCCATAACTTTAGAGCAAGCAGTGCGTCTTTGCATCAAGTGAAACAGAGGGCACTGGGGCCCAGACTTGAAGGGTTGTTTAAAGTCAAGTTATTTCAAGCTAGAATCAATACATCTCTGCTTGTAAGTAAGACCAAATGAAAAAAAGAAACGTCATTCAATAAAAGTTTTATACATACCCAGGCACTGAATGCTTTTGTTCTTTTCTAAAGACATTACGAAGCTATCCGGGTTATTTTAAAAAGGCCACAGGTCTTACCTCTAGGATCCTTTTTAAGTATAGAAAGAGAGAGAAAGATTAAAGTTGTGCTTTTTAAGATCAAATCAAAACACAAGATACTGTTAAAGAGAGGTTTACGTCTTCAAGCTACATGCATTCTTTTAAAAATTTAAAATCCGTTTGAAGAGAAGCCTAGTGAAACTGTGGGGTTAAAAGGGATTTTAAAAGGGCAATTACAGATTTTATGATGACAGGAAAAGAACAAAAATAACCAAGTTAAGTTTCATAGAAAACAATCTAGCTTTATTGACAAACTGCTGCAAAACATTTTTGGACAGATTTAGTTACCTATTTAGGCAAGCTCACACATGTAGCATAATGCATTTTACGGAGAGGATACAGAGACTATATGGCAGTACAGTTTGGACGTTTTTAAAAGTATGTACAAGAAGTTACGATTTAGCTGCAGGATCCCTTTACATTAGAAAGAGATGACCCTTGTGGAGATTGTTTGTCCCAATCCTTCTTACAACAAGTTTGAGCATGCAGTTTATATAGCATGGTATCATCGAAGAAAATTCTTGCTTTTAATTTTCTTTTTTTTCTTCTCTTTTTTTTACATGATGAGCCAAAAGTGGGCCTCTCTTACGAAAGCAAATTTTTTTATTTGAACAGCCATAAATTATTAATTTTAAGAAATTAAGGATTTGAGGACAGTCCATCTCAACAGTGTCTAAAGGGCTATATTTCAAAACTCTAATAGACAATGAAAAATATTGAAGTCTAGATCTATATTTACAACTTTTAAGACTATTTAAAACAAATATGATGTAAATAATCATGAATTGGACTGTTGGTAATGCTGTTAACAAAGATGGGTTTCCTTTCCTAGATTTAATCTTTCTAAAAGTATTACATAAATAAAATTACTTTTAAGGGCATCGTTTGTTATTTTGCTGATATTTAACAGAATTTTGAAATGTAGCCTAAGTGGGAATCTGCAACTGCACATCTATATAAAGTCATTTTAAAATTAAACACAAATTAAAAGTAGTAACCTTGGACACTAAACATGTGTCTGCACATCCGTTAAGCTTTTAAAACTTACACTAATTTTAACCAATCAAACCACCTGAAGCAGACACCAAAAAAGGAGTCTGCCGTCAACAATGCAAACCAAAGAGCAAAAGCTGGGGAAAAACGGGACAGGGAGAGAAAAAAACAAAATAAAAAGTAAAAACTCCTTAAAATAAAGCCACTTCCCAAACTCATCCGCAGCAGTTTAAGGTGGTCATTCCTGAAGCAAACAGATGAATATTCCCCTTTCCTTTTTTTTCTCTCTTTTTTTTTTGTTTGAAACAAGTCCAGGGTAGAACAACTTAAGCAGTGGAAGGGGGTAGGTGGGGGTGGGATAATGGACAATTACTTTTGTTGGGGTTGCTTTAAAGCGTGAGCTGCCCTGGGAGACAGTTGTCATGGCGACGCGTTAAGGAAGGGGAGACTGTTCTTGCTGTTTAGGGGTTCAGTACGGTGCGTAGCGGTGTTCCCGGTACGTCCCTTTCGCTGGCCGTGCAGGCGGGACCTTAGCTCCGGTTGTCGTGCGCTGGGTTCCGTTCCAGTCGTCCTGAGCTGGAGTGCCAACAAGCACAAAACAACACACACACAGACACAAACACAACACACACCAATTTAGGATGAAACCACTGGAAGGGGTAATCCCACTAAAAAGTCACAAAATGGACAGTGGACCACAAAACATTGCTCTCAATCCACAAAACTGACCATTTTCTTGCAGCCTAAAGGATTATAAGTTCAGTATGTCCTTACCGTACGAGTCGTAACTTTCTTGCGTCTCTCCATGTCCATAGTCATAATACTCTGTCTCTCTGGATTCACCGGGAGAGGAGGTCAAAGAGCAATGACACATTAAACTCACATTCAAAATTTTCTTCAATTTCCTTTCATTTTATTTACTATTTAACAATGAACACTGCTAAGGCAATTTATATGAGGTGTAGATGCAATGTCTTCTAAGTCAGCGCATTAGGCACTTAGGTATAAACTGTAAACAATGAGAGCAGTCATACACCAAACTGAGGCCTACATAACCTTGCCCCAACCCACCCTTCCCCCTGCATCAGTTGCCTGAGAGGAATGCTTGTAGCGAGACTGAATGCCTGCGACAGAGGTTCAAGAGTTGAATGCATGCAACAGCAGAAGAACAAGAGTACTTACGCCTGTGACTGATTGTAGTAGTTATCATATGACTCATAGGAGGATTCTGTGTAGCTCTCGTCATAGGCCTGTGGAGAGAAGAATGAAATTAAAGGCAGATGTCTTTACGTCTGTCCAGTTCTCTCTCTGCTAAAATAATCCAATGCACACATATGTGCTTTTGCAGACTTGTTACCCTGTGCTGATTCCAAAAAATGCTACATGTGACAGGCCCAATAAATTAAGTGGCACAGTATCACAAGCACAGTGTTTTGCCATGGATCAAACTGCTTACACAAAATGCAACTTGATCCTGCTCAATCTAGCCTCTGGGTACAACAAGCAGAACAACTCCTGAAGTTAAATTGAATTGAACTTACACTGGTGCATGTTTTTTGTGTGTTTTTTTTTTTTTTAAAGAACTTGCAAATTGCAATGCTTTCGACTCCCTGAGGCCATCTGCCACTTTCGCAAGGTGAAAATTTAAAGTCAGCTAGTCTTGTAGAAGTTTAGTTTGAGGTTCCCTTGATTAGCTTTTGAGAAGTCTTGTGCTATACCTCTGCTGTAAACCTCAGGTAAAAGAATCAGCCGGGAAAAAAAATCTGAATGTCAACATCACCACAATATGCCATGAGTGCTTATGACAGATACTGTACAATGGTTTTATTACTTTATACAAGGTGTACTTCTTGTTTGCATTAAATTTGTAGTTAAGAGAGGGCTACTTACATATTCTTCATATGTCTCCTGTGCAGGTGGGGGTGGAGGGGCCATGCGCTGGGGTCCAGGGGCGGGTGGGTGGGCACGGGTGGCAGCCGCTCCTCTGGTGGGTTGGGCTGGGGGGACCCCTCTTCCTGCTGGGGCGCCTCTCACTGCACCCCCTCTAGGGGGTCCTCCACGGGGGGCACCACCACGCGGTGGAATGCCCCTACCCCTGGAAAACGGAGAGAGAAGAAAGAGAGAATAAGGTAGAGTGAAAGAAAGAAAGACAGAAAGATAGATCGATAGATTGCACCAATGTTCAAAGCTCCAGTGGTACCAATCAGTTTTGGTTGGTATAATTATGTCCACATACATCGACAAAGGTAGAAAATGACAGGTGCTTGGCACAGATCTAGTTGCTCTAGTCTAGTCTGGGGGGGCCTGCTATGCAGGCAGGTTCATGAGAGGTTAACATAATATGGAATGGAATGAGTCATTGATACTTGAGAGACCTGCTCAAGATAGAGCATTAGGAGTATGTACTTGTGTTTGTGTGTGTGTGTGTGTGTGTGTGTGTGTGTGTGTGTGTGTGTGTGTGTGTGTAGGGGGGGGGTGTTGTTGGGCAGTTTTGGGTGTGTGCTACCTTAACGTAGCAGAGGGTGGGTGGGGCACCCCTCGGCCTCTGACTGGGGGGCCTCCGCGGCCCCGAGGGGGGTGTTCCTGTGCTCCATTGAGATAGTTCATCTCCCTGAACTGTTCTTGACAAATATCATCCATCATGTCCTACATAGAGAGGTGAATACAAACAAAGAGAGAGAGACAGGAGAGACAATCAGAGAAGGAAGAGGACAGGATGACTGCACAACAATTCTGGGAAAAAAAAAACAAAAAAAAGAAAGATCTTCAATGTCAAACGCGGAGATGCACACATAAGCTACTTAAACGCAGACAGCAAAATCCTGTTTATAGTCAGAAAACGAACCATTCCACCCACACACACAGAAACAACAAACGCATCCAGCAAGGGAGATGAGAAACTGTCTTGAACTTGGGGCAGGGAACATGAGATGAGAAAAAGAGAAGGGGGGGGCAGAGACAGAGGGAGAGCCAGATAGGGGGAGAGGGAGGTAGAGAGAGAGAGAGAGGGAGAGCCGGGGGGGGGGGGGGGGTCTGGTGTTAGAAAAACACTTCCATTACTGCCCATCAAAGAAGCAGCTCTGATTATTAATCCTCAGCCATGAAAACAATAGAAGCCACTTGGCCAGAAATAAATAAATAAAAACCTCCCTCCGCCTCGTCGCGCAACGGCAGAATTAGTACACAAAAGCCGGCAATTTATCAGATTAAATATTAATCTTCTGCCAAAAGCGAGAGAGAAAGAGAAAGACAGAGAGAGAGAGAGAGAGAGAGAGAAAGGGAGAGAGGGAGAGAGGGAGACTCCATTTTCACCTGCATTTAGTCAATGTTAAACACTGACCAGTGTGGACAAAATGATTGACGCGTAAAGAATTGGAGAGCAGATAAACAAACAAACAAAAGACAGCTAAGGATAAACATGAAGAATCCCCAGACACACACAACGGTGGAATGAGCCTATGCAACACACATTGTTTGCTCCACATTCTTACACGTGTGAAGAAAGTACATGTGTAATACTTTCAGGTTAAAATGTTCAAAATGACCTAAAAACAACAACAGAATGTAAAGAAACAACTTGGATTGATGTATTGTGATAAACCCCTAAGCGTCACATTGTCCAGATATCTACTCAAGTTCGCATGCAAATCAACAGCTTTCCTATATCATCATGTTCTGCTATACGTGGTTGCTGTTTTATCTATAATCCGGATACATGTAAAGTGGTGCGCATTTCCACTATGGGGTAAAATCCCGGTGTTTGAGGTAAAGCCTCAGACTTTTCCTCTGTCCATGATCAAGGCTGGACCAGCGCTGGGAATCAACCAGCCTCAGGCTGGCTTTGGAGTAGACCGGGGCCAAATCGGGGCTTTTGGAACGGAACATGATGCAACAACAATCAAATAATAAAACCAATAAAAGAATTTTGAAAACTGTCAGACAGCATTTCACTAGGGTTGCCTAGCGACAGATATGGTTAAGTTTGTATTTATAGAAAAATCGATCTACAAATATTTAAAAATGTTGCCCATGATCCAAGAATAATGCTTTCTACCTATTCAATGATGTGTTTAAATGTTCATGTCATGAATTTTGTCATGTAGTTTGTGCTACTGTTGCTAAGCAGTGTTGAATTCATGCAATTCTCTCGCATTGTAAGCAAAATCCCTTCTGCTCTAGCTAACAGAAATAGAAGACTGGGGCTAGGCACTGGTGTTTAAGACCAGGGTTAAGCCTGGGGCCAGCCCCGGTCTGTAATGGAAATGTGTCACTAATGTATTACACGTGACTTGCACACAGTGGCTTTAAGAACCTCCACATCCTCCCAAAGAACCTCCACATCCTCCAAAAGCCTTGAACCTCATTAATCGATTTGGTGATTGTGGAAGTCAAACCCGTCATCAGGATTTTGGGGTTTAGGATTCGGGAGAACACTGGGGCTCAACGAGCGTTATCATAAAGAGGGAAAAGATTCTGTGGCATATGCTCACCGGGAACAGGAACTTCTTGACTTCCTCCATGGCGTGAGCCATGCGCAGGTAGGCCTCTGGGACGGGCGCAAACACCTCGATGAACACGTGCAGCTCCATGGACAGGTGAGCGTACTTGGGCTCACCACTCTTCCGCAGGCCCTCCTCCTGGTGGGGGCAAACGAGGTGGTGATTTGGTAAGCAGACATGTGTGCTTAATAAACAAATAGAATAACAAAGACCTAAAAGGGGTAATTAAACTAAAACTGAACAAACTAGACTATGCACATGATTCATAAGGTTAATGTGTACTGCAAACAGGGTTATATGGACAGAACTCAATTAGGCCGAACATAACTCAGACATCAGAAAAGAATTTTCAGATGTATTCTATACCCCAGCAGCCATTAGGATCATAGACAACACAGGCCTAACACACAGCAAACACCTGGCATTCCTGCAGAAGACATTTACAGCCATTTTCCCCACACATGTATTAAACCTAGTCCTACACAAAAAAAGAAAGAAAAATGTTTACTTCACTAGTTTTTGTACTAGTCAAAATTAGGCTTGTTTCATGTCCAGAAAACCAGCCCATGGAATTGACGTCAGTATAAAAGCATCCCCACAGACAAGGGCATTCACAGCTATACTTAAAAAAAAACTGCTGAGGTAGCCTACAGTCTGATCAAAGGACAGGATAAAATGCATCAGTGCAAACTACAGTCAATACCAGCAGGTTTGACTTGTGCACATTGATCTATCACTACTACAGAGGCCAATGGTGGGTAGCATCACAAAGATGAAGATGGCAAACTGTAGCTGAGATTGAGCTTGGCGTGATAAAACGATTAAAAACGAACTCCACAAGCTAGGCTAACTGAGATAATCAAAGAAAATGAGGCAGACAAGTAGGGAGGTGGTGTGTTGCCTTAATGAGCACTGTTCTTTTCTGCAAAAAGGTGGTTCATCAGTGTCCTACAGCTGCTTGATTTAAAAAAAAAAAAAAAAAAAAAAGACGACAATTTTTAATATTTTTATTATTCACTGCCCTTGGCCTTCATCTTTGTAAAGCACAATGAACTTCCTCTGTGTATGAAACGTGCTAAATAAACTTGCCTTGCCTTAATGGTGAGAATGGGAGACTGATTGCAGCACATTCAACACAACACTTCATCAAATATTCACCACATTCAAATATTCACCACAAGTCAAATATTTACCACTCACAAACTTGTGTGAACTGCTCTTCCATTTCATTAAACTCTTTTATGCTGCCAAGCACTCAAGGTCTGTTAAGAATTTACAGGAAGGTCTCCAAAAAATGTAATATTTTTTAAGTTTATTTTGTTCAGTAATTCCATGTAATGCAATTCTCCATGTAATATTCTGTAAGAACTTTTCCACAATATTCAATTTTTTGGAAACCTACCTGTAAACTCATCTGTGCTCATCAAGAACCACAAAGACTACCTGTTGACACCTGAGACCCCACCCTCCGTTTTCTTTTTAACTCGAATAACCTTGTCGACAGCAGGCAGTGACATTTCAGGAGAGCCTGTTACCTTAGTTTTATCCCGCATGGATCCCTTTCCCAGGACTGAAATCTTGGCACCCGTCTCCTCCTGCAAGCGCTTTATTGTATTTCCCTGAGGTCCAAGGATCTTTCCCACAAAGTTGAACTGGAAAATAGAAGTGAGGAGGGACAGAGGGAGGGAGCGAGAGAAAGAACATGAGAAAGAACACATTATATTCATTAAATCGGGATAGGAACAGGAAAACATTCTTATGGAGTTGAATCAACCTCGACACCACAAGTTTTGTGGTTCACGACCATGTTTTCACTGTACAAGAAAAAAAAGGAAGAAAACAAAACCTGCACACTAAATCAGAACAGGCCCCTTGTTCT
Source organism: Tenualosa ilisha (assembly GCA_015244755.2). Taxonomy (NCBI): domain Eukaryota; kingdom Metazoa; phylum Chordata; class Actinopteri; order Clupeiformes; family Clupeidae; genus Tenualosa; species Tenualosa ilisha. Next base: position 2,400,218 of record PYXC01001262.1, read on the forward strand.
AATCATTGTCCAGGAGCTGGAGGGCTTTACAAGGACTTTGGGACACGTCAGCAGAGCAAAACGCATATTTTCAAGGGAGCAAAACCAGGGCAACAGTGAAGGAGTGGTTTGTGTAGCAAAAGCAGAGCACTTTACTAAAGCACACGTGGCAGTGGACCTCTGAACAAAAAGCACTGCTTAAAATGTGTGTCCTATGCACAGGTTGCTCTGCCCCTGTCACCACACACCTAGAGGCAAGCACACAGTCCCTTCATTCAGGGACATGATGGAGACAGATGGGCATGCCTGACAGCAGCTGCACAGCTTCCAACTGCGCAACTGGTCAGACGCTTCAAGAAGCCAAGAGGCAAACACAGCCGTGGCGACCAAACCATGACAAGGCCAGTTGTGCCTTCTGCAGAATTCCTGTTCCACAAAAGTGACCACCCTAAAACATTCGCCTTGCTTTTTCCACTCCATCTGTCACACATACAGACACACGCACGTACAAACACACACACAGTTCCCAACCCTCCTATCCAATTCAAATCTCCCTTTCCCTATTCCATTCCATATTTCTTCCTTTGCCCTCCCCAACCCAGAAAAAGATTACAGTCTCAAGCAAACAGGGAGGCACTAGAGGCATTAGATAAGCAGTTTGCGGTGCGTTCTGATTCGCTAGCTGCTCCGTGGCAGAGGCACAGAGGAGACAAAACCAGATCAGGCTAAACACTGAGACAATTACAAGACTCCACACTGGTTAAATGAAATCTGCGGGCAAACAAAATGCTTAGCTAAACGGTTAAGCAGCCTTAATGTCTGGGATTTTAAATTGGCCCTAATCTTATGCCAGCAAACCAACCATCTTGCCCCGTCATAACCAGTTCCTGCGAATGTAGCAGGTAAAGGTTTTGACACACGAGGACAGCAGAGGGGAAAAGGCATCTCCGCTGACGCCAGTTCGCCCTGAGCAGGTCCTGACAGCCGCATGCCAACAAAGTGCTTGACGGCACTCCCACGAATCTGTCACCATCATCAGCCGCAACCCTTCACCCGAACTGCCTCTAATTGGCTGAGCTATACCGTCTAGAACACGACCCCCCGAGAGGCACGATGCAGAAAGGGGGAGGCGAGTGGGAGGGGCGGTGTAGACAGGTTGGCGGGGCCACTCATACCTTGGGGTACTGTTTGACAGGTATCAGGACTCGCTCCTTCAGCTTGATGTTTTTCGTTGTGAAGAGGTCCAGGTAGGTTTCGGTGGGCTTCTCCTCAGCTTCAGTCTCGCCTTTCTCTATTCTTTCGATTTCTACAAGAAAGGAGACAACCACATTCAGCACTTAGGAAAAACACATGCAAACACACACACGCAAACACAGACATGCACGCTCACGCACACATCTATTTTCACATACTCTTCACTAAAATGAGGCCTAAGCGCTTTCTAATTAGTCCAAGAATAGTATTTAGACTACAGCTGCAAGTATTTTCTCCAAACGAGCATGAAAATGGGGGCTAAAGAGAGCACTGGAAAAGTGAGGAACTGCTGACGCACATTAGTGACCTGAACAATGTTTTCCACGGAGACCAGAGACTCGCACCCAAGGCAGTGCAGTTCCTTTGGCTATAACTGCTATTACAAAGGCAGGCAGAGCAAGCAGATAGCAAAAATATCAGTCTAGACAATCTTGCTAAAAGACACAATGAAGAATTGATTGAAGAAATTATGTAAAATTCTACATTCCAGTGGGAAAAAAAAATTATCTCGCATTTTCCTTTGCACTTCTTTGGCATTTTTGGTTTACAATTAGGCTGCCCCCTTTATTGGAAAGTGCGTAACACATAACAATACAGTGCAATATTCTTCATGAATAATATTGCCATCACTCTTCCACCAATAGACAACTACTCCTTCCTATAATGGCAACACTTGAGCAGCAAAGCATTTGCTATCAATAGAAGCATTTACTATTAATAGAAAATTAAACATTTCAGCACCACACTCCAGAAACTGGGATTTCATATCACTGCCACAGAAAATTCATAGACAAATATGGGGGAATGACAAAGAAAACACTGGTAAACCATGACGACATGGGCTACTTTCATCCTTTCATACATGAGGTGACATGACTCGTAAAGCAGTGATTTTTTTAAATTCTTCACAGGGGACTCAACAGCCAGCTTTTCCTCTGCTCAAGAAAACTTCTGTGGACACTGAAAAGAGGGGACCAATGACCCCCACCTGGCATCTACAGCCTTGCATATTCAAACAAAATACTGCAACAAATTATCTGACAGCCTCATTAGATAGACAATAACGTTAACTGCTCTTGGCATATTCAAGAATTACGCAGATCATGAAGTCATTCAAAAATTATACAGATCTAGACGTATTAGAAAAAAAATATATAACCTAACCATTTGGCTCATTTCATCGATTCAGCTTAAGGCATAGAGTCCTAGTAGTAATCCTTGATCAAGAATATTTGAGATGCTGCTCCGCGTGGAAAGTATCCATCAGCATCTGACCCCATTGCACAAATGAGGGGTAAACATGACAATTGTGACACAGTGTATTCATCGACGGTGTTTTTACAGCCCTGGTTTATAGTAACCTTGTCCCAAGCAGATGAAAAACATGTGGCGTGCTAAGTTCCGAAGATAAATACGTCTCCCATGGAAGAACACGGTCAATAATCAGCTGTAACACTTCCATACAGTCAATACATCTGGTTCGGGGCAGTTTTATTACCGAGACAAGACTCAACCCATGGCACTTCATCCGTCTTCGATTTCTTATGGTCAGTAATGTTATCATCTGCCACACTGTAAAAATATCCAGCCCTAATGGGGTCCCGCGAACATGTATTTTGTCACTGTCAACATGCCGAATTATGTTACTAATCTAATGCATTTCATCTTTTACAAAAATTACTGTTGATTCTTCCCCGCCCATGACTGGTGTAAATGCAAGGTCATTTTCAGAAATTCCCCTCTCAGAATATAAAACACCGATAGCTGCATCCCCGACGTTATTTCCGAAACTATCTGTTTCGGTTGGACATTAGACTGAAGCCAAGACTTCAGAAGTTTTTCATCAACGTTAGGATACCTAACGTTAACAAGCTTGAATCCCATGCTGAGTTCACATGTAAAAGCCTGTCCTAGGAGGGGACAAACGCTATACTTTGGAGGTTAACTTGCATGGCACACTGTCAACAAACTGCCCAAATAACGTTGCAGTAAATTCAGCCATGGATGTAAGGCTATATTAAAATTACACCGACTGTACACAACACGCCAATTAAACCGTGAATTGTTATCCTTTAGAAAGAAGGCTACAGTGGATGTACTGTAACATTAACGTTAAGTTACAGTGTGCGCCTGGGAATCAACAAAACATTTACGAATTACGATAAGTTAAATTCAGATATAGATTCTTAACACTGACCAAATGTTCAAATAAACGAAAAAAACGTCATGAACTAAAGCATACGCTTTATATGCTTCTGGAAGACATCTCTTGTTCCAAAGGGACCCCCTATGGAGTATGCACTACGTTAGCTAACCCTGAATTGCGCAGACTAGCACGCATGCTTCCAGTCAGGGCTCCGGAGCGTCAACGCTCGTGCAGCATGAGAGAAGAGTCCAGAAACATTCAAGTGAACTAGCATATTTCAAAAACTTGTATTTTTACCTGCAGACAAAAGTTTCATGGCATGTGTAAAAGATGCATCCAGGCTGTCTCTCTCTGCCAGCAGCTGAGGAAGATATTTGTTATCATTCTCCATTTTGAGTTTGTAAATAAGTTAACGTTAATACAGCAACCAGGCTGCGCTTAGTCGAGAAAACAGCTGATCCCCTTTGGAAACTTGCAGGTATCCACTTTCTGAGGGCGATGTTCAGAGACCATTAACCGCGTGGTGTGGACAGGTTCAGCAACTGCACTAGCGGCTTAGACGCGGCAAATCCCCCTTCTCCAACGCGAAGCGTGCTGAAATGGAGAACAAAAAGTCTGGCGGATGAAAATGAACGGATTGGAACGAAGCGGAAGTGATCTCACTCAGATTGTACTCTTTGATTGTGGGACCGCCCACTCTGGACTTAACCCAAGCCACTGAAAATGTTTTGTTGTGGTGAAAAAATAAGCAAATAAATCGTGTGCAGCTACTTTGTGTTTGTTTTTTGTGCTGGCCAAATAACTCATGTTCTTCACCTATATAGGTTATGCCAACTCGTAGGATACTGTTATCTTACTCTGCTAATTCACTGTGCAGAATATTGTTATTTTATCCTTTATTACATTTTTGCATTAGTTACTCGTGATTGACATTATTAACATCATCCTATCAGATGCATTGTCAAACTGCTTTTAAGTGGGTAGCCTTTACAAATCTATTGATAAGGTGAGATTGTTTCACATTCCCGGTTGAATGACTTCATAATGCGATATTTGCTGCCCCCTTGAGGTGAGTGTTCTGCAACAGCACCTGACATTGCACACTGGACATGCACTGACATGCTATAAAATAGAGATGCGATACTGTTGCGCTGATACTTTAAATCAATTAATGTCTTAATAGTGGTAGCCGACAAGACATCAAATAATTTCGGTATGAGCTGCATAAAGTTTACACAAAGGGAAAGGAAAACAATTAGCCTCTAACAACTTGATGACCTAATGAGCAAAATCAGTAGGCCTAATAATCTGTGTTTATATTTCCTCAGCATACCTATAACTGAATATTATAGTCTAGTATCATAAAAGCTTATGGAAGGGTATGTTCCATTATGCTGTCAGTGCTCAAAATGATATATCTCCTCACATCAAACTGTTATTAGTACAAGGCTTTGCAAGGTTACATTGAAGGTCCCTGTCACTGACAAATTGGATGATGGCATGGGTTGAATATCAAGTGATAAGAAGTGATTGCAAAGCAAAGCATGCTGGACATGTGCATGGTTTCTCATCAACAGAATCCTTAAACATATCCAATGCTGTATTATTACCATAAAGAACAGAGTGATTACTAACCCATATGGAAAAGTACTTATGAAAGCATATATGACTCTTATCTGTCCAAGAATAATGTAGGGACGATATAAGTCCCCAAATATGTGCAATCAAAGCCATTTTTCCCAGGGGGGACCTCACTAAACATTTAGAATGCTATACTTAGGAAGGAACCCGCTTTCTCAACAGCCCAGGTGAAGGGCTAGGTCACACATGGTTGTGCTGTGTGGTTAGCATCGCCACCAGGCCAGGGAAACCTTTTCCCTCTCTGCTAAGGCTTGCAGTGCTGTCACACCTGCTCAAATCTTTAGCATCACCTCCAGCACCTCTCGACTCCCCCCTTTAACCCCCCCCCCACACACACACAAGGTGAATGTAGCACGGTGATGCACATCATATTTAGAGTGAAGTCTAATTGGAGTTGTCGCTGAGTGTTTGAAGAAGCTCGTTGCTTGGGGTAGCCTGTCAAAGGATGCAGTGTCATAGATTTAGTGTCAATACAAATGTCTTACAGCTGTGTGTTTTTTTTAATTATTTGCGAATGTTCTTGTTATCTGCATTCTCTCATTTGTTGTCCTCTCACTCCCCTTGATCTCTGTCATCTCATGTCATCTCTATCACTCTTTCACTTACTGTACATCGAGACTAATAGTTTGGGTTTTTTTTCGCTAAGGTGATGCCATAAATATATCAGTGTGAATTCCTCTGTTTATCTGGAAATATTTACCATGACATGATATCAGATATCTGTGCTATTTTCTACTTAATTATGATGTGTGAGATTCAGCCTTTACCTGGAGAATACAAGAGGATGTGAAACCCATCCACTCCAACCAAACATTGTTTTGAAATCTATTGCTTTGAGCAGATGTAGATGCTGTTAAATAATCACCATGCAGCAGACATGAGGGAATTACACTGCTCAATATGATGGGAACTGGGTTGAAGTAAGAGTTTTATCTATATTTGAAGGCAAGAGATCGAGAGAGAAGGAGCAATAAATGAAGAATGAGAGAGAGAGAGAGAGAGAGAGAAATACAGAGAGAGAGAGAAGCTGACAGGTGCTCTGTTGATCCCAGGAAGCTTGACAAAATCAGAGCGCTTTAATTTTCAAAAAGTCTATTCCCCAGAACACAAGATGAATGTGATCTTTCAGAGTAAATAGGACAGTGGCCTGTGGGGATATCTGTGTTCTACTTCGCCGAGACAATCAGATGGAGTTTTCCTTTTTATTGCTGCATTTCTTTGTAGGTGTTTGGGTTTCCTTTGAGTGCACCACATGCATGTTAAATAGGACACCATTAATACCCTGGGCACTGAGTAAACAATGAGTTACATACAGATCACGCACCAGCCTTGAGTCATTACTGGTACAATAGGGACAGGATACAAGCCGATTTAAGATCACAATCATCGTGATTGTCCAGATGTTTCTTTAGACATTACAGACAGGTACTTCACTGGTCAGTGTAAAAGGGTCTGAAAACGTGTATAGAGAATCTATTTTAAAGTCCTAAAGGTCCATAGAGAATATGGAGTACAGCATCAGTACTCCACTCCACCTCTCTAAATAGTCCACTTGTTTGCAAGTCTTTAGGGTTAAATGTATGTCTAAATTGTAACACATTTCATCATTCTTCTAGATTGGCTGGATATACTGACTATAGTTAATGACCGACAAAAAGTATTCCAATGAGGAAAGATTGAAGAAGAGAAACTTGAAGTGTCTATTGATTGTGCATTCAGAAAGGATCATGATAATCACCACATCAAACAACATATATTCCTCATATTTGTTACTCATACAGTTGCAATGGGCTATCTTTGCCCGATAAGAATAAATCTTCCCTCTGCCTAAACAGTGTCCCTCTTGAAGACTTGAAGTTCTACTGAATGATGTTTTCAAATTCAGCTGCAGTTTATGTTGTGGAGATCAAGTGCATAACAGAACACACCAACTAATCTCAATTTTGCAATGTCATGCAAGGTCATAAGTAAGAAGACATTATTTTATTATCTAATTGGAAGACTTTAAATCAAGATCTATTACAAACTACAAAGTGGTATAGTCAAAGGGATGTTGATCAACATCAAAAATAAAATTAACAGCAAAAACTGTGCAACTGAGGCATGATTTCAAAGCAGTGACTTTGGTGACACCGTGTGGCAATAGAGAGAGGCAAATCTGTCTTCAAGATGACAGAATGGCACAGTTTTGAAAACAGGGCTCATTTGCAAAATGAAACACTTCAGCCAAAACTATAAACATTCATAAAAATGCTGTTTTGTTTTCATGTCACTGACACGTCTTCAAATTATCTGTCACTGTCAATCATACTAAAAGTATGATTAGAGTCATTTTAATGACATACGCCTATATTGGCAAACTACAACACATAAGACCAAATCTTTACACTTCTCTTCTCTCAACTTCAAATTTTTTCTCGCTGCTCATATTCTTGATGCTGTATTGTGCACTGGGAATCAAAGCAAAATGTTTTCAGAACAGAACAAGTGCTGAGATATGGTAACATTTGCAAAGTCTTGAAATGGTGACATTTGTAGAGACAAAACAATGGTAAAACAATAGTAACATTTGCAAAGGCAAAACAAACAACAAAAAAAGGAGGAAGGAAGGAAGGAAGGAGGGACCAAGCAATACAAGAATAATTCAAAACAAAGCAAAAATCTGGTTTCTCACCCACAACATTGTATTGTTTACTTGGTTCCTTGGTTGTTAAACCAATTTGTTTGGTTTAATTGGTTGCTTGGTTTTAAAGCATTATTTTGCTCACGGTTTTGCCCTTCTTTTTACACCCAGTGTTGTGTTATAGACCTTTTGGTCCACGTGTGAAGTCGGCTATTTTGTAAGGCAGTGGCTTGAAATTGCAAAGACAAGACATTATATATTTTGATGTTACAGGCCTGACAGGCTAACATCCATTGGGTTTTGGGTTTCCATTACTTGGAACCGTACACACGCCACAGACTGCCTTCAGATTTTCTATCCTATATCTCCTTTTCCTACCTTGACCTTGGTGGACAACTTCCTAGAACCAAGGAAAGATAAGATTTTGTTGAGACCTGTGACATAGAACCTTGTGGTGTCACTTATCATCTCTCCTTTCAAAGGATCGGTGTACCCTGTGCTAGAGGAGGTGTGAAAAGAAGTCTTGTAGTAAGAGAATCTGCTACCTTGATATTTCCATTCTATTTCACTCCTTTGGGAACCTTCCTGAGCTCTATATTGAATTGGCTTTGAGCTTTTCTTAGATCAGTTTATTGTCACTTTTAATATGTAACATCACACAAAAAATTATTTTTTGTTGTTGTTTAAAAATGAATATTGCACACTTTATAGACAACATAAGAACAATTTTGGCAGTTAACATTATACACATTCAATCTAAGAATTTACGCATTTAGTCACAGTTAAGCAATGTTTTTTTTTTTTTTTTTACAGAATCTCCAACCATAGGTTTTCATTGAATGGCACAGACACAACAGACAACACAACTGTGTGAATGAGTGGTCCCATTGTTTCTCTGCCAGCTTCAACTAATATTGAAGGGGGGGGGGGGGGGGCAATTTTTTTGTGAACAATGCTTCTACAGTTCATGAGGAAAAGCCTGCAGCATTTTTTCAAGTCCTAAAATGCAGTTTATATTCAGTCTCGCTATGTTTAACCCTTAGATAGGGAAAACACTATACCCTGAGAGAATAGAGCAGTTGAAAAGTTGAAAATTGAGAGAAAAGTGAGATTTCAGTTCAAATGAGCAAACTACTAGAGGGGAATCAATATGTTTGCAAAAATAAAGAATTAAATAAATAATGCATAAACTATCCCCTTTTGTATGCATAGTTTATGGGCAAGGTTGTACAACAATTCAGGTATGTTCACTGACCTGTTCAGGGCTCCGGATTCTATTCCCAAACACACACACACACACACACACACACACACACACACACACACACACACACACACACAAATTGGGGAAGATCCATAACAGCTATTCTGACACTTTAATGATTTCAAAACAATCACTTCAAAGGGCATAATTTAAAAAAAAAAACTCACCACTTTCAACTTACCTTCAATAACAGCACAACAGCACCTGTAGTTCTGCTCAGTGTGCCTATGTGGTTTCCCTTTGATCCACATGATCAGCACTGGAGGAGAGGTATTAACATGCCTCTTTGGCCTTAGCCATGCAGGCACCCTTCAGCTCAGCTCAGGTACGTAACCTGCAGTGACAAGGAGAGTGTGGCAACAGCCGAGGTGAGGAGTCACAGGTGAAAAGTCACATTTACTTAGAGTTTGAGTACTCCAGCCATCACAAGGACACAATAAGCAACAGGCAAAGTAAGGGAGAAAATACCATCAGTCTTCAAATAGTGTTTTTCTAATCCGTATGTATGTCAGTGGCAGTTATGTGAGTAGAAGAACAGGGGACAAAGGGTACATTCTCTCCAGGACTGTGACCGCAAACAGGAAATGCAATCCATTTTAGGGGGCATTCAAGGAGGAGAAGGCACGGAATCTCTAAAATTAGAACTTATCCTTCTAGCTTCTGGAAGGGCAGTCATGTTATTCAATGTTCATTCAAAACAACAGGACAAAGAAAAATGTGTTTATGTGTGTGTATGTGTGTGTGTGTGTGTGTGTGTGTGTGTGTGTGTGTGTGTGTGTGTGTGACCTTGATTATTTCTTTTCCCGTAGAAAAACAAGCAGTTTTTGTCAGCTTTGTCTTTTTTCAGCTTCATTAATTGTTTAAATATTATCCATGTGTCACCAAGAGCAATGTGTCATACTCCGTTTGTGGCACTACACTGCTCTACATATAAAGGACATTGGCTGTTTTGTGTTCTGTACCTCGGGTTGTGCTACAGTTCTTTCCTTTTGTGAGTATCCCTCCCAAAATGAACATGACTGAACATGGTTTGGCAACAACCCCTTTCCCGAGGTCTAACACTACCATTAGAATATTTTCCCAGGCTGTCTTTTGTTATTGAATTTGATGATAAATCATGCCGTCTACAACCTTCCTGTTCCTCTGCACGGGACGTTTGACGTTTCTAACTGACTGCCTGCTTCATTGCGCCAAAGCCTAAGTCCAGGGGTTTGCTACAACTGTCCCATTGGATCCATCAAACCTGCCCTTTGGTCAGGGTGTCTGCCTAAGGCATGGGTGACTGTCTGAATCTACGCCAAATTCTGACAAAACAGCCTTGATGCGGTTGAACAGTTTGAGCGGCTCCTGGGCGAGGCTAGCATAATGGGGTTCTTTGACAGTCTGGCCATTCAACTCACCTTTTGTGAGATTGCATTCTGACCCACCAACTCGGCATGACATGGTCTCAGATTAAATTATCTCAGTGCAGTACTATTGGTGCATGTAGAAACAGTAAGGGCTTTTATCAGCTAAGGTTCTGGGAATTTCTAGTTCACAAGTTTCAGCTTGATTCATTTAGACCCAGTTGTACTGCTAACTCATAACTTCAACATTCAACATTCTAACATTGAAAAACTGTAATGTAATTAACGTAAATGTAATAATTCCTCGGTTACGTGAAAATGTCACTTATCAAACTGGGAAATAGGCGTTTAAATATAACCTGACCAATAGAGTTCATTCTTTTTCACAGAAAATTGATATAGGCCATCACTCTAGCTTGACTCTGAGGACTCTGAGTCCTCTTCTAGTATGTGCACACCGTGCTGATGGTCAAACATCTGAATAGTGTCAGGCCCGACGATGAGTGTCTATGAGCAGTTGCTAGGCAAGGTTGCTAGGACAGAGGCAGTCCCTCTGTCCAACCTCTCACACAGACACCAGTTAGGCCAGATGCCTTGTGCTATAATTAACTTATAATAGCAACTATCCTTTATTTTGCAGAAGTGCTTTGTGTGGTTCATGTTGAAATTTGGAAAATATGACACCGAGTCATTCCATCAGAGAAGTGATGACTGACATAAAAATGATGTCAATGACTGTCGGGTGACTGGGTCATAATAGGGTGACAAAAATCTGTCTCTGCTGGTCTGTTATTAAGTGACCTATATGTCCAGCAAACAGAACAACAAATAATCTATTACTTTTACTTTTACTAAAGCTTTGTCTTAATAACAAACAAAGCCATCCAGTTCTGTGTCAAGGTTGTCTGTACTAGCAGATAAGACCAGCTGTGGAAAACATGAGTAAGGTTGTTGAGAGAGACCTCTAATCTATTTTGGCCCAGCCTATAATCAACTACCCAGCAAAAGTCAGCTGCACCCCTTTAGCGGTGTCTGTAAATAGCAAGACATTTAATAAGAGAGCATATATTGGTCTTTTATTGCCTTTAATCAGATAGGTTAGTAAAGATATAACAGAAAACGAGTGGGAGAGAGAGAGAATTATCCTGATGCATCAACTGCTTTCACATCTTTTCACTTTGTGCAAAGTGTCTGAAACCTATACATTGGCATAAGTTTACTTAGCCTGCCCATGCCTTCCTTCACACTTCTGCTCGATTATCATCTCCCTACAGTGCAACTCTGGATTTGTTCCCACTGAGATTGTTGTCTCAGGAGGCATTTTAACCTGTCCAATCAGAAAACAGAGGGAGGGGTTGTGAATGCAGAGCTAGAATGCAATCAGTGAAGGCAGGCAATGACTCAATCTTTTTAAACTTAAACACTTCAACAAGCAATCTAATCTCACTGCCGAATGTCCAAACCCTCTGTACGAAACAAAGTGGAGAACGAGGTGCTGGTTTTATTACCGGACTAATGTTCGCTCCACAGTGGGTTGATACTTCCAGCTTAAACCAATCGCTACTGTTTGATCATGACGAATGTTACACACAGGAACGCACTGTTTAAATTCAATGTTATTGCCTTCAGCCCTCCCTCTGTTCGCTGATTAGCCCAGAAAGCTCAGAGATGGTGCGAACTGAATTATGGATAGCTCCCTAACCTGTGGTGGAGCTAAATGAGAAATTAAGAGGAAGCACTAGGCGGCACTAGTCTGGCTAAGAGAGACAGGGAAGGATCAGGGAATGGCCAGAATCAGGCCGGAATCAAACTCCAGCCCCCAGGATTATGGTATGGATGCCTTAGCCAACTTCGCCACAGCACACCCCAAGATATGAGGAATATCAGATGTCTTTTTGTCAGAGACATTCTCATTTCAATGCCCATTTTGCACGCTTCTTTCTGTTCCCATAAACATTTTTGTTGTTTAACACAAAATAAAGATTCTTTCTAATCATGCATCACCTTAACATTTGTCAACTATCAATCAGGGCAAGTCTCCCCTAGTGCAACTTGGGGTTAAGTGCCTTGCTCAAGGCCACAATGGCGGCAGCTGGGATTCCAACCCACAATTTCCAGGCTACTAGAAGGCTGGCCAGGTTCCTTGACCTCTACGCCACCACCGCCCATGCAGTGCAAAGAAGGTGTGGAATATTGTCATGGTAATCCCAAGTGAAGCAATATAATGACAGGCGTTTACAACTACGCCTCAGTTTAGTCTGCCTGTGTCTCTGCGGTCGTCTGCTGGTGTGTGAACTGAGGCCTTGCAGTCTAAATTCAGTGGGTTCAGTGTGTGTGTGTGTGTGTTTGTGTGTGTGTGTGTGTGAGAGAGAGAGAGAGAGAGAGAGAGAGCTATTCAAAAGCTTAGGTTTGCATATGGACCATAGGAACATGTCACAACCAATATTTTAGGAAGAAAAAGTAGTCCCTGCCAATATTTAGCATTTTATTTTTATATAAAAGAGATACAAAGTTATTTCACATATTTTTTGCGAACTCAGTAGTATAATTTTAATACATATTTTGTTTTGTTCTGTGCCAGCACTCTGCATTCTAGAGCTAGAGCAACAGGGTTATCAATTACTTGCTGCAAGTACATTGGCAAAAACTAAGGGTCTGCATGCTCATGTGCTCCTCACTTGAAGCAAAGCTCATTGAGGCAATGGAGACAAGACACAATGGAGAAAGCAAAGGCCATACACATGTACACAAATGCAACCATGCCTATAAATGCTCAGTTAGATTACAGCCCTTAAGTAAATAGCTTACTTTACAGAAAAGCAAACAAGCCCTCTGAACATTTCAAACTGGATTACAGTAGTCTAGAGTGTAGCCTATAATTTTAGACTATAGCTGTGCTCGAAATATCTTTAGCTTTGGATTCAATAAGATTGTTCAGATGTTTTGATATCTCTTTAAAAGTTTGTAGAGTTCTTGAGCTATTGCACTAAGAAGAATGCAGTTATGCAGAATAAAATATGATTACAAGCAACTTAATGCATTATCTGTCTGGTGAACCATTTATCACGGTAACTCAACTAATATTGCAAAGTTCAGGTTGTGTACTTTCACATTATTTACTGTATGGTAGACCATATGGTGCGTGTTACGAAGATTGTGAGTGTGAGAGCAGTTCAACAGAGAAAAGAGTGTTGTTTTAGAGAGGAATGCAATATGCTCATGTGGTTAAATGATTAAATTGATTAACTAATTCCAAAGTTAATTTTCCCATGAACCGTTTATCACAGCAACTAGGAACTAGTACCATTTGAAAGCTCAGATTATGCACTTTTATGTGATGTATGTGGTGTGTACGTGTGATAAATACTATGTGAGCAATCCAAAAGAGAGAAAATTGGTGTTTTAGACGGAGATGGAGATATGCACAAATTTAAATATGTAATGGAATTTCAAAGTAAATTTTCTTGCAAACTGTTTGTCACAGCAACTAGCAAATGACACCACGTATAAATTCAGATTATACTTTTCTTTGATATGCAAGTTGTGCATGTGGAGCATAGCAGACGTGTCATTTTAGTTTGAACTGGCAGACATTGCTGCCTGAATTGATTTCAAATTGCTAATTGTGTCCTGAACACTGATAACTACACCTTATTATATTACTTTAGGCATCTTAACTCTGATTGCTGCTAATTTATCCATATAATATTCATTTATCCATATAATGTTGATGGCCACCATATCTCACATAGAAATGATTTCATTTAGTTAACCTTAATCCTAATGCACAGTTGCAATTGAGAACTTCCTGGGGACAACTGGGGACGTCTTTTATCTGATTAAGTAGTGCGCTACTCCTTAAAACTGACATCATAATGACAGTTTTACTGCAGAACCTCTCCATTTCCTCTGAGTGATTTGACTGCACAAATGTTCACCCTTTCTTGCTCCCCAGCTTGAAAAAAGCGCTTGTTACAAAGATGTGCAGTGAACTGTCAATCATCCGTATTAACAAATGAAATTCACAGGGGCACCTGCGGTGGCCAAACAGATTCCAGGGGAGTCCAGTGCTACCAGGGCCCCTCCTCTGGCTCTGCCCCTGCAGACACATGACCGGTTGGGCGAAAGACGTTACAACCCTTGAGACAGAGGGCCCGAATTCACATCCATCCGTCTCTGTCAGATTACTCTAGTTTTTATCACACAGCGCTCATATCACTCGAAACTGCACGACCCGAGCTTTCCAACTGTTACTCGCCAGTTGCCATAATGAACGGTTTGCAAGAAAACTAGCTTTGAATTTACATAAAAATAGCAATATTAATACAGCTCTGTATCCATCTCATACTCATTCATCTTGGTACAATATCTCATGCTCTTAACTCGAACACCACATAACAATGCTACCACATAACAATATAAGCAGGCGAACTCACCGATTTCAATGCTGTATGATCAGCAGTGCCCAAGTTAATCAAATTTCTGCATTATCTTCAACCCCAAACAGTATGTCACCATCATCTTATACTGCCAGATTCCAGAAGATCCACCCTAAGTTATTCTACTGGCATGCTTCCTATGTTGAGATACCTGCAAAAATGTAGAAAATTATAGGACACTACATATTTTTTCTTGATACTAAGGCTTATGTAAGAGTAAGAGTAGTAAAACATCAAACCCTGCCAGATTTGGATAGCCTCGACTGGCCTGAAAAAAAAAAGGTATAGCATGTGTCGACGGCCCTTAATAATATAACTAAGCTTAAAAGTAAAGGTAGTGAAATTACCCTGAAAATAGCCTAGGGCTATCATGAAAGAGAAACGAATCATAAAAACTTACCATAAAGACTTACCTACACAAGATTTAGTATGAATGTAAAGTTTGACCTATTTTGCTACCGTTTTTGCAACTTGTGGGGCAGGTGTTGACAACTGGAGAGGTGTGTATGTCTGTGTGGGTGGTTGGGGGGGTCTATCTCTGGATGGTATTGTCCCTACCAAATCTGAGACTAAACCTAAGCCCTTGGAGCTACTGAATTTAATTATGTTGAATTACAACCCACAGACATCATGTGGTGGAATTTTGTCAGCCACTAAAACTTCAACTAAATCTAAGCTGAGCATATAATATATTAATATATAATAATATAATATATTAATTCTGAGGTTAATACTCGGGGGTGGTATATCTAAGACAAATGCCAGGAATGCACTTAACCTCTTATTCTTAATCTCTCTTTATACTGCACTTTTATTACACTATTGCACTTTCAACTTAAAATACTGCAAATCTTTGTTAGTTTTTCAATGTGTTGTAGCTTGAATGTTATCCTCTTCTGTAAGTCGCTTTGGATAAAAGCGTCTCCTGAATGCATAAATGCAAACATAATGTATGTCAATGTATGACATTTTTTTTCATTATCCTTAGTGATCAATAATGTTTAATTCCTTCTTTGGAAAACCTGAACCTGAACAAAAGGATGGAAGTAGTGCACTAGCTCTGCTCCAAACTCTCATAAGTGTGCTTACTAGGTCAACCACACTGTTCAATCAATTTTTAACTGCAACACTGATAGGAGCATGCTAATAAAATACAAACAAGTTGATTTTGTCTTACTCATCTGTATGACCACACAATCTTATTGTCAGGCACAGACAGGCGGAGGCAGAAGTTCAAGCACGGAGTTTATTCAAACAAAGCAACAGGGGAATAACAAAAGTCGTGCCCGTCACTTTGACGGAGAAAACGGAAAACTATAACACACAGAATGTGGGAGGTAAACTAACACACAAGAGATACAGGTAACGAGGGGAATAACAAAGGCCACGTCCATTACTATAACAGAGAGAATGGAAAACTATAACGCACAGAAGGTTAAACAAACAGGCTAATACAAGCGTACAGGGGCAGGTGACTAGGAAACACAGGGAGTAACAATACCACAGAGAAGTCTAGGCTCGCGGGACAGGAGACACGGGAGATCGCAGGAGACGAGGGGCGCACAACAAACACATAGCAGTCCTAGGTAACATCAACGAGGCCAGACCCCATGTGAAGCAGGAGGGAGGCTTAAATAGGGTGGAGACCAGGTGACACCAATTAGGGCTCAGGTGAAGGTGATCGTGCATGATGAGGTGAATGCAAACAGGGAGACGAGCTGTGAGTCTGTGACGTTGAGAGAGGGGGCCGGGTGGCCGTGGCCAGGTCTGATGCAGACCTGACACTTATGAGCAATTAGAATAAATAAAAGCAATAACTGTACATGAGAATCCAGGTAAGCTTTGCAACTACATGCACAAGCATGTCATGATTACATGTTCCCATTACTGGGTGGTTTCATACTGGTTTGGTACTGGGTTCAAAAACATAAAGATATCAACATAAGTTTCTATTACATTCTAACCTTTCTGATAATACTGTACAGTTGTGTGGCATTTAGTTTTATATGAAAAAGGGAAAACGTACTTTCTGTAAATTATATCATCAGCCTGTGCAGGACTTCAGGTGGCGTATCTTTCTGTAGTGAAGACGTAATAGTGGAGGAAAGTGCTCAGAGTGCTGGCACTGCAGCTGGGCGACAGTAAACTTATCAATAGAAGCAGAAATGATGCTCAAAAAACACTTCTATTGAACATTTTTTTGACAAACTCAACATTTTTAAAGTGCGGTTACACAATTGCAGTTAATATACAGTTTTATTTTTTATACTTACATTACAAACTGTTGGCAGTTTATCCACGGTGTGTCTAATATTCGGGAAATTATGGGTAAGTGAAATGGACGTTTCTGCAGAAAGATTCCTTCATCCCAAAAAAAGCTGAGATGATGTACAACATCTGAATCTTTCTCCCCTTAGCACAAACTTTCAAGGCCTGTAAACATGTACTGCCAATCACAGTCAGGTCTATGGCACCCTGAAAAACCCACTGGCACACTGGACAGCCAGTTAGAGCCAATGGGGCTCTAGTGTAATTATGATTATTATAATATTAGATGAGGTCCCACTGGTGATTTTATCAGGCACTATCCTGGTATACAACTGTGAAGACTCTCATTCATCCAGGTCGTGGTAGTAAACAGTAAGTTGTATACAACTGGACTTCTTTTTGGAGTTTCAAGACGTTTCACCTTCCATCCAGAAGGCTTCTTCAGTTCTGGCCTGGTGATGGAGAACCAGGGGACATATCTCTGGACTGTAGGTGGAGATGTGAGCTGTGGACCACACCCCACATGTGCACATGATGGGACTGTTTCTGCACCTGATGTCGACGGCCTGCTGCAGTCGAACTTGATTTTAGCACATTTTCCTGTGTCCACTTGTAAGCTTTGCTTGTCTTAGCTTCTCTGCACCTTGTCTTTGTTTTGATTATTTCACAATCTGATTTTCACTCGTCGATCTGCAATTTGATACCTAAGTCTGCTGAATGCTGTCCTGATGAAGTCAGCCTCCTGTGTTGGACCATGTGTTTGTAAAGTGGTTGCTTAATTTCTCCAACATACAGATCTGGGCACGCCTCACTACATTGTACTGCATAAACCACATTGATGAGGTTGTCAAAGTCAAAGTCAAAGTGTACTTTATTGTCAATTCACTATGTAACAGGCATTACACAGAGGACTGAAATTGCGTTTCACCAGACACCAAATGTGCAATTTAAACTAGAAACACACACACACACACACATACACTCACGCAAATAAACATACAACTACACTCATGGACATGAAGTGCACACAGTCATCCACAATAAATAGACATAAGACATACGACATATAGGTAAACATATACGCTTCCAGCAAGAAGGAAAGGAAAGTTCGAGGTAGCTCTTGTAGCTGGTGTAGATTGGAAAAAAGTGAAATGTGCAATATGTAAGGTGCAATAAATGAAGGTGCAATTAAGTAAAGTGCAAGTGTGAAAGCACCATGGACCTCAGTGTGTGTGAGATTGTTTATGGATGTCAGTAACATATTCATGGAATGTTCATGGAATCCTCTTCATTGTGTTGATTAGCCTGGTGGCCTGTGGGAAGAAGCTGTTTCTCAGTCTATTTGTGTGGCACTGCATGCTGCGGTAGCGCTTTCCTGATGGTAAGAGGGATAACAGTTTGTGTGCTGGGTGGGTGGTGTCCTTAATGATATTGATGGCTCTCTTGGAACAGTGTGATGTGTATAAGTCCTGAATGGCTGGTTGGGGTGATCTGATGATCTTTTCAGCAGTTCTCATCACCCTCTGTGTCTTGGGATTTTGTCCCTAACCCTGGGGTGAGCCAGTTTCTGTCTGGGGGTGCTTGAAGTAGACTGGGATGTTGTGCTTGCTGAAGATTCTTCATAGTTTCTCAGATCATCCAGATACGTAGGGGACCATCATGTGCTTTCTGCTGTTGCTTCTCTTGGTGCCAGTTGGTGTTTTGACTCCATTTCCCTGTCTTTTCCCTGTCTTGATGAATGCCCAGTTGGGGTAGCCATAAGTTCTTAGTGCCTGTTTGATGTGTGTATGCTCCTTTTCTTTTCCTTCAGTTTTTGATGGGATGCTCTCTGCCTGGTGTTGTAAGGTGCTGATGCTCAGTTCTCAACAAGTACCTCACAATCCAGAAATGTCTTATTTACAGTGTCCTTCCTGGTGTACCTGATGTAGCTGTTGACTGAGCTGATGTGTTTGCATTGTTTCTCTTTGCGCAAAGCATCTGGAATTCCTCAACTGGCATACTGGTGAACTATAAAAATATTGAGCATGCCAGAGCCCTCTGTTCACTGACTGGCCAGACAAAACAATGTCAAAAGAAAACAATGCCTGACGGAGTGCTGTAGCTCACTTGATGCCACATTTCTTGGTGTGTGTGTGTGTGTGTGTGTGTGTCTGTTCTGATTTCCCCCAGCAGGAGAAGAATAATAAACTATGTCTACAGGAAGTGAAAGAAGCTTGGACAGTTTTCTGTAGCCTATTTGTTTTTCAGAGTCTTAATCCGGTAAAGGGAGATTACAGAGAACTCCTTGGAAAAGAAACAAACCAGAAATGGTTATTCGGGCCTGCAAGCGGAAGAGGTTTGATGAAGGGACATACGAGAATTGACTGAGTAATGCTAAGCTGTGTTCAAGATGATGCAAAACTTAAAGTATTCCATGAACACTCCACATAGTTGTAGGTTTGACCATTTTAGGATTTAATACCTGAGAACAAATGTAGACTTTTAGGGTGTAAAATAAATATACCGGTACATACTTGCTTAATTACACATAACTTGGGTAGTAGCCCAGCCACATGCTGGTACATTTAAACACTCTACAGGACAGGTTTATCTGAGCAGGAGTCATCATTTGAGCATTAAATGATTAAAGCAAACAGGATTGTTGTCCAGTCATCATGGTGAGTTTATGTAATTTCCCACAAGAGCTTTCTCTAAACAAACCCTCATATCGATAGGTATATTACTCTCTTTCTAAGCAATTTGCTTCAGTTGTGTCAAGTTTTAAAAGGCTAGTAAGTCCTGTGTGCTTGATCTGCAGGGAAAGGTTGGCTTATGCAGCTATGGTGCCAAGCAAGTTGACAAGACATTTGGACACAAAGCACCCAGCCTATAAAAAAAGATGTTTCACTGCTAGGGACAATTTAAAAATGAATGCAAGTCAGTAGAAATAAACTGAATAGTGGACTGCAAATTAAAACATCTTTCTAAATATTGTGGTCACAATTTTTGTAATAATACATAACAACAAAAGGATAATCATAATAAAATAGGTTGCCAATAAGGCCTATTACACTAAATGTGAAAAAATAGAGCAGAAGTAGGCTATTCAGAGTGAAAAGTAAGAATTTAAATGTTAGGGGTGCCATGGATGAAAAGAGATACACCTAGGGGTGCCCTGAGCTTGAAAAGTTTGAGAACCACTTCTCTAGGCTACTGTAATCCAGTTTGAAATGTCCTGAGAGCTTGTTTGCTCTTTTGTAAAGTAAGCTATTTACTTCAGGGCTATGATCTAAGTGAACATTTATAGGCATAGTTGCATTAGTCTGGAAGATTATATTTTTAAGGTAGTCTATCTTACAGGATGAGGATGCGTATAATTTAGCATGTGAGTACATTTTGAATTTTATGTTTACATTAAGCAATGCAATACGTTTTTGTCAAGCCAGTGAAAAGAGAGAAAATGGAAAGTTTTAACAAGTCTTTAAAAAATGCAATGATGTCAGTGTGGTGTTTCATGCTGAATGTCTGAACAGATGGAGCATAGAGCAAAGCATTCTTCTACACTGTGCTTATTGTGGACATGACCTCACATAAAATGTGGTCATCTCATCTTCATCCCCAAAAAAAGATTAAACTAACCACACATGTATTTTTGTTTCATAGTGCACAGGAATTTTGTCCAGTCATCGTGGTGAGTTGATGTAATTTCCCACAAGAGCTTTCTCTAAACAAACCCTCATGTCGACAGGTATATTATTCTCTCTTTCTAAGCAATTTGCTTCAGTTGTCTCAATGTTTAAAAGGCTAGTAAGTCGGCCTTATAATAATGATGCTGGCATCAGCTATATAAATGTCACTGCTTTTTGTTCCTTTAAAAAAAAATACAGCAAGGAACCACTTTCTCAAGTTTTTTGGCACTCCTGTCTCTTCATAGCTGACAGTCGCAAGGAACTCACCCGTGTCTTATTGTCTGGCTTCGATGTACAATTTGGCCTTCAGCGTGTTAGACGTCTTGCTCACGCATTCTACAGTATCAAAGAATGGCGCAGTCAAAAACCAAAAGTTTCTGTTATGTACCTCTGTGCAGAAATTCAAAGCAAAAGCAACCGTACCTATATTTCCATTACTTCCCAAAAAATGAAATGAATGACAAATGAAGACCAAAGGGGGGTGAGGCCTATCAGCCCTGCTTCAGTTGTCTGCTGCTGCCTAATAGCCTATTTACTGTATGTTAGCTCGCTTATATAAAATGCATGAACTTGCCATACAAAAACTGTTACTTAATGCAACCTATATTTTTTAAACAATCTTCTCATTAATACTCACAAACCAAATATTTTACGAGCAAAATCACTTTTTGTATGACAAGTTCATGCATTTTATATAAGCGAGTTAAGTAAGCCATTGGGCAGCAGCGGCAACTGAAGCAGGGCTGAACTTTAAGTGAAGTGTAATTTTAACTATCTGCCATGTTTGCCAAAAGTATACAATATCCCAACAAGTTTTAAACAGTCTTAGAGCACCTCTGAATAACACAGCATAAGTGCACACATATACACGCATGCATGTGCATACACACATGCTCGCATGCACACATGCACAAACGCACATGCACACACACACAATTGCTCAAAATCCCTCTTATTTAGGCTCAAGTAACTTACTGGGGGAAAGCATTCAAAACTCTCTTCTCAACCTTGTTTTTTAGCCTACTGTGTAGGAAAAACAAGTCTCAACTTTGCTTTTAAAGAATTGTTAAATCTTTCCCTTTTCTCTCTTTTCACTGGCTCGATAAAAACATATTGCATTGCATAATGTAAACATAAAATTCACAATTTACTCACATGCAAAAAAATATACACATCTTTATTCTGTAAGCTAGACTACCTCAAAAATATCATCCTCCAAACTAATGCAACTATGTGTAGAAGGCTGCGTTGCTGCCTTGCCACAGGCTGTGGGCGATTAGCCTAATGCAATGTTCATGTTGTGTACTTTCACATTATTTACTGTATGGTAGACCATATGGTGTGTGTTACAAAGATTGTGAGTGTGAGAGCAGTTCAACAGAGAAAAGAGTGTTGTTTTAGAGAGGAATGCAATATGCTCAAGTGGTTAAATGATTAAATTGATTAACTAATTTCAAAGTTAATTTTCCCACGAACCATTTATCACAGCAACTAGTACCATTTGGGAGCTCAGATTAGATTGCACTTTATTGTGCTGTTTATAAACTGTTTGTCACAGCAACTAGCAAATGACACCACGTGTAAATTCAGATTATACTTTTATTTGATAGGCTATGCAAGATGTGCATGTGTGACAAATAGTGCGAGAGCAATTAAACAGTGTGGGTGTTGTTTTGGGGCATGGCAGACACGTCATATTAGTTTGAACTGGCAGACATTGCTGCCTGAATTGATCTTAAATTAGCTAGTTAAGTGTCTTGATCACTGATAGCTATACCTTATTCAGGGATCCAGGAGAGTCCAGTGCTACCCTGGCCCCTCCTCTGGCTCCGCCCCTTACATTATGAAACAGCCTTACATTATGAAACTGTTGACATTTTATTTGCTTAGGGCAACAATAACGATTTCTTACTCAAATTTAATTTGTTTTTACCAATATTTGATAACAGTGGTTATTATAAATAAATAGACAGAATATAAAAGTGGATTAGTTCAGGCACCTCTCACTCCACTTCAGTCCCCTCTGCTGTTATAAAGTATGGTAGATAGGTCTTGTTTACTTTTGGAATGATCATGTAAAGCCGTTGAACAAATTGTGAATGCATAGGGTCTAGACGTGTTCTAAACATTCACAATAGTCTGACTGGGTTCTTGTAACTTAAAAATATACTTTACAAAATACAAAATTTTAGGATAGATACAGTAGAAAGCCTCTGTGACGATATTTAGTTTACCAAAATGGCGCCCATGGTTGAGAGGTTGACGCCCCTCGCTCCACTTCAATCCTCTCTGCTCCTGCGCTCATAACAGAAGATCATTGAAAAGTTTATGTTGTGACACAATGTGACACTCTCACTTATGCACACCGGAACTATGCACGTTTTATGCACGCTCCCATTTTGACGTATTATGTTGCCTAACCTTGGTCAGTATTGAGTGATCTTTGGTTAGCCTGACAGTGTCCAAAGATTTGTCCACATTGAAGTAACTTCAAATAATAACCTTGTCTATGTGACCACTCATCGAATTGGAGCAGCACCACTTGAGATGAGGCACTTCGAAAATGGAGAATCCATCCATCCGATGTAAATACCCAAATACTTTTGTACTTCATTTCAACATTCAACATTAGCAGCTAACATTCAATGTTTGCAATATTAGTGGTGAGTGTGTGCTGACTGCAATAAAGTCGATGAACAGCACTGAAAGGAAACCCGTTTTAGAGAAGTTTTGCTGAAGCCTTGTCTAAAGAAAATATGAACTTGTAAATTTTTATATATAAATTTTTCGGTTATTTGTAAATTGTTTCAGTAATCATTATTAATAAACAACAACTAATATTAGTAATAATAATAATAATAATTAAAAGGGGTTAAAGGCTTAAAAGGGTTACAGTACTGAACTGCTTACTTTGAATTGTACTGTTACTGTATAATGAAGTCGTAGAACTGTATATCTGAAATACAGTAACTTACTGGCAATAGTGTTAGTTTCTGAAAGAAGCCTCAGAAAGGTCTAACAGTGCTGTTATACACAAAATGTTTTAGAAAATCCTTTCACTAGTAAACTGACATTGTTTTTTACGTCTCATGCCTTCTGGGTAAAAATTTACATCACAAGCTTGTACCGGTCTGTGACTAAGCTATTGCAGCACATAGACACCATTAATATTGTTCCAGAACTCCTTGGAAAAGAAACAAACCAGAAATGGTTATTCGGGCCTGCAAGCGGAAGAGGTTTGATGAAGGGACATACGAGAATTGACTGAGTAATGCTAAGCTGTGTTCAAGATGATGCAAAACTTAAAGTATTCCATGAACACTCCACATAGTTGTAGGTTTGACCATTTTAGGATTTAATACCTGAGAACAAATGTAGACTTTTAGGGTGTAAAATAAATATACCGGTACATACTTGCTTAATTACACATAACTTGGGTAGTAGCCCAGCCACATGCTGGTACCATTAAACACTCTACAGGACAGGTTTATCTGAGCATGAGTCATCATTTGAGCATTAAATGATTAAAGCAAACAGGATTGTTGTCCAGTCATCATGGTGAGTTTATGTAATTTCCCACAAGAGCTTTCTCTAAACAAACCCTCATATCGATAGGTATATTACTCTCTTTCTAAGCAATTTGCTTCAGTTGTGTCAAGTTTTAAAAGGCTAGTAAGTCCTGTGTGCTTGATCTGCAGGGAAAGGTTGGCTTAAGCAAGTTGACAAGACATTTGGACACAAAGCACCCAGCCTATAAAAAAAGATGTTTCACTGCTAGGGACAATTTGAAAATGAATGCAAGTCAGTAGAAATAAACTGAATAGTGGACTGCAAATTAAAACATCTTTCTAAATATTGTGGTCACAATTTTTGTAATAATACATAACAACAAAAGGGTAATCATAATAAAATAGGTTGGGATCATGTGACAAACTGGGAACATTTTTGATTTTGTGAACAAAAATTCATTTTCAATTTTAGGAACTGGCTTTGGAAACTGGGACCTGGTTTCAAATGTGTTCTAAAGGAAATGCTTACAGGCTTTACAGGATTGAATATCCGGATCTGCTTGGACTTGGTACATTCGTAACCCATGCGTGCACCGGCACCAGTGGTAACAAACAACATCTTGACTTGGATCTACCAATAAAAATGGAGGACTATGGAAATCTATTTTTCATCATCGTATATGTGTCGAGGTGTTATATATGTGGAGGTAAGAGTCTCTAGTGTATCAGTTTGTTCATCAGCCTAACTTTCTTTAAAATCCTCTATTAGGGTATGGTATAGCTTTACTTCATCCATCAAAAATCGCAGCGTAGGCTACCTTTAGAAGTAGCTACTGATTCAAGTTTTTGTCTTACACTGTTTTGAGTCAAAGTGAGTTGATTCCCTCTGCAAAACGCTTTTCACTTGGTAACGTTATAGTTCTACACACGACGCGAATGCACGCGGACTGCCTTTTATGACTTTGAGAGAGCAGTGAAGAAACTATTTTGTCGCCATTCAGAACAACTCTTGGACCTCTGCGCTGTAGATATTTCCTATGCGAATCTGTGGAATTCGCAAATGCAGACGTGACTTCGAAATGCGTCTTTCTGCACTATGGTAAGACAATGCTCTTTGTTCCCTTGTGTCCTACTGAAGGAAGGGACTACTGTTTAAAATTTACTTTTGTTTGATGTTAGGTCGAAAGCAAATCTGGGATATCATGCCAGACCTTGCGCTTGTTGCGCACATTGTTTTCACGGGGGTATTTTACAAACCCAAAACGGTATCAAGTTGTTTGGGGTGTTTATCCTAGATGACCTTTTACTACTGAGATTTACTATTGGCTTGGTTGTCACGGGAATGCATTCTTTGCAGCTACTCCTGCTCTGATCAGGATAACGTTAACAGCCAGCATACCGTGCATTCTGGGCGTTTCGGAATAATGGGGGAAAGCTTCTTCCAAGTGGGACAGAATACGTGAACGCCGTCTCAGGTGGGAGCAACAAGTGGGGAGCTCTGAAACAGTTTTGCTAACAGAGTTGCCCAGTTGAGCATTCGTCACCAACTTGTCATTCTAGTTGAGTTGACATGGAAGTTAA
The DNA here is from genome assembly GCA_015244755.2 of Tenualosa ilisha. Classification (NCBI taxonomy): domain Eukaryota; kingdom Metazoa; phylum Chordata; class Actinopteri; order Clupeiformes; family Clupeidae; genus Tenualosa; species Tenualosa ilisha. The sequence continues at coordinate 2,425,936 of PYXC01001262.1, forward strand.
GTGATTTTTAGTGTAAACTCGGCAAATAACACCGACGGACAATAACTATGTCGTATTATGGTATTGTAGGTCTTATCTGGAAAATACCATATATGGCGAAATAGCAATGGACCGCAAGAAAAAGCGCCGAGCAAAATGCCTTTTGCCATCTGGGTTAAAAAGCACCCAGGCCATATTTATGAGCAGACGCGTGTCTTTGTTTATGATTGAGATTTTTGTTAAACCTTGCAGTTGCTTCCATTTTCCCGACATCCGGAGGGCAAAATACATAAGGCAGAGCAGGGCTTGAACCCTCCGGTTGCCGAACAGCACCTCTACCACCTGCGCCACCATGGCCCTAGTGGTAACTTCAAAGCTGGTATAGAGACTGTTTAGCTCATCTGGGAGTGAAGGGTGAGAGACGTGGACCCCACATTTCTCTTCTCTAAAATCAGAAATCATGTGTAGTCCCTGCCACATGCCTCTTAAATCAGTAGCATAGTTTTACGCAGGTCATATCGAAGTATCAATTGTTTAGGCCTAGTCCCCCCTAGATCAACTTAGGGTTAAGTGCTTCGGCACGACTGGCGAACCCACAACTTTTCAGGCTAGTTGCACGCTAGCTAGGTTCCTTAGCCGCTATGCAACCACCACCCTTTGGTGTTTTATAGTGGTGTTTATCCATAATTTTGTATTTGGATATAGCTTACCCAGATTGTTTTGGCTGGAACAACGTCTTCCACACACTTCTGTACGAGTTCAGTGACTGCCTCTCCATACTTGTCACTATTTGATGCATCATGGAACACACCCCAGTCAGCACAATCAAAACAGTCTTGTAATGCACTGTAATCTGAATCCTCAGCCCAACATCGAACCGTCGTGACAGTGGGTGCGGTTTGTTTTGGTTTGTGCATGAAAGCTGACAGGAGCAGGATGGATGAGTGTTTTTTTCCGATCTGATTTTCCAAATCGTGGGCGGAGGAGGGGGTTAAATCGTGGAAGGGAGAAACAAAGCGCACCCACTGTCAGTGACCTAGTATGCGGCCTCCATGTGTGTTCAAGTCGACTTGTTAGAAGTATTTAGGCAGTACCTTTCTCAGAGATGCCTGACTGAAATCTCCAGCGAAGATAAAAGTACCCTCTGGACGTGAATGCTGGTGATTGTCCCGACAATGTTTCCAAACTGAAAGTGAATTTTTTTCCATTCCAGCCCTCTATAGGGTAGCCATTCAATCTACATACGTATACAATTGTAAGCATCATTAATAGGCTAATTTTGTAGTGTAGGCCTACATATAATAAGATTAGGAAAGCAGCCGATGTTTTCAGTGATTTATTTTTCACAAAGAAGTTTTTCAGGGTATGAATAGCATTTTTAGGCTATGAGTAGTGGACTTCACCTCACGGTAAAGAATCTTCGGTATTCATTCACTTGAGAATTGCTGTGAAGTATTGTGGTTGAGTGTGCAGTGACACAAGTCATAATTTGCTATGGAAACAAGCATTTGTATATGGGTGTGCCTGAGCAGTGGTAATGGCACAAAAGATCAAGTCAGCCCACATCATTCCTAAATCCCACAGTGCCAATTCATGTTGTTTTTGGATAAAAACCTCAGCTAAATAAAAAAAATATGGCTGAGTCATATTCAGTGCTGTTCCAAATCATCACATCTCTGACCACATCATCTTTTATTTATGACCATCACAACAGTAACTGACATCCGTTACACGCACCACCCTACTCTCCCATCTGGGTTCAGTGAACTGAAAACTGAAAAGCCCAGGCTTCCTGTGAACTGACTAGGATGCTCTGGCTGTTTACATAGGAATGGGGGATCAGGATTCATTCTGTTACATTTGGGATTTTACAGAGAGAGAGAGAGATTGAGATTGATTGATTACAGGTACATTATACTCACAAATATACTTTGATTTAATATACAAATGTACTTTGGATTTAAGATGTCAGCAAAATATAATTTTTATCCTGTTGCGTCTTAATCTTTAAAAAACAGTATCTACTGTATGGACACACAAGTTAGTTGTACATTTAGTTTTACATTCACACACTAACCAGCCAAAATGCATCATGACGAGTATGTGCACAGGATAAAGTACCTGCTGTTTATGTAGGACCACAAAACTCTTGTGCCCAGAGGTGCTTGATTACACAAACCATTCCCAATAACAATCACTTTTTTGTTCTTTTACTTTTGTTGGATGCCCCGTATCCATGACCTGTTTGTCCACTGATTCAACTGTACAGCTCATTTGAACCTAAACTCTTACTGATCCCTTTTTGCCCCCCCCCCCAGATGCCTTTGAAGTGAGAGTCCCCCAGAAGCAGGTGGTGGCAGTCCATGGATCCCCAGTGACCATTTTGGGGTGCACATTTACACCTCCACCCAGCCTACAAGATGTGGTCGTGACCTGGCAAACCAATGATCTAAGGGTTGTTCACAGCTTCTATTATGGATCTGACCAGCTGAGTCGACAGAGTCCGGACTACAAAAGCAGGACCAGCCTGTACCACGGAGAGCTTCTGAGTGGAAATGCCTCTTTAACCCTGGCACAGACTGGCCCTCGAGATGTTGGGAGGTACTTGTGCAGTATCAGCACAGCACAGGGATCAGACAAGGCTGAACTGCAGCTAAACTATGCAGGTACTTCAAGGGGGAGTAAGGGGGGAATTCCTGTTCCCATAATTCTGGTAAAAGGGTGTGGATATTTGGCTCAACAGTCAGTCAAATCACACACCTGCCTTCACTGCTCCTGGCCAAACATTGATTTGATGGGATCAGTGAGTGTGTTTACATGCGCCGCTTAAGGCAATTATCGTCCAAATCCGATTAAAAATACCTCATGCAACCACGCCATCCGATCCATTTCAGCCTGATTGGATTGGAATTTCAAACAGATTGAGAGAGGTGGAGTACACCTTTTGATAAATCAATCGATGGGCATGTAAACGTGCAATCAGATTCATGAACTAGATTTTCTTGTTTACGCATGTGTAGGGATAAATGTGTGGTGACGCAAATATGCACAAATACGATAAAAGTAGTAGCCGCGCCACAAAGTTATAGAAATGACTGCAGACCCGTTTATATTTTTGCTTATCTTACCATAGAAATCTACTTCCATACTTCCATAGGCTGCTAAGTGTGGTATTAACTGGTTGTTACCTTGTTAACATTAACATTAGCCAAATGGGTAAGAGTGATGATAATGTAAGGTGCTGTCTCATAATCGTAATGGAGCACAATACAGACCTTTTATATCAAGTTCAACAAGTTAATTTGTTACAAAGTTAATGTATGAACATCTTCTAAGTCACAACTTAGACCAAGGGGTGCTAGCTCTGGGATGTCAGATTCCCATGTTCATGTCTAAAAAAAGCACTGAAAAAGGTGAAGTGTCCATAATGTCCTCTTTAACACAGGAACATGTTCCATTTGTTTTTATTTTCTGAAAAATTTGAATAGAAAATCTTTAACAAATGCAATTAGAACGATTAGAACGAAAAAGAAAGATATTTTTACACACAACATTTCAGGGAACAGACCAAAAGTGAAACAGAAACAGCCTCCCTTTATCTCCTTTTTTCCTGTTTCCTCCAGGCTGACCTTTGTTTTCCTTTCAGCTTTCTTCACAGAACCCAGGCTCTCTATATTGGTGCACAGCTCTAACTTCACTCTCCAGTATGAAAGTGAGGGCTATCCAGAACCTGAAGTCCAGTGGAAGGATGCGTCGGGTCAAAACCTCACACACACCACACAGGTCCTACAGTCAGATGAGGACCATGATCTGCTGAAGCTTCAAACCCAAGTAGTGGTCAGCCCGGTCAAGGTTTTCAACTGGACTCTCACTGTGGTCAACCATCCCCTGGGACAGGTCATCCATAGGCCTGTTAGCTTTGTCTATGGTAATATTCCATTTTCGTTTGTGCTTTGTGTGGGTACTTATTATTTATTTGAATATTAAAGGATTCAAGAGATAATAACAGCAGCTTTCAGTGTGCCATCTTGAACAGCCAAAGCCAAACAGCCAAAACAGCCAGAAACTTTGGCAACACTTTATTTTTCCGATAGAACTCAAAACACTTTTTCATGCACTTCATAAACAATTCTTTATGCACTACTATCTGATTAGCCTTAACTAATAATTGTCTGACACTATTGCCTTGATGTTTTTAAAAGATTATTCAAAAACAGTTAGAATAGACCCATAAACAACAATAAATATATCAGACTTAACTAGTAAATATCCAAAGGTAAAAAAAAGTTATGTAAAAATAAAAATGACACAAATGAAACTCACAAGAACGTTGCACAACAGCCAAATTATTAATTACTAATAAGCTTTTTAAATCTAAAACTATAGACACAAGGTTTCATTTCAGCTCCTTTTGCAGTGTATTTGTTTGGTACAAGAAATTTAAAACCAAATTTACCAAAATCTGAATTTGTGTGGGGGGGGGTGTTTCAAGAGCAATGGAACTGTATGCATGTTATGATATTATTATATTAATATTTGTTATGATTTAAATTTTAAGAGAGAGATCAGGTAGGAGGGCAGATTGCTTGTTATTACTTTAAAAAGGATGATGAGCAAGAATAAAATTAAAGCATTGCCTTTTCTGCTTTTTACAATGATGAATTCTAAAAGTGTCTCCAGTATAAAATGCATATAAACACCATATCCAGCACTGGCAGTATGCTGGACTGAACAATGTTCATTCTATTCCAGGGAGAAACATTTCCTGATTCTGTGTAGTGCCCCCAATTTCATTTTAACCTTCTTAGTTAGTGCATGCCCAAGTACTTGTATTCCTTGTTCAGTTTCGGTCCCATTAAGTGAATACATTTTTGGGGAAGATATACTTGTTTTCTTGACTTTGAGAAAAATATAAATGTAGTCTTTGACTTGTTTAGAATCAATTTAAGACTTAAAATGGATTTTAGAACACAACCAAATGCTTATTGCAGATTGGACATTGCTTGATCACCAATGTCAAAACTGCCCTACAGAAATATGGAAAATAAAGATTAACTTTTACTGAAGCGCCTTCTAGTGGTCACTAGTATACACACAAAATACTTCTGAAACTGCCTTGTTTTGTGTTAGACTGCCTCCAGGTGGACATAGCGCCTAATGCAGTGTGTTAAAACAGCATTAAAAATTCGATATAGGCTAGTGCACAACATACAGATGCAGAGAAACAATTTCATAGTCCTCTCTCTTCTTTTTCACTGTTACCATGTGTGTCAGTAGCATTAAGTAGAAAAACTGCATGCAGAGGAATAGATTGTAAACACAACTTTGTTTTCTGTCTAGTTTGAGCCTTATCTATGCAACTTTTTTTTTTTTTTTCAGATGACCAGCCTGATGGTGTGGATTGCAGCAGAGAAAGACTTGCTCTCTTATGTCCAGTTGCATTTTGTGTAATTGGCCTAATTTTACTGTTTTGGGGAAAAAAGATTCATTTGATTTAGAAGATATGATTTATGTGGCAAATAAAGGGCAGTCTTCAGACAGCAAATTGTCTTGTCTGATGATGAAGCATTGATCTGATGCACTGGTATCTGTGGGACTTATATTTTTGTTAGCAAATAGAAAATTAACATGTATTTAGGCATTATACTTTGCACTTTGCTCACCATTTCAATCAGGGCCAATGTGCTAAACTGTCAACTGTAAACTGTCTGACTGCTTCTTAGTCCTTTTGCACTAACATTGAATCACCTCAAGGCAGGGGGTATGGCTAAGGTGGAAGGCACTGTACCTCAGTAAACAGCAATAGAGAAAATAACGAAACCAAATGTTTTTTTAATAAGTGGAGTCCATACAAGAGAGTGAATTACTTAATCAACAGAGCCATGGTAACCAGACATGTAGCCTATGGTTAGCTAGCCCACAAAGAGGACAAATTAGCCTATGCCAATTTTGCAAGCTGCAAGTGAGAATGAGTAAAATGCAGAGTACCCTAGATGGCATTGCTGAATTTCAGTGTTCCTTCTAAGCCCTGAACCCTCAAAGACTTAACTGGCATAAATCAAGTGTCAAGTGAATCATTAAGCCAAGTCATGCCAGTCTTACAGTACAGGGTTTGGGTTTAGGAGGATGATGAAATAAGATATCTAACAACCAGAATGCAGGAAATGGAAATGACATCTAAATTTTCTACAACTACTAGACTACAAGTCTAATGTCTGTCCATCCAATGACGTCCATCCTAGCCACACCCCTGCCTCAAAGTACTCTACTTAAACAGTGTACTAAATGCACTCTATTGTAACAATTGTAGTATCTTTTTTATCAGACAATAGTACCATCTTCAGATTGAACTTGCACAGGGTACCTTTAATTATGTAATTTGCAATCAAAGTTGCACAAATTCTTGTTGCATTCTTATTGAATAATTTTGTTACCATAAAAAAGTGTGCTTCTATGATGGTGAGTGACTTGATGAAATGAAGAAAATGTTGTTGAGCAACAGTGGTAACCAAGGTCCTGACCTGAATCTGGATACAGTGTAGTGAACTGGATATAGTATTTTTTGTGTGGTTCTTACAATTCTTCATTTTACAGAGCTTACAGTTTAACAAAAAAGTCACTACATTTGAATCTAGATTTGAATTTGGAGATAGTAAAACTTGCTTTAGGCATTATAAATATTTCTGTTACTTTGTTATTGCTGAAACTTTCATGTCAATTTATTTAAAAAAAAAAAAAGGTCTGTAAATGTCCAAGGAGAGAAAACAAAATGATGCCAATTAATTTTGGAAGTTCACTTCATTTAACATGTTACAAAGCTTTTAGGGTCAATGTTTAAATACAGTCATACATACATCATTTCTGAGTATAACAATTTCAAACATGCATGAATGGTACAAATTCTACCTCCTTGTATGACATAACTTTTTCTGACTGAAGGCCTGGTTAAACATTGTATAGATTATATTGCCTCCTTGTGGTTCGCACTGTACAGCAGACCCTGAAATTAGTGCACAATTGTTCTAATTAGTTACATTTTGATAGCAAGAATTTGTCCAGTTGTCCAAAGAATTACAATAATGGAAGAGATATTTATCATAATTTGATATGATTGGTTTTTTTGTTTTTTTGAGGCAGAATTGTGCTTCTGGTACAAGTTGAAGTGTTGAAATGAAGGCAGCTTTGAACATTCCTGCTGATTTGATCACTTCTATAGGTTAATAATACACATATTTTGCTTCATTATCATCTGCTGCTAATAAACTACACTTTTGAGATACACATGGATTTACAGTGTTTCTTATGCAATGATTAATACTACATACATCTGTTGGATTGAAGGCACACAAGGAAAACAAGTATTTCTGTGTCAGTGAAGAGTGGGTGTGGGAGGGATAAACTGCATGGAATGGTTGGGGGGGGCTAACGGCTATGTAGAGATGGGTGTGGGCAAAAATATTAAAGATGATGCATACACACACTCACACACGATAACTTACTTAGCATACAGTTTACTACAGCAAAATCTCTCCTTTTCATAAAAGGGATATTCCGACTTATGGCTACCTGAAGGTACTAGGTTGGGCCAATTTGTGGGGGGTTTTGTTGTTGTTGTTGTTTTTATAATAACCCCTTGAGATGCACCATCTCGTTTTCAAGGGGGTCCTGAACAAAATACCACAAAAACATTATACACATACAAATATACAGACACATAAAACAGACAACAACAAGGCACAGAGCCTACAATTACAACATAATACATAACAGGATGCAATGATCATTCAGAATAAAGCCAATATATAGCCACTGTAATATGTACAAATCACACTGAAATTGAGTGGCTCAGTGAAGAAAAAAGAAATGAGATTAAAATGGGAAAGATGTTAAAGTCTACAAGGTACAACTGGAATGAAAATGAATGAGTGTTTGCTAGTAAAATATAGGTGCTTTAAACATAAAACATGAATGTGTTTCGCATTTGGATTTGTCAGAGAATCCATAGTGATGTGGTTGATTTGTTTCATGTTGTGTTTTTTTTCTTATATTCTTCTTTGTTGTGTGCACTTTGTTCCTCTATTTGTGCCTATTAAGTTCACTTTGCTGTGTCTACTTAGTCTGTTATATTTGCCTAAACCATTTGGTTCTTGCTGTGTGTATTTGATTGCCTCTTGGATTGGCTCGTTGGGTAGAGCCGCCCTCCACCTGCTTCCATGGCAGAGCTGATCAGCATTAAGTGACTGGCTGACTGATCAGAGGTGTTGCTGATCAAAAGTGATTTCAAAGACTCTGAACACGGGCATTTGCGGGGTGCTCTCGGCCTGGCTTGGATGCTGTGTGTGCGCGTGCGCGGCTCGCTCAGTTTCCTGGATTCCCTGTATTCCTTGTATTTTGCTGTTTGGACCTGGAGTTACTGTGGCTGTGCTTGGTGCTGTGCTTCAACTTTGTCTGCAGTTGGTCTATCGGCGCACTGGTTGTCTGGGGCTTGCTCACCTGGTTCGTCTCCTCACCTACACTACGGACGTCTGGCTGATTGTTCCTGGCAGCAGAGTTCCTGCCCTCCACAGTTTTTCAATAGGACTGGGAGCTAGACACGTCTGCTCCCAGTTTGATGGTGAGTGTTGCATCTGCTCCTCCTAGCTCAACCACAGTGTTGCCAACCAAGTCCTACAGCCCTTCTGCACAGCAAACTTGAACGTTCCACCTCTTGCCACAGTAGGCTTGTGGTGTTAGGTTATTTAGTGTTTCACCAGTGATTGAATCTGGTGTGTTTTGAACAGTGGTGTGTGGTGTGTTTTTTCTTCCCCCCCCCCCCCCCTCTCTACTGTGGTCATTGGTGGTCCCTCGTGTGTGTGTGTGTGTGTGTGTGTGTGTGTGTGTGTGTGTGTGTGTGTGTGTGTGTGTAAGCTGCAGGTGTGCCTACGTGGGGATATCGGACTAGGAAAGCTGTTGACCGTTGTCGGACTGTTGACTGGCCTATAGGACTGGGATCTGCATGGACTTCCTAAGTGTGTGCCAGGACCCGCAAGGACTGATTTTTACTTTGGATTCTTAAAATATTTGTGCTCAATAAAGTGTGTGTGTGTGTGTGTGTGTGTGTGTAAAAACGCATTGTTTTTTGTTGTATAGATAAGAGTTGAACCAGCGTAATGCAGTGTGTGAAAGGCCAATAGCATGAAGTTTATCCAGAAGAATGTAATAGTTAACCAAATCGAAAGCCTTTGTCAAGTCAATGAAAATTGCATCCGTTAGTTCAGAAGTGTTCGAAGAAGCGAATATCGGTTAGTTTTAGCAGCACAGTTTTTTTTTTGGAACAAAAGCCAGACTGAAAGAGTGACAATATTGTTTCCATTAAGACAGCATGACTGTAAATAAATTTTTCAAACACTGTGACGACAGAGCAGAAGACAAAAATTAGTGTAGTTGTTCAGATCTAGTACATTTGAGTGGTGAGTTTCCATATACTGGGTACTTAATAGGTGGACAGAGACATATTGAAGAGATCACATAGCGGATACCTAAGTATATAAGCTCAAAGCTTTAAAAATCTTGCTTCAATATCATCCAACACAGAGCCACTAATCATTCTGAGATTATTGATAACATTCTGTACCTCAACAGGTGTAATAGTCTTAAAAGAAAATGTGCCGCTAGTAAACCATGAATTATTAGGTTCTAGATAACAGAGGTTATTCAGGCACTGTAGAAGAAACTGATGAGAAGTACTGATTGAAGGCTGAATTTCTGCCCGAAAAGACTAAGTCCACACTTATCCAGGCAAGGTGCCTGCCTTTTAATTTAGTGGTTTTCAAAGGAGCATGTTTATCAATAACTAATCAGTTCAGAATACAAGAAGTCCCTTGAAGACACGTTTGACATTTGTATTCACTAATATCTATCCCAGTTAATTAAAATTATGTCGTAAATAAATTGATTTACATTTAGTTCATTATATGGACGAATTGCAATTTGTTTGGGAGGTAATTTAGGCAGTTTGATTTTCCATGTACGGTGCACAATTGCATGGTCACTGAAACAATTAGACATAATTCGTGATTCTAGGAACCTAGACTGAAACGAGTATCCAGTCAAGTAGAGACCGAGACGTTCTTGTAACACAAGTGGGTTCACTGATTAAAAGGGTTAGATTCAGATTTCCAAAACCATTTTTTAAATCAAATTAATGGTAGAGATGATGTTATTTAAAGATTCAGCAGGTGCAGATTGAGGTCTATATATATATTACCAATAGTAATATACTTGTTTACATGGAGAGTTATCTTTGCAAAGATACACTCAAAATGCAGGGATTGAATGTTTAGAATAATTAACCCTGAGGCCAAATTTAAAAGACACATAAATGGATACATCACATCCTTTTGCACCTATCTTATCTGCCTTATATAAAATATAATCAGAAAGTTGAATTTCATTTTTAGATATTCTGTTCATAAGCCAGTTTCGTATAAAGTAACAACAGCAGGTTTATACTGTTCAAGCCATGTCCGGAGCAAGTCAGTTTTGGGCAAAAGACTTATGTTTAGATGAATTATTTTCAGACATTTATCACCATCAAGTTTGATATTTCATGTTCAGGAAAGCAGCACCACTGATCAGACATAGTAAAACTTAAAGAATCACAGGAAGTAATTTGTGACTCAAGTAAGTTACTAAATAAATAGTTATTACGAAGACACACAGAAAGCAACAAAATACATAACAGATTCACACGCACAGACAATGCACAGACAACACAAGACAACAGGAAACAAACACAAGACTAGCCTATTAACCCAGGTCCCCATGCCCATATTTTTTGGTGAGTAAACCAAAGAAGAACTCCCTTCTGAGTTTAGCCTGCATCAAAGAGAAGACATTAAAGTGGCTCAAAACAAAACCATTAATATATTAAATTAGGTGCCTTTAACAGGTCATTTGAAATTTTTTAAGGGTAGCCTACAATTGATGACCACATAGCTTATAAGAAAAAATAAATACAAAATTGTTCAGTTAAGAAGATAGGAAAAACTCTCTCTTTTACGACACTGTACTTCCCATCTATGGTGGCTAGTAGACAGCTTGCAGGTGTCAAACACTACCAGTAAGCATCTACTTCATACAGTAACTTAGATTAGAAGAATTTTTGCATAAATGCATGAATGTACAGGTACAAAATGTAGTGCAATGGAGATTGTGACTAATTTCTCACTGTGCAACTAAGAATTTCTAATAGTAAATAAACAGAATAGTGTTTAAATAGCAATAAAATAAAATAAATATTGGTGTAAATTATGACTTAAAGGCCCATATAGCTTGGGGGAAGAAGCTCCTTCTTTTAGTGGATCTGTTAAAGCAATTGGGAACAGAAGAACTGGCTAAGGCTAGATTAAATACTGTTGTAAACACAGATGCAAGCTGATCAGCACATGATTTAACAATCTCCCAGAAATGCCATCTGGGCCAGCTGCCTTGCTGCTGTTTACTCCCTTAAAAGCTCTCCTCACATCTTGCTTGGAGACAGAGGAAGTGAGTCGATATCAGCAGTACAGCAGTTGTGAAGTGTGCTGCCTACAGCCATAGTTGTGTTAGTACGGATGCATTTATTACTGACCTCGAAGCGTGCTTAGAATACGTTGAGATCATTCACCAATAATGGATCCATATTAGCCGTAGTGAAAGGCCTTCGGTAATCCGTTATTATCTGCAGACCTTGTGATATACTCCTGCTTGTGCTTGCCATACAAATGCACCTCAACTCTCTTTTTGCCTTCAGAACAGCTGTAAATACTGGTCAGACATTTTGTATAGCCTGGTGACATGGCATCATGCACTTGCTGCAAATTTGTCAGTTGCACATCCATGATCAGAATCTCCTATTCCACCACATCCCAAAGCTGTTGTTTCAGACTGAGATCTGGTGACATTTCATTTCTGCAAATGATTTCATGTTCATGTTTTTTTTTTACATAAACTTTATGCTGATGAAGCTGTTTGTTACAGATTTCTGGTGGGCCTATGCCTTTGAACACTTCACACAGTAATCTAGAAACAATAGGCATCACCACCACAAAATCAGAAGCTGCTAAATTTGTGAAACATGGTTGTAAGACCACAAATTAAGTCTCTAATAATAATCTTCCTAGGTACTGGTATGGCATTCTCTATGCGTGTGTGGCTTGATAAAGGCCTGGGCCTTTATTTTTTGCAATAATAATTAATTATGAACATTTTTAGTGGTGAAATGAAAGTAATTTTATATTTGCAAACTTCGTTAACACCCATTGCCCAGAATCGATAGTTTCATGAATTTCGCCGATGACAGAACGCTTTCCATAACGGTAATATTATCATGTATCTTTGCTGATGCGCACCATACGCAGCGCTGGGATGATGCTGCTGTTGGCCAGCGGTCCAAAGCTCCTACCGCATCTCTGCAATTATTTGCATAAGAATATGAGATACAACCTGCTGACCAACCAGAACGCAGAGCATTCCGGAGTCCCTCCCCTGAAAGTCATATGTTCATGCTTTCTAGCTTTCCAAAGAAACAAGGTGTGTTTTGTGCGCGCAAGGGAGAAATACGGACTTCATTCACTGGAAATTCGTATTTGCTGTTTTTCTACAAGGACATCAAGTGACGAGGCTGAGGTTAATTGTGAACTGAAAGAAGAAAAAGGAAAACGGCACCATGGGCTGCGCTGGATTCACCTGCTCAAAGAATTCCCTCTGCGCTCTCAACATCCTCTATGTTGTAAGTAGCTGAAGCTGTGCAAGAAATGTCCATATGGTGAGACTTGAAAGGCAATTTGAAAACATTTTCAGAATGGCGTTTACGAAATGACAGTGGTTGTCGTAGGCAAGATGCTAATTGTTGTAAACAATATAGGCTACTGGTCCTCAAAGTGAACACTGCTCTATCAATTATTCAAATACGATTCATTGTCTGGAATTAGATCGACGACCGAAGGCCAACAACAACGTTTCGGGTTTCAACCAGGATCGTGGAAATGTTTGAATTATACAAAATCAGAGAAGAAATCAGCTGTTGTTCCAGTTTCCTCTGGTGTCTCCGGGAGAAAACTCACGTCCTGTCTTTGTTCGGGGTACAGGGAAGGCCTGTATCCTGCTTTATCTAACATAAACTATCGCAATGGTTACCACGCCAATGGGCTGTTTTTTGAGCGCTGCATTAGATATGCTGGCCTGCATGCCATACTCCCCCACGTGGCCTGTTATTCTCTAAAGAATTCGTGGCGGATAAATTGGATCACTGCAATTTTAGTTAACTGTTAAAAATGTAAGATTCTTGCTCCCTTATGCTGACCTAGTTGCAGCTGCTCGTGTTTGGCAAGTGGATAGGCATTATTCAAGACAGGCCAGTGTTGTCAGTCAGGCAGGATGTCCACAAGTAAATGTAAAATCTGTCAAAGCCTATATACTTTAAATGAATCCCTAAAACTTAAAAAAATTGATAGGCTACACATTGATACACATAACAGGATATAGTCTATGGATTTTCAGTGTAATTCTGCTCTCTTTCTAGATGGTGAGCTTGCTGATGATTGGAATTGCTGCTTGGGGAAAATGGTTTGGCCTGGTTTCCAGCTTTCAGGTGGTGGGGGGTGTCGTCGGCGTTGGGGTCTTCTTGTTCATTGTTGCCCTGGCCGGTCTCGTCGGGGCCATGAAGCATCATCAAGTCCTGCTCTTCTTTGTATCCTTTACTCCCTAGGAGGTGTGGTTGTTTTGTAGGTCAGGTGATGTTTAGGGTTCTCACATTTAATAGTTAATCCATCTAGCTGACTGAGAACATATCAATATACCTTAATAGAAACAGGATATAAATGATCGTCCATGATCCTGTTTTGAAGGAGAGTGGATATGGATTGTAGGCATTAAATCTCACAGTTAAAAGAAGGCATCAGCACATAGCATGTTAATGTGAACATGTGAGTCTGCTTCAAGACTATGAAACTATGTAAGTTTATCAATTAGCTATGAGTTAGATGGAATGCATTGTAGTGGATGTCAGGTCAATCCTGCCAAGTCCACTCTAAAATAATGTGTGACTAATGATGATAAAACTCACTATTAAAGAGCTTTGTAGTCATATTTCTGGGTTGGATTTGCTAGCTTAACTTGGCCGTGCACTGTCCAGTGATGCGTGTTTATGTAACCAGACCTGCGTCGTTCAGATCCAATTTCACACTGCGACAAAACACAAGGCCTGTGTGGATGGATGCTTTAGAAGCTCAGTTGTGGCAATGTGTTGGCATTTCGGTTGATATCATCAGCTCTGGAAACACCTCAAACCATGTCTTCGCTACTGCATGCTGAAAATATTCAAGAACCTGTAGGACGTGAGAGGGTATTTTAGAGATCATGTCACTGAGCCAACACATTGGACACCTTTGTGTGTAACATTGGTGTTGTGGTGACACTAATACTGGTACACACTGTGCGAATTTAACTGTGTTCTTTTCTGCATTTAGTGGATTTGTGCCTTAACAGCTGAAACTCTAGTACATGATCATTCTGTTCATGGTTTTTGTGGTGCAGTTTTCAGTGTCCAGCGCGTGTCTGGCCATTAACAAAGAACAGCAGGTATGTATGGCAGGACAGGAAACGATTCTGCATACAGGCAAGCATAAGCCCTCTTTATGCAAATCCCACTAACTAAATAGACCTCACGCCTTTAAGCAAATATAGAGCCATTGCACTTATGATAACAGGTAGATGGTAGCTTTTCCTAAGCTGTCAGCAATAAGAAAACCTTTCAGCATTGCTGCCATTACTCCACCTCTTTTACCTCTCAGCACAGAGTTTTCTGATTCAGTCTCTCTTTGTCAGTGATTATGTAATTCATGTAAACATAGTGGCATAGTCACTTGTGAGGAGTAAACAGGTATTTCCATTAGTGTGGAGAGAATGAAGAGTAAGTATTTGTGCTGTGTATTTGAGTGTGTGATTAAGAGTGTTTGCATACTAATATGTCATCTGCTATGCACACTTAAAAGGAGCACCTGCTTGAGGTGGGTTGGAACAACTCCCTTGACACTCAGGCTGATGTGGAGAAGACATTGAACTGCTGCGGATTTCATAATTTCGACCTCAATGTCACTTGCCCCGCAGTAAGATGCTAGCAACACACACCTATACAAATTGGACTTCATCTTATGTTGTTGACTTCATTTTTCATCTTGTGGAGGGAACTAAACTTGGTTTTATGTTTGCCAACCTGCCTGTAACTGCGCGGTTGAATGACAATTTATACCCTGTTAAACAATCTAAAAATAGCAGGCAGAATATTTAGTGTAGCCACAATTTCTAGTTGGCTGGTTTGCATGATCACCTTACAAAAAAGTGTTTCAGCTGTTGTACCTAATTACACTATGATGATGTTACAGTGAGACTAGGTTGATTCTAAGGCCTTTCTCCTCCACAGACCTGTTTTGCTCAACATACATGTACCCCATGTGCTGATAAGATCCAAGAACATGCAGGAGAGGTGTTGCAGTTTGTTGGTGGAATTGGCCTTTTCTTCAGCTTTACTGAGGTGAGCTCATCTTTCTTTCTCATGAAGAAGGCAAAACTCTAGTTACACACAAGCATTAGGCCCATGACCCAAAACATCAGGAAGTAAATTATATTTTCTCTAAGAATGTATGTGGTCGCCTCGCTCAGTTACTGTTAAGCAGTCTAACTAGTTTTGTTTCATGTACTGATCATGATGGCTCACTTCCTGTTTGTGGTAGCCGCACCAGGATGATGATCTGCGGACTTAATGTGCCACACGTTTCAAAATTTGTTGTTTTGTCAAATGTAGTTGTTGTTTCTGCGCTGCCACCTACCCCCTCAAAGGAAATTTGCCGTCCGTGTCCACCATCTGTCATGTAGTGGTCCGCTTTAAAATCTCACCAGTGCATCCAAGGTTTGGCACCGTGTGGGCTGTGTGTAGGAGTAGGTACCATCTGTGGTAGCCCAAGAGTACTCTGTGGTTGGTTGATGCCAGCTTGCCAACTTGTGGCATGAAAGCACAAGACGATGACCCATGACCCGCATTTTCCTTTCACTTTCAGATTCTTGGTGTGTGGCTCACGTACAGATACAGGAATCAGAAGGACCCGAGAGCTAATCCAAGTGCCTTCCTGTAGCTTCCCTCACGGTCCGTGGTCGTTATGGTGACCCTTTGCTGCATTCTCCTGCACTTCTCTGAACCCCTGAACTTTTTTTTTTGAGGTTTTGTTTGGATTGGTTGTGTGTGTGTGTGTGTGTGTGTGTGTGTGGTGTGTGTGTGTGTGTGTGTGTGTGTGTGTGAGGTATGATTTGGGAAGTGTTTTCTAACTAACTGCTTGATGTGCTGAATTTGCAAGAGTGCTGTGTGTTTGAGTCAAATTATTCTGTACATTATAATTGAGTTGGTCCACTAAACGGGCGTTTCTCTCTGAAAACTCCCACAGGAAGTCTGGCTTGAGTAACTTACTATGTGTGTACTAGCCTCTAATGACCTAGATAGGCACGGAATAACTGGGCTGGTGACTGATGGCCTTCTGATTAACATGAGCTTTAATGGTTTGGGGTTGAAAACTGCTGCTGTGTCATTGAAAACAACTGTTGTAATGATAATTTTAATATCATTCAAGCGTATGGGACTGACTGGAATATTTATATGACTTGTTTTAGTTACACACCTCCTGGTGGGAGGTGTATAACGATCATTTGATTTATGGCTGCCTTCCCAGTTCTCACAAACTCTTGTGAAAGGACTGCATTAGTGTGTCTCAATCTCAATCATTTTTTTTTGATGTGCTTTAGCTATAAGTCATTGCAATAAAATTCCCGTCAGCATCATCAGGATATGTATTATATTATATTACATGACACCTCTGGAATGTGAATCATAATTTGTAATGGATGCATAATGAGGAAATGACTACGGACGAATTTGAGTGGAGAGTAAAACGGCTTCCTCCTTGAATCGAAAACAGGTGACTGGTTCTTGAGAGTTTCTTTGTGAGGCAGGTACTAATCTTATTGCGATGCCAGCTGTGCAGGTGTGTGGAACCAAGGTGAATAAGGTGAATGCACAAGCATGCCTGTTTTGTCTCTCCTTACTTGACCCCTGTCACAGTGTGCGCGCACACGCACACACACACGCACGCACGCACGCACACACACCAAATATCACTTAGCTGTTATACTATGAAGGCACTACATCAGAATATCTCTCAATAGAAAGGTTTGGTTTGTGTGGTTTTTAGTCTTTCTCTTTTTTTGCTTTTGAGCTCTGGAGTGCATTATTATGAGGAACAATGAAGGTATTAGAACTGCTGTCTTTGTGTATGTGTGTGTGTGTGTGTGCGCGTGTGTGTGTGTGTGTACATTTGACCTCTTGCATGATGTTTGGTTTGAACTGTGTGCCCTTGTATGAAGGTTCTGTGAACTGCACCAAAGTGTTGGGAAATGATATGAAAATAAACCTGAAATAACACCCCCTGTCCTCAAGTTGTCAGAGGCTTTGTCACAAATATAACAAAAATGCTTTTTGTATCATTGAAACAAAGGCCTTTCTTTGCAGTGCCCGTTTAAACCAATCAGAGACCGACACATTTTCTCTGCTCCATAGTCCCAGAAACTCATTAAGCAACAATGGCGATGTTTGGGCAGCTTTTGGTAGCCAGGCAACAGAGTGACTCAGAGTAAAGCATGCCAACTCCTTGGCCCTCCCCTCCAGGATGCGGGATGGAGTCACACTCCTTTGATTTCACCCAGACTCCTTTTCTGTTAGGCTTTAGGCAAACATAGCAGCGACACACAGTGACCGGACCAGTAAACCCAAAGACATTCTTCTGACTATTTTTACTGATCTAATCAAGTTCAGGAAAGTAAATACTAAGAGTAGCCTTCTCTCACGAAACAGGATCCATTTAGGAATAAGTGATCGACAAAGCTGAATAGTGTTGACATGAATATTGATGAAGCGTACCGGGTGCAATATTTGAATGAACAAACATAGTCATAGCTCTGAAATATTTCCTATATTTAGGTATAGTTGAGGTAGCCCATGCATACTTCCATTTTCTCTGAAAAGGATGCAGACAGGAACTTGTATTTACTGATAAAAATTAAGTTAAGGAACGGGCCAGTCTATTCATTCTTTAGGATAATGTACAGAATAACCCGAGGCCATGTTGGTATGTCAACAAAGGTATGTCAGTACACTTTGAAATGTTGAAATAATTGTATTCTCCAAAATGTAGCTATTTCATTACCTACATAAGTTTAGTTGGTGTTTCTCTATCTATCTATCTATCTGTCTATCGATCTATTACTTACTTATATACTTAACCTTTCACTGCCCTTTAGAATGATTTGCGTCATGGGGCTCAATTTGCTGTAAAAGTTTTTTCGCAATTGCTAAAACACTAGACCCTATTCTCAAATGCCCGAACACATTTATTGAATTAATCTCTTCTTAGGCAAAACCATAGACTACTTTCACCTATGTAGGTGTATTTTGCAAAACTCATTAACCCTTTTTGCAAAACTCTAAATACCTTTTGCATTGTGATGCACTTCTTAGTTATATTGTTAAACAAACAAGGTGGAAGGTGAACACAATCAAAGCCCAGACAAAGCACTATAACTCAAAATCTCAAACAATTGTGTCTAATGATGTGAAAACCAACAGGCTAGTTAGAGTTTTATATTAACAATAGACAGAAACCAGAGGTGCAGAGGAAGACTGATTTTTTTTTTTTTTTTTTACCAATTATTTCTTTTTATTGCAATATTTTAATTTTTGATTGTAGATTGTTGTTGTTGTTCCCCTATTCATTTTTATTGTACAGTAGATAGTGAATCCTAACTCTTTTTTTGGTTGTGCAAAATGCATTTACAGTACTGTATTGAAATTGATAAATATTTAGGTTGCAGGCCAAATAGAGCACCCCCCTACCCTATTTGAATGTTTCTGTAACAGTGGAAATTTTGGGATGCACTACCTGTTTCAGCTGACCATTGTTTTCAATGCCATTTACAGTAATTCCATTGAAATACTGGTGCATTGGAAAGCTATGGATTGTCTGTGAGATGTTGGGACAAGTCTCAGTGCATGTTCATCACATCTAGAGATCACAGGCTTTCAGAAAATATCTAACTTATGCTGTTTAACCTGTGTATGTGCTCTTTATTGGGTTTGCTGGGTTTATCCTTGATTCAAAAATCTTAACAGTAACGTAGGCCCTACGGGGTAAGATGATGCATTTTTGCCTTATGGGCTACACTCTGACCCTATTTTTCCCACAGCCTAAATGTTGCAAAACAGTACTGCACATGCATTTTGCATGGCCAAAAAGGAGTCAGGATTCAGCATTTATGAAAGGAATAAGGAATCTAAAACTCGTCCCCCGCACCTCTGGTTTCTGTCCATTGTTGATATAAAAACCCAGCCAGCCCGTGCCAACTCTTAACTGGCTTATATTGGTTGCCACATCATTAGACACAAGTGTTATAGATTATGAGTTGTAGTGTTTAAATGGTGACATCTGTGCTTTAAAAGCATACCAGGTAAGACTGCGTTTTTTTTTATCTCCGGAGGTCCTCCTACAGTCATCGATTTTTTTGAAAAACTAACGACAACACTACATTCTCACCAATCCATGTTAATTGACTTGCAAACCAAAGACTAGGAACCAAGATGGTCGTTTTTATGTGTGTGACATTGACTGACAAGCCAGTAATCAATGTGATTTTGGTTTTTATCAAGTTTCAGTTTCGTTTCTTCCTGGTAGGTGTTTCAGATCCTGCAAGTGTAATTGCCAATGAATCTACCCTAGAGGCCACCGAGAGATCCTTTATTCGCTTTGTAATGAGCCATTTAATCATCAAAGTGACTACGAAGCTGGTAAATTAACCTAAAAACGTTACCTAGTGTGCTTTTAATTGTGTTCACCTTCCACCTTGTTTGGTTAGCAATATAATTAAGAAGTGCATCACAATGCAAAATGTGCTTCATTGTATGAGAATGTGTTTTGCAAAAAGGGTAAATGAGTTTTGAAAAATGCACCTACCTAGGTGAAAGTAGTTTCTGGTTTTGCCAAAAAATTGATGAATTCAATAAATGTGTTCAGGCATTTGAGAATTTGATTCAGAAAATAGGGTTTAATGTTTGAGCAATTGTGAAAAACTGTAACCTGTGTATGTGCTCTTTGTTTATTCTTCATTAAATCTTAAACAGAGGCCTTATGGAGACGATGTTTAATCTTGTTTAATCCTGCTCTGCAGGATATTGCCTGCTGTGTGAATGATCTGAGACCATTAGTTCTGAACACATTTAAAAGTGTTTTGAGGTGATTGTTCAGTTTTGTAACAAGATTCAAGGGTTTCGAGAATGTAGTTTGAAAAATGGGTTTTGTGTTAGATGGTTTCAAAAAATGTGTTTTAGCAATTGTGAAAAACTGTAATGACTGTACATGGACTTGAGTATCCCAGTACAGAAGTATTAAATTCATAACATTTGCTAAAAAACATTCTAGGGTGCTACACTACTCACTAGAAAAGAAAAATCACATCTGAATATCTACATTTAAGCCTCAAGAAATTAAGGAAGCCTATATTGACCCCTTTATTAAAGGGTCCTATAAAATGGTTTATGAATGGAAAACAGTTTTGAAATCATATTTGTATGCAATTCAATGCAATCCTATTCTTTAATAGATTTTATAAATGCCATATGGAATAAAAGAGCATGTGAAAAATAATTTGAGAACTTGTGCATTTATTTAAAAAGGCATGTCATACATTACATCAAAAAGAAAAATGACAGTAAACAGAAACTAAAAACAAAATTGAAAAGTGAAATAGTTCTCCAGTGCTTGGCTTAAATCAGTAAACCAGGGCAGAGTGATCCATCAACACTCCAGTTTGTGGACTTCACATGAAAGGTGGTGGAGACACAGTCCTCAGTCTTACAGCTCTGTCTTCAGGAATTTCTTGGCCTTCGCCATGTTGCTCAACACTGTCAAATTCAGAGATAGAACAGGCTTAGTCGTAATTATTATGAAGCCAAATGGAATCTCACAAAAAAGATGTGTCTTCAGACAAGATTGCATATAGTTTAGCATTCAGTCAATCCCAGTCAATCCCAGAAAATAAGTATCAGAGGCTTCCAAGGAACACTTACAGAGTTTGATATCAGTTGGCTCATAGGCATACATGCGGTTGGCATAGCGTCCAGTGATGTCCGCACGCACAGTCATAGAAGGATCTGGAGAAAGGGGTTTAGCGTTAACATGGTATAGAGACCAAAATTTCAAATGACACCCAAATAGGACAGAATTTTCCATGCTGGTGTCTGCTGCAGTGTTTTGTAACTCTAAATGGGAGAAGCAATGTTGATATTATAATTTTACAGATCTAAATGGGAGAAGCAATGTTGATATTATAATTCTACAGATCTAAATGCAATGTTGAGGCCTATATTATGATGTTTTATTATAGTTCTACAGATGATAAATAGGATAAGCCATTAATGAATTCTAGATACGTAAATGGGAAATGGGGGGAAAAAATGGGAAAATGTATCACTTACCAACAAAAACGATCCTAGGCACATACTGACCATCAGGCGAGAGATGTTTATCAGTGGTTTCATACTGTATGTGGTGGAAGCACAAATGTAAAAAATCATATTACCAAACAGAAATCACTAACGTCTGTGCCTGAAAAAGGTACATTGTATAAGATCTGATGAGAAATATGTAAAATGTGCAGGAGAATGTATTTAGAGAGAGATAAGCAGAATGTGGAAATAGACAGGCATAACCCACCATAAGGTTGAGGACAATGAAGTCCTCATCAACTAACTTCTGGATTTCCTTATTCTCTGCAAAGGCCTTCTTCAGAGCTGTAGGACATGAAAGCAAAGGGAGGGATTATATGAGATCCATGCATGTGCTGTGAGGGCATTAAGCTTTCACTTTGTCCACAGTCTATACTGTGGGCTGAATGCTGACTAACTCGACAAACAGGATCTACAATCAGTCAAACTGTGTGTGGAGGGAGAGTCTAGAGCCTAAAAAGGCGTGTTCGATGTAGCCATGTAGGAATCTTGAACTATGTCCAGGTTACATGCTACGCTTTTTTCCTGATTGGGAAGTGGATGTATTGTGAGTCTGGGATTTAAAGAAGCCTGTCATTTGAATTGGTGAGAAGGGGCCTTACCCTGGCTGTGTGGGCAGTCTTCCAAGTGAAAGATGACCATGAGGGGCTTGTTCCTATGGAAACAAAAGTTTTTAAAGGCCATACTTTCTAAATGACACTTGCTTCCTGATTTACACCAACTAACAGTTATGCGGTGCTCTTTCGAAAAGTTAATTATTTTCCTTTGAGGGAAAGTATGCATTAACACCAGTAAGTAAGCCAACACCCTTGATCATAAAAAGATGAAAGAGAAAGACTTACCTTGATCTAGCCCAGTACAAGGCTTCCTCATATGTTTGGGCCCAGATCAACTGATCACCCCAACCTAAATAAAACATAAATCAAACTTAATCAAAATTTGATAAATCAAAGTTAATTCCCGCAAATGACAAAACGTGTAACGTTAACATTTCCTGCTCATATTTTGTGTCAAGCCTGCCATGCTGAAATACCGGAGCACAGCTCACACATAACTGACACTTTCAGTAAATTGGAAAGTCCAAGTAGCCTCACCTCTGGAAAGAGTCTGAGGAATCCTCTTCTCCTTCTTCACGGCGACCTTCTCTGGTTTCCCCAGGGAAGAGGACACAGCCACCAGGACCAAGAAGATGGACAACAGTACCTTAGCCATTGCTCACAACCTAACTGGAAGAGAACAAACATACTACATTAACTCATACGACAACACAACAGACAACATTTCCAGAGGTCAATGGGTCTCTCTATTCCTATTTGCACTGCAATGGGTCTGTCAGTAAGATGGCAACACTGTGCTGAGGAGGACACAGATCTGCCCCTGCAGAGAGATACGGAAACCCAACACCCAAAGACAGACAGATCTAAGATAAGATCAAGCGTGAATGTGTGTGTATATGTGGGTGTGTCTGTGTGTGCATGTGTGTGTGTATGTGAGAGAGAGAGAGAGAGAGAGAGAGAGAGAGCGAGAGAGAGAGAGAGCAGCAGACAGACACGGACAGAGACAGAAAATGCATCTGTGCACAGGTAATGACAGCAATAGAGGAGCTGAGAGAAGAAATGACAGAAGGCCCTTTGTAGCTCTCTTACCTGCGCTAAAGTGCCCCCTTTGTGAAAGCTCAGACCGTTTGGAGGCAAGTGCACCACCCCGTATACACCTGTGCAGCCTTTATACACCTGTGCTCCTGTTGGGCCCGCCTCCTCCCCATCCCCTTTGTTCTTCAGTATGTGGAACAGGATTCTACAAGGCCTGAACTATTCAAGATACCAAATAAACTGGTTTGAATTCTTTTTAAGCTTGTTAATAATAATCATATGTCAAATGGTTGGCTTAGTAAAGGTGCATACACTTTGAAGTTATTGTTTAGGGAATAAAGGTGAAAAGTTTGGTCATACCAGAGAAGAGTTTTGTGAAGACTTTGGCTCTGGTCCAAGGACAGATCAGCAGAAATTAGTATATTGATTCAGAGTTGGGATGATTAGTCCTGTCATGATTGGCTCGGTTCATATACTTTCCTTAAAACCTAGACTGCCTCTCCAGGATCAGCTCTGAGTCACTGTGTATTTAGACTTCTCCCTATTTTTCTTATGTGAAAAGTTCCACTTTTGTCATCACATTACATATAATTTCCCTACAGTACATCTAATAGTGCAACAAGACCCATATT
This sequence comes from Tenualosa ilisha, assembly GCA_015244755.2. NCBI lineage: Eukaryota > Metazoa > Chordata > Actinopteri > Clupeiformes > Clupeidae > Tenualosa > Tenualosa ilisha. Next base: position 2,449,758 of record PYXC01001262.1, read on the forward strand.
CTTCTTGCACAGGGAAGAAAAACTTTTCTTACTATTTAAACATGGCACAGTGTGATAAAGCAGCATTAACCAGTGCTCTCACACAGCTAACATAGTATTTTATAGTATTAAACAGCATCATGTGATACATGTATGTTAGGATAAGTGTGCAAGTGCAATCTATTGTTTGTTACAGTGTCGTACACGTTTTGAATCTGTTTTGAATATATAAAAGCATATGAGAATATGCTGAGTTATAAGAGCTGGTTTGTTGTGTTATCTCCATAGTGATGGAGTGGAGCTCTCTGGATCACAAACCAGTTAACTAAAGGTGAGCCAGTTCAACATTAATCACAACTTCTGTCTCTCATACACACTCACTCTCTATCAGGGAGGTTTTGTGTGCATATGACAGAAGCCTCTCCTGCATGCTGCACAACAAATAAGGGATCATTCTAGAAGGAAAACCCAGCCTCTTCATTCTATCACGGGAGGGGGAGACCAGGAAGAAGCTAAATGAAAAGGCAGGGTCTTTCAAAGATCTGACGTGTCCTAAGAACTTCCCCAACCCACTTGCAGCCTTTCAATAAGAAATCTTGAAATCAAAGTGAGAAGGCAAGCTTATTCAAAGATCTGACATGTCCTTACAACTTCCCCATCCACTTGTTCTGTTTACTTGTAACAAATCATTTACCACCTTTTTAAAAAGCTATGTACAGCACTGAGCAACTAATCTCAAAACTGGTTGAATACTGTTGCTCAGGCACTCTAAATGTTGTCTTTGGATTAAACAATCTTTTATTAGTCACTTACTGGTGATTCTTTCATCATGTTCTTTCAGAAGTGTTTTGACCAAGATAAGCCTTTGCATCTCAAGCAAAGGAGAGCTCTAGAGGGGCTAAGGTCTGACTTGTCGACGCTTTTCTGTCAGCCTTGGTGACACTGGGTCCACCTTGGTGCCTCTCCCATGTGGAGTGCCCCATGATTCTATCCTTGGGCCTATACTGTCAGCAGCATCTAGGTTTAGTGTGCCAAAATTCACTGCTTTTTACCTTGGCCACTGAATTCTATAGCCATAATTATAATTTCTGATATTTAGTTTAGTTGAGATAAGTCCAGATTGATTGGTCTATACAGTCTTCCACTTCATATACTGTAGTTTATCTACTCCTGAGAAGGTCACTGGGTGTTTGGGAGACCAAATACTTTCAATGTCCGTGGGTCCTTTGGCTGAGGGATAAAATGACATGCACTGAATCAATAGCCTCTTTGTTCAGAATTCAATCGCAACAGCCTTCAAGACAGCCAGTGTCCATCTGACAGCATGAAACAACTTGCTGTCCCATATAGGACAGGTGCACATTTATTTCCCATCTTTTTTAGAAGCTGGAGTTTATCTTCTGAATAGGTAAATATGGACACAATGTATTAGACCAGTAGTTCTCACTGCTACAACAATAAGTACGAAAGAACAAGAACAAAAGTCTTGCTCATACGGGGGGATTTTACACACTACTGTGGAGTAAAGGTTATGACAAATTACTTGTCCTATAACGTTATGCGACCGCTCACAGGGACCCCGCTGTGGTAGTCCAAGCTGAGAATGCTACTCCTATTCCCTAACAACGCCCAATGTCAATCAACTAAGAACAGACAACTTACCCTCTCTCTCCAAAATGGTCTCTGTGGCTCTAGGTCCCTGTCTTCTAATCCAGCCGACAAGGAGCTAATAGCTTCCTCCCTTATATGAGTCTTCTCTTTCTGACTTTTGACTTCTCACTCTGACTCGTCTCTGAAACTTCTACTTTTTCAGCAGCTTTTATATGTTACAGAAAACTTTATATGTATCTTTGGCTGTTCACTTCAATTCCCTGGGCATGAAGCCACACAAGCTCTCCACACAGGTCTTACAGAAACACAAAAACGCAGACAATTTCCGCTAACATGAGCCTGAGCAGTCAAGAAATGAGAAACCTCAACCAGGCCAGTCTAATCACTATCTAAAACATTATTCTGTAAAAATACTGCCTTAAAAGCATTTTATTGACATTCCTTGGACAATAAAAATTGCTGTTTTTATTGCAAATCCTAATAAAGTTAAGCTCATTTATACAAGCCTAATCAAACTTTGTATTTTTGCTAACATATCAGTAAAGCAAGCATAAAAGAAAACATTAGTGAGTCTTGTAGCTCGAGGTTCACTTCTATTGTCATTTGATTCCAAGTTCAAATTACTCATAAAACAGTTTTGTTGTAATAATATTTAACAGCTTTATATGTCCAATGTTTAATTGATAAAGCAACAAATTAAAGTGCAGTAGTTTGTAGCAATTTATTTCAAAAGATTACATGATTAATTCCATTGTTGATAGCCACTGTATCTGAACACCAACATTTGGTTTCATCATGACTGGAAACTCATTTAATATCCTATTAAAATTATATGTGGATGAATTGCCCTGATAATGGGTTACTGCGTCACTTTCTATGATAGACATGTGGCATATGTAGACCACGAGGACAAATGAGTGTTTTCTGAATGGAACTGGAGTGCTGAGGTGTCCTTACCCCTGGTTGTGCACACACACACACACACACACACAGATCCCGGCTGACGCGGCACTGAGCCCGGGTCAATATTTACCTTGGAGGGCGGGTTCCAGCGGCCATTCCTGTTCACATCCAGCATGTGCCATCTGTGCTCAGCACCGCCCTTAGAACACGGATCTTCCTGACGGTTGACCATGTGCCCTGTGATAGGCTCAGGTTTTATTAAGACCATGCTGATTGGCCGAGAACATATAGCCAGTAGACAAGTATTTAACCCACAGGGGGTTAAAACAATGATTGCGTAAAGCAAACAATTACTAAAGCAGAGTAACATGGATTGCCAATACTGGTGTGAACTATGGTGTGACAAGATTAAGTGTCAGACTTGTGCTTTGGAAAGCCTCAAAAACTTCAAACAGACATACAGATACTTTTTTCCACATTTATTAATTCATGTACAAAATACTTATGACAATACGTGAATAATATGCAATATACACGTGCATGTATGTCTTCCACTCATACAGGTACACACCTACATCTCTATGCACATACAAAAACTCTTCTGCACAGAGGTTAAAAAGAAGCAATTTTATTATTAATGTATCAAAATAAAAACAACTCGTAACCAAAACATAACCAAACCAGGGGAAGAACTTCCAACAAAACAAGAAAACAAAACAAAACAAACTAAATTACAGTCCCACAAGAGACATGAAGGCCACTGTTTTCACAGAAAACAATTTGAATCGGCTTGGCCCAGAGAGTGGTTCATGACCCCCTGTTTAGGTTCTGACATTCACAATATCCAACCACCCGCACACACACACAAACACACACACACACGTCACACACACACGTACCACCTTGTTAAATGTGTGAGTTCAAATGTGGGACGGTGATAAGACACACACTCACACATTATGAAAGAAATGATCAATAGAGCTCATGTGGCACCATTAACATTCATCAAAAACAGGTGATGCTGACTGTACCACCTCATGATTGTCACACTGAACAGCTACATAAGGTACAGCACATATCCTTTTGAATCATGTTCACTACTCTGAATTAATCTCCTGAAACTAACAGTCCTCAAATAGAAAACAAGGGAAAAAGAACAGCAGAAAGTTCAATTTTGAAAGCCAGTGGCAAACCTCCAAATACAGTATTTAGAATCTGTGGAAATATCCAAGGAAAAAACATGAACATTTGTGCCCTTGGACGAAAAAAAAAAAAAAAAAACTTTCCATGCAGCAGAATCAAATAAGTGGTCATTATCTCTCACATCAGTGCACATGCTCCATCTCTAATACTGCATCCTCTGCTCTTTGGGAGTCAAGGAATATAAAGCGTTAATAAGTCACTTCTATCGCACCCTTAAAATCGCTCTCTCGCTCTTCAACACAGCACACTGTCAATGACCCCAGGTAGCAGCAGCATAGCAGTGGGGGGTGTGGCAAATACACGGCCTTCGATAAACCTCTTGAATAGAATTTAAAACGAGCAGATTATGAGATGCTTAAATGTGACATTTTCATAAGGACATAAACAAAAACCAAGAACCAAATATGGACAGCGTGGCCAGATGTGTGCTAAATTGATGGATTGGAGAGCTTTGGGAATGAAACGGTACTGGACTACAGTAATGGCAACCTGGTTCAAGCATTGCCGCTCGTGCTCAAAGGCAATTTCAAAAGTTTTGTTCATTACTGAAAATTCCTATTTAGTCCTGCTAACTCTCATAGAACTGTTAGCAAGTCTTTTTTTTCTTCATACATCTCCAGACACTACAACAAAAAAGGCCACAAAACACTGTCCTTTCAGTGAGAAAGAACTCCAACTTGCTTTGTTTTGTAGCTTAAAAGACTCATTATCCAGTTTTGTCTTAAGGTTCTCCTTCAGCCAAAACATTCAGGGCGAGGAAACGGGATCACTAGGCTCACAAAAAAGGTCCGTAGAAGGGTTAATACTTCAATCTGTAAATGTTAAATAGTAAAAAATAGAAATCTGTAAAATCTATATGTTCTCCTCTCTTTTGGACTGAAAAGTGCAACAGGGCATACAGGACCAGCAAGAAGCAGGGTTTTGAGTGGGGCGTGGTGGAATGAGTGTGGGACAGACACTGGACTCTGAACACGGCCTGCATTCACTATAGAGGTCATTAGGGACACCAGGGGGACACACTCTCCACTGACTTGAATTGGGAGTGGAGTTGGACAGAAAGCAAAGAAAAGTGTAAAATCTTGTCCTCACACTGATAATCAGCTCACTTTTTTGTTTTGTTTTTGTTTTGTCTGTCTTAGACAACGTGACAGTCTTATCTTTGTGTACCACGGCATTATTTTTTTCCCCAGATGCTTCATAACCAAGCATGGATAGAGAGAGAGAGAAAAAAGTAGTGTTCTTTGCTTGAAGGACACCGGAGAAGGTGGTGTGTGTAGCTCACGAAGATACTGGCCATTTCAGGGCGGGGCGAGTCTCTGTGTGTGTGTGTGTGCGCCTGTTATCATTCCAGCTTGGCTTCGGCAACTTAGCTCACATAGTAGTAGTTGCCAGTCTGTCAGTGGCTCTGACTTGAGTCCTACTGCCCTCTAGGGAAACACTGAGAAAGTGTCCTAACGGCCTCAGTTTATGTAGGGGTGTGTGTGTGTGTGTGTGTGTGTGTGTGTGTGAGGAGATTCAGTGCCCACAGATGTGGAGACAGAGGGATGGAGGGCAAGGTGTGGGTGGGGGGTGTTAGGTGTTAGACTGTCAGTGCTGGGGGGGCAGGGGTGGCCCGTTAACCCCAGGGTGGTAAAAGGCGCAGTTGTTCTCGTATCGACAGTCGCCCTTCATCATGAAGTGTCGACACACAGGCCTCTTGGACATGTCTGTGAAGAGAAGCAAAAGGGAGGAATTTAACTTTCAGCCACTCAAATTAAAATTAAATCAAGGCTATGCAAGTAAGACAGCATGTACAACTCCCAATTGAGTAGTGCTTTACATTAATTTAGCTTAAGTTATACACACACACTGAGCCCTGTACAAGCTTTACCTGTGTGATAAATGATTTAAAAAGTTGATTTGATAGATTCAAGAGTTATCAATTTTGGTGACAAAGTGACAAATACCCTACAGATGGCCAACTTACCGCCCATGTTGTTGTGTCCTCCTCGGGGCCCTCCACGGCCTCTCCCTCTGAAGCCCTGGTCGCCTCCTCGCCCTCGCCCTCGGTGGAAGTGGCCTCCACGGTGCGGGCCGCCCCTCATGGAGCCATCGCCCCAGTAGTTGCCATTGTCTCCGCCGCGACCTCCGGGTCCGGGAGGAGGGCCCATCATGCGTGGGCCGGGGCCGGGGCCAGGGCCGCCGGAGTTGAAGGGAGGCCCGTGGCCGTGCGGGGGAGGGGGGTGGTTGTAGTGGGGGCCTCCGGGGGGTTTGTTGGGGGGGTAACCTCCATTCATAGGCATGTTCATATTCATACCCATTCCCATATTCATGTTCATACCGGGACCATGGCCCAGAAGACCCGTTGCCACTGCAGAAAAAAAACACAAACAACACAATGAAACACCTAACTGCAACAACATAATAACAGCACATAATACCCCTGCATCATGTTGTCAGAACATATGTATTTCAGTGTCAAAATGAGCTGAGTGTAGACTATAAAAAAACACACATTTATTGGGTCATTTATAGTAATGGTTAGGGTCTTACTTGGCGGCATGTTGTTGGGCATGTTCTGATTGGGGTTCTGGTTTTGGTTCTGAGTCTGCTGCAGGGACCCCAGCAGCTGTTTGATCTTGTCTGAGAAGTCAGGCTGCTTGATCAGGTCCTCCGCAGACTGGTTTCCCTGGGCACCCTAAAGCACACAGACAAGGAATGAATAAGAAATGAATTACTTTATATCACTCCAATTCCTTTGTATTACCAATATCTTTGTCACAACATGTCAAAACATGCATACAAGCTAAAACTGATGTCCAGTAAAAATGGGATCCCAATCCAGTGCTCACAAAGAAAAACACTACATGCTAGCATTATGTACTCCACTGGTTTGGCCATTGTGTTGTTGCCAGTGGCATCTCTTACCATTATAGATGTAAGCAGCTCCTGCACGTTGACGTTGAGGGCCGGGTTGTTGGCTGGTGGTGCGGGGTTGCCCTGCATCTGAGGGCTGCGGCCGCTGTTGCCCAGGCTGCCCATGAGGTTAGCCAGGACGGGGGGCAGTTTGGAACCCTCGGTGCCAACGGCGGGCATGTTGGAGGGGGCGGCACTTTCCGTCTGGTCCACGTAGGGCTCCTCCATCATGTTGGAGTCCTGCGCGCGTGGAGCAGAGAGGGGTAAATGCATGTGAGGACAGGCATTATTGTGTGCTGTATTACTGCACAGCGCTAACTATGACAATCACTTCATTTATCTACACACCTACACATAATCAAACAGAGACACAGTGGATGTGGGTGCGTAAGGGCATATCAAAAGTAATGTGTTCCTGAGAATATAAGAACATGCCAAAACATGTCTGCGTGGTCTGTGTTAACGAGAATGGTGTGTGTGTGTGTGTGTGTGTGTGTGTGTGTGTGTGTGTGTGTCTTACCTCGTCCAGGGGGATGAGGCGTGGAGGCATAGGCTCATAGGCCTCAGGGTCAGGCTCATGGGGGCTGTCTGGGACACTGACGAGAAAAAGAGTGCAGATAACATCACTACTTCCTGCTTACCAAACCTCACAACCAAATAACATTATTCCTTATCACATCTCATAGTCATACTCCCACTCGCAATGATAATAGAAAACAACTTTGTATTTTTATAATGGGGAAAAAAATATATTAATATATTAAAAATATTCACTGTCTCCATCCATACCTCTCCTTGCTGAGGAAGATCTCCTGCAAAATGCCCATCTCGCGGTCCCTCTGGGTCAGCTTCTCACTGCTGTTGGCACCCGGGATCACCAGCGAGGAGGGCAGGGCGAGAGGCCGCGGGGGCGTCCAGGGCACCCGCTCCTCCATGGTGTCGTGCGACAGGCGACGGGCCATTTCGAACGTCTGCCGGTCCATCATCAGCTCGCGCTTGGCTGCCTCGCCAAAGTCCTTGATCTTGTTCACATTCACTGGAAGAGAGAAAGGAGAACAAACGGTATTTCACAATCAGTTCTCATTTTTATTCACCACCGACAACCACAACTTGCATCACACTCCTTGTAGCTGTAACGTATTGAGGGTCTGAGAAGATGTTTGTCTCATATCCATTTTTTATCTACAGTGTTGCAGATTGCAACTGCTAGGGCTTTTCTAGATCCTCAAAGATGACTCACCTCTCTCAGTCTCATCCAGATCAAAGTAGAAGTACTCTTTGAGCTGTTCCTCCTCTGCCCAGTGCACAGTCTTCTTCTTCTTGCCCTTCTTGGTCAGGTTCTCCTCTTCTCCTCGAGGCTCGGCCAGGGCATTAGGCTTATCAGCTGAGAGGGAAAGACAAACCACTGAATAACACAGCAACGAATTCCAATTCACTAGTTCAAATTCAGCTTCTGTCTACAAAGCATGTGAATGTAAGTTTTTGTTCAACTTGCTATTTGATCAGTTAGAAGAGGAACAATATCAAAGCCAAAATCCCAAATCGAATATTCATGGAAGGAGAAATTTTGAGGGGAGACTTACTGGAGGTGTCCATGGCCTCGGGGTCCTCGACTGGCACGGGCGTCCCCGGCTGCTCCAGCTCCTGGGGCTCATCGGTTGTCGCGGTAGACGCAGGGGCCTCGGGGGACGATGGCTTGGCCTGCGTGCTGCTGGGCTTCGAATCGAACGGAGACGGCTAAGGAGAAAACACACAGCGAGTCGCTTGGTTACGTCACAGGATTACGAGTCACCCCATCTTGCAATCAACATCCTGAAGACAAGTCTGTGTGGACAGACAGAATTGAGAGGCATTACCTTGGCAGAGGTAGGGGAGACGACCTTGGTCTTGGACTTCTTCTTGATCTTGATGCCAGGAACTGGAGCAGAGTTGAGGGCATCCAAGAAGCCTGTGCACTCCATGGCTGAGGAGGAGGAAGAGGCGGAGGAGGAGGATGAGTCAATGAAGTAACAAACTCTGAGATGTAGGCTGCGTGTGTGGGTTGGTGGGCACAGATATTATGACTCAAACATCAATATGAGAGAAGGTGAGAAAAAAAAACAGACTCTGTTGTTTTAAGTGGGAGGCACTTACGCTGTGGGGGAATGATTTTGATGCGGGACTCCTTGGTGGAGTTAGTGTTGAGGGGCTTGTATTTCTTCTCCACTGGGGGCATGTCTGACTGGGAGGCACTGAGAATGCAGATGAGAGATTAGTATAACTTCTCAAAAACCTTAAAAATAAGACAACAAACAGCATGAAACTATGTTCGGTCGTCTTCGTCTGAACAAACTACTGGCACTGGCACAGGTCTCACTACGGCAAACATCAAGACTTGCTGCACTGAGTGACTAAGTGATGGTAGTTACCTGGGCCTCTTAAGGACTGCTGGCTTGATGTTGTATTTGTCCCCTAAAACAGGGGCTGAGGGGGCCTTCTTGGTGGGCACTGGAGTAGGGGTATCCATCTCCAAACCTGAGGGAGAGCATTGGATATGTGTCAGAAATAAAACACAACATTATGAGCCCATGAGTGTCAGACGGAATAACCCGGTCATGTCAAATTTTAGCCCTGGGCGGTCTGAGCTACGCACCTATGGAGCGGATCTTGGCGTGGCTGGGAGCGTGAGCCTTGGATTTGTCCTTTTTCTTCTCCTCATCCCCACTTTTACCTTCAGCGCTTTTCACCTCAGGCCGCTTAGCCTCTTCTTTCTTCTTCTTCTTATCTGAGAAGACCAAAACATCAAACGTCAAAATCATACATATCAAAAAAGAAAAAACTGGGAAACTAGGAAAAAAGAAATATTCGTCAGAGACGTGACTGCAAACACAGGCACAACATCAGGAAACTGAGAATGCTGGCGTGGAGTCTCTTACCTGCAGGGGAAGCCCCACTGCTTGACACACTCTGGGAGCGGATGATGCTCATCCAGCCATCCACCAGCACAGAGGCCAACTTCCTCAACTCTGGGGGGGGGGGGGGGGGGGCACAAACATGAGTCACAAAAACAGCAATGCAACAGCAAAGACAAATGTCTGAAGAGGAATAAATTGAGTTGTGACACCATTTACTTATAAAGGCATACAAACTGAGACTTAGGAAAAAATACCTTCTGTCTCGCCACTCTTGCTCAGATGCTTCACCAGCTTGGCGGTGTTGTTCTAGTTGGAGAACAAATAGAACTTCAGTAAGTACCCGTATTTAACAGACCTCAACAGGAAGTTATAGCTATATATATATAGTAGCTCTTCAGTGCACCCTTTGTCAATGCAGGGTTTCCATCCCCCTTACCTGCTTAAGATGATCCACGGTAAGAGGCAGCTTCTGTAGGGTCAGGAGGATCAGCTGCAACAGTGGGGTGTTGGTGGTGGTCTTAGAGTAGGTGAGCCATGAGTTCAACAGCTTGTATCCACCCACACGAATAAATCTAAGAGACAGCGAGAGACCAAAGACAACAAAACATGCTGGTTAGCCACAGTGCATTCCCATAAATTTGCTATTCAATTATTTTTTTAATCTAAATTTAATAAAAAATATTTTGAATAGGATAAAAATTATTACTCAGAACACCCTCCTACCTGTTAAGAATGTCGTGGGACTTGGTTTGTAGCAGGATGTTCAGATACATGCATCTGCTAACCATCTTATGGGAGGCCTTCATGAGACTGTTAGAGAGACAGAGAAATAGGGGTGGATCTTTACATTAGTGATCTCACCTAGTAAAACCATAGGTGATTCATTAGTTTCAGAGGCTTTTTTTTGCGTGTTTTGCATGAGGACAAGGGATGAATGTAATATGTGTGATTTGACCCCATTGCAAGCCTTTATTTATTTTATGTATTTTGATTGATTTATGAATTTATGATTATTGACAATCAATGTAATATAATCATGCTTATTGGCGTGAACATGAGATGGATTATGGGTGATTTGACACGTGGACTTGTTTTAAATGGAATAATTGTGTGTGTTTATGCACACATGTTCACCTGAAGACTTTGGCAACTCCCTCAAGGCTGCGCAGTTCGCCATCCTTTCCCAGGAGCGCCTCTACACCTTTCAGCACCTCCCTTGGGTCAACGGGCCCCACCGCCATTGGTGCAACTGAGAAAGACAGACAAAAGTGTTACACACACCCCCACACTCTCTGCCCAGTTAATGTAGCAGGGCTGTGTGTTGATATATCAAATCACATGACTGAGGTAGACCATCTGTAGCACTATGGGGAGTCATACAACTCCCATAGCACAGGGCTTTAAAAAAAGATACTGGTGAATAAGGTCATTGCTATCGTCTCTGACGGGAATGTTGAATGTCTTCTGAGGAGCTCATTGGAACCAAGCTTGCCAAGGGATCATTTATGGAAGATCCCATTCCACAGCCAACTCTGGCATTCTGAACCATAGTGTCAAAAAGGAGGAAAGAGGGACACCTGGCTCATGCAACTCTTGCAAGTGAGAGCAGCACATTACTTTCCTCTACAAACCAGTCCAAGTCCAAAGACTTGACCACAAACACAAGATAAGAAAGAAACCAGGTCATGTGACAATTTAAGACACTGCAGTGGTACCACAAACAAGGCAACTAATTATTTCCCCAAAGTATCACCCCGTCCAAATTTAAAATGTCCACATTTAAAAACAAACAACAACAAAGAAAAACACTTCTCTGTGCCAATATTACTGAATACATTTCTCTGTATTAATACTACTTTTCTGAAAATGGAACTGTTAAGGTTTGCATGAGGTGCTGTTCAATATCTATTCCTGCCATGCACACATAGCTGGTATGACTATGTCTATGCGAAATGAGTGATTTCATCATTTTAATGGGTTCAAAATATGTTTTATGTGGGCCTAACACTATAAAACATATGCAAAAAAGCATTATAAAATTATGAATATGTAACAAATTATATAATAAGCAGGGATTAACTATGTCAAGCTTAACATCTTCCTGATAGCTACTGCAACTTAAAAAAAAACTGACAAAAAAACTGACTATAGCTATTATTTAAATTCTACTGCTAACTGCTTAACAGTAGTAACTAGTAACACTGTAAAGAAGACTAACAGGGAAGATTTATGTCAGTGATTAAAAGTAAGACTAATTTCATTAAAAAAAATTCTATCTGTTGAAAAAATAAACATGTGTATTTGTCACTGTTATGACTCACCTGCTCCACAGTTAAAGCACTTTAAGTGAACATGTACAGAATAAGTGGTGATTGTGAGTTTGATTAAAATAGACTATGCACACACACTTAAAGTCAAATACTATATTAAATAAGGGGGGGGGGGGCATTTTGCATGAGCATAATGTAAAATGCAATATCTTAACAATTATGGTTTTTTTTCTCTGTATTTTCCTTGCTTGTTTTAGGGCAGAGGAGCCCTTTTGTTTACTTCATTAGGTATTGTTTATGTGATTCATACTATATAATGCTGTTGTAAAAGTGAAAATGTTACTTTTATTGTACTTTTGATTTCTTGTTGTATGCAAGTCTTGGGTTTCAATATCACTGACAGGGAGAGACGAGCACATGCAGCATAGTAACAATGGATGGGGGAATAGAGTAATGACTAAATAAAACACACCACACAGGACCAAACACACAAATATACTTACAAATCGTCCCTCTCTCTCTCTCTCTCTCACACACACACACTCACACACGAAAAGTATTCTTCCATGAGAAGAAGGACAAGTTGAACTGCATTAGTTGTCTGACCCGTGAGTGAGGGTCACTGTGTATTCCAGGACTGCCACTGCCAAAGCCAAAGCCAAAAAAGGCTCTGATGGCAAAAAAGTATAGCCATGCAAAACTGTGGATGATTTAAATACTGACAATAAACAAATATGAGGTTAAAAGGCAAACTCATTCTACTAAAATGTATAAGATGTTTCAAATGTTTTATACCAGACTCACTTAAGTACAACAAAATACATCAAAACTAGAAAGGTAGCTGTTTTTATGAAACAGAAATGCCAACTGACATGTGACACTGCTGCCATCTAGTGGTACTGTAAGATTGTTACTGTGGAGGAAAGTCATTCTCTTACAGAACAAGAACCACCATCACATGATCAGACAAGAGCTCACACTACGCCTTGAGTCCATCATCTGACTAAAAGTTGTCATACACAACTTGCAATACAATACAGCCCAACTTCCAAAACTAGTGTAATCCAGGGGGGGAGGGGCATTCTGTGTTATGGAGAAAATTCTAGCGACGTCATTCTGCCCTGCCTCTGCAGTGGCAACTATTTATACCTAATCTCAAAGGCTCCTTATGAGCCCAGAAAACACGCGAGTGTGTGACTTGTCAACAGACTAGTGCATGGTGGAAACTGCAACATGTAGGCTTATCCGTCGCCAAATATACTTGAAATTTGGTTGGTTAAACCATTAGGTCACTGAATAAAGCATGCATTGTACGGTTAAGTATTAACGGTACTAGTGTCACTTTGAGACAGTAGAGTCTTGACACTACCCTTTGTAATCAGGGTGAGTATTGTCATTAATGACTATGATCTGTCAAATGTCATGTGAGAAATCAGGTTTGGTCTTACCCGTTTAACTGTGGTTGTAGAAGTTTTTATACTCTCACAATTCAGAACCGAACTCCAAAACACGGGACATACAACACAATTCCTGAAAACGTCACAGCTGTTATACACATACACACAGTTAACGACACTAAATGTATTAGGATTCATGACAATAAAAACCATTCGTCTTTACTTTCAAGAAATATTGCCACACCAGTGGATGCTCATCTGAAAGCAGTAACTTTACACTTTACTATGATGCAAATAAGAAAAAGAAAACTTGGTTAATACAGCAACAGGAGAGGGGCAATTTGTAGGCCTATGAATATTACATTATACATCCCTCTCCTAATAAACTCGTTTTACTGTTGCAATTACAAATATGTCTACATATTAAATTAATAAGGCCATTTACTAACTAACTTATACCAAATTGTAACTAATGCAGTATGGGTTCGTAACAGAGGCTTTGTTATATAATGAAGCTGCTACATTGGACAAATGAATGAGCCATATGTCAGAGATCCTGGCTTTCATAGCCCAGGTCGACACAAGCTGTCCATAGAGGGACGGCCCCCTGACGCAGTGATTCGCTGAAGCGCTTTTTTTATGGCCAACCCCTCTCCGTTAACCCCTTCAGAGCAGGCATCAAATAAAAACAAGTCAGCGCTGCATGAAGAAGCCACGAGCGCCATTTTGAAGAAAGAAAAATACGTCACATAAACTGTTGGGTACATCGTGCAGCTTTCTACCACTATTATTCCAAAATACAACTAATGGTCGTAAAAAGTCCATAAGAAAATCCGATAAAAGCGAATTCGGTCCGAGTGGAATTAACGGGGTGATGACTCCGACTCGTATTATTCCAGAAGTCGTACAACCCGAGCCTCCATTGCCTCGAGTGTTCTCAACAAAGGACAACCTGTCCGCCATTTTAGAGCTAACATTACAACCGCACAGCAAAAATTTCTAAGCCTAAAATTCCCTTGTCTGTACACCTACGTCCACACAGACCGCAATCTTTATCGTGAGATTGCAACGTGAAAATAACGTACAGTTAGGAATAAAATTTCAGATAGAACAACTACGTAAACGGAATCTGCGCGAATATACTAGCTAGCAGCATGAAAAGCTAACATTCAAACATGGTCAAGTAACAGTCAAAAAAATAAAAAAACACTTTATAAGAGTTCTCCTTTAGGATTGCAAGTCCATAATCGTCTGGTACTGCAATCTTTATGTGCAGATTGCGTTGATTGGTTCCAACGAGCTCTCCCTTCAAAAAGACTTTAGCGACATAAAAATTAAATCACTTCCTGCCTCTTACCCTTGGCAATCTTTATGTACAGATTGCTTATGAAAAGCGATCTTGGACTTATACTGCATTCATACTGATTAAATTATTTCATTGGCAAACCGGTCTCGCACACAAAGAAAAACAGGGCACTCAGCCTCTGTAGACTTTGCTGTGCGAGCTCATATGCTAACTATTATGAGCAAATGCTTAAAATAGCTTAATCCAGCTATCCTCGCTAGCTAACTCGCTACATTCGATTATTTCCTACTAAACTCACATTAATTCATGGCAATACATGTTATTTCACTGTATAGCTATAATTCTTCAAATTTAGGATCAAATTGGTTTTGAAAGGCAACTTACTATTTATACCTCTCCTCTGCGTCTCGGGTAGCTAATATATTGTGCTTTAGCTACAGCAACAAATCTTTCAGTTATAACAGTTTCAGAACGTAAACTGTCATGACTTTATATTATGGATGAAAAATTGCTTAATGGGCGGGATTGTGATAGCTCTAGGTTTTCCTTCTGGAACAGTCTGGAGGCAAAAAGTAGTAATCAAATGTCCATTACTTGAGTAGGAAAAAATAATGAGAATTTTTGGTTTTGGTCTTCAAACACTGTTGAAAATCCTCGACGCCAGATCTTCACTGAGATAACGTTAGCCAGACCTGAAACAAAGAACAAAAACAATCGGCACGTTAGGATAACGGCAACGGACATGGAACGACATCTTCTTTGATCGTCAGTTCTTCTGGTGCTTTTAAAATGGGATGTAAACAAAAAACGAAAAAGAAACAACTACTATTGATCAAAAAATGCTCTACATCACCGACCACAATCCTTCGAACGTTTACTCACCTCAGACAAATCCAGGAATGATCTAGAAAGGGTGGGACTCGGTATATATACCCCATGACGAATTTTACGTCATTTGTGCTCTCGAGAACGCGCGTACGTGAAGTTTCATGAAAACAAAATGGAGTTCTATGTGTGATCCCTCCCCTGAAAACGACCTCTGTTCGCTTTGCGAAGGACAAGCGTCTGACCTTTTATGCCCATCCCCCACACATTGAAACTAATAACAAAACACCAAACAAGCCATTTATATTCGGCTCAATGCTTATCACATCAAACCCGAATCAAAATAAACATGTAAAAAAAACGTTTCTTAAAGATATTGCCTGGTTCAAGTATCGAACTTTCATAATTGGCTGGGCTGAGGTTTCTAAACCAAATATTTTAGATAACGTTATTTGCTTGACTGTTAATTGATGTGGAGAATAGTGTTCCAAAATATTAGATTTTACTGAAAAATAAGAAATTAAAAATACTCAAAATAGTTAGTTTCCTTCCGTTACTTTCAACTTTGACCTTTCATTTTACTTTGACAACCAAAATGGCGGCCCCCTTGAGAAGCATTGGAAGACTCTTTTGTCGGACTAATATTGTGCATCAAAGTTTGCGAGAGGCTTGGGTATGAAATTGTCCCCCAAAATAGCGTGTCCTTTTCCTCGTAGCTTGCTTATTCAGTAACTGATTAATTGATTCCGTAGCGTTAATTGTATCCTAGTTTGCCGAAAATGTATTATAGCCCATTAGCTCTCACAACTAACGTTAGCATTATCACACACCACTGAAAACGTTTTATAGTTTGTTTACTCTGTGGTAGAAAATCGATGTTACCTACACTCAAATGTACAATGCCTTGTTTTCTGTTTTTTTCTCTAAGGGAGGAAATAGAACGTTAACATCACCGACCTTAAGGTGCTACCAGGTTGGAATTCCCTATGTGCAGGTCAATCGGTCCTTTTGCGCCCCGGCGTCATCTGATGAAGGCGTTGCAGAGGCTCTTGATGCTTTGTCCCGGTATAAAGACAGACCGTGGGATTATTTAGAGAGCGAAGGTGAACGTATTTCCGATTAACTTTACATAGTGAACTATTCATGAACTCCTCTCTATGTAACATTGCACTGAATGATGACTAATCACACTGTCCTTATTTCATATAAATTGCAGAGTATATTGAACGCTATGGATCCAAGCCAGTGTGGTCTGACTACAGAAGGAACCATAAAGGGGGGATTCCACCTCAGAAGACACGTAAAACGTGTATTGTGCGTACAACTGACTGCCAGATTCAATCACATGTTGACAAGCTTAATGTCGCCTCAACAATGGTTTAACATTTAACGAAATGAACTTTGTGTCTGTTTCATAGAGAGGCGATAAAATTTGCAGTAATCCTTGTCCCATCTGCAGAGATCCAAATGTCATCATTCACTTCAAGGTCTCAACGATTCTTGTCACATTATGATTGTAGGATTCCATCTCAAGAATTGTTACTGCATCCATCCATTCATCTGTTTGTTCATTACCTTGTGTTTGCTTTATTTACAGAATGTTAAGTTGTTGCAGCAGTTTGTTAGTCCTTACACAGGTCTGGTTTTGGATCCTACACGAACAGGTGAAGTTTTGATATGAAGTTACCTGAATGGCATGGCAAAGACACAGTGTCAGTAACAATGTGTAATGTGTAACTCCTATCCCTTTTAGGTGTGTGCATGAAACAACAGAAACTTCTCAACCAGGCGATAGAGAGTGCTCAGAATCATGGTATGTATTCATTCATTCATCTATTCTCTAGCACAAGTAATAGTGCCCAGTGTAGTACCTGAAAGTTCAACTTCAGTGAAAGTAAAGATACTCTACCAAACAATTTCCTTGGTAAAAGTGCAAGTCACCCACTAGCTTGTTACTCAAGTTAAAGTCTAAGTCGTATCTCGTATTTACTGTAAGTAAGTACAAGAAGTAATCTATAATTAAATGTACTTAATGAAAGTGAAAGAACAAGTTGGATAAAAAAAAAGTCTGTTTAAAACATGTAGCTTTATAATTTATAACTAAAAAAGCCAGAAAATAAATCACACACATATACACACAATCAGAGTGGAAAAATGGTGCCTACATCACATGTACAGGTTTAATGGAGAATTAGTTGGCTTTCTCAAAACTTTGTCACAGTCATTCATTCGACCACCAAATTCAATTTCATCTGGTACTAATAACTATACTGCTGTGCCAATTGAAAATGTTGTGGAGTAAAAATATTCAATTGGCTCAGGAAATGTAGTGAAGTGAAAGTAAAAGTTGACAGATTTTTACCAACTCCAGTGAAGGATTCTCCCAAAACATACTTAAGTACTGTAATTTCCCAAATATAAGCCACATCATATATAAACCTCAAGTCAGTGTTTTATGAAAACTAAAAAACAACACCATGTATTGACTTCACCCACGTATTAACCTCACCCATGTATTAAACTCAGTTTTCATTACTAACATTAACATTACTTATTGAATCACAGTAAGTTAGATGAAAAGAAAAGATCACATAGAATGATGAAAAGAAATGCAATCCTTTACATAGCCCTCACTAAAAAAATAACCTCATAGATGAAGAAATTTTACAAAATCAATGTATTAACCATTGTTAATAATCGGGAAATTACAGTGCTGTAGTAAAGTATTTTTACTTAGTTACTATACATCTATGTCAGTGCCTAATAACTACAAGCTACAAGTGACTGCCTTGAGAGAGAAAGTTTCCAAATTTGACTTGATAATAATACTCAACCTGATCTGCTTTTCTAGGCTTAATGAGTGTACAGGTGCCTCATGTGGACTACTCGGGGGAGGACTACTCTAATTCCCATGCAGCGGTGGGAAGTACACCTCCTCCTACAGCTGTGAAAGCTGGAGAACCTTGGTATTACTGGTATGGAACCATGCATCCAAATGAACGGGAATTGGCACGAGTGAAGAAGACATACAAACCCTACCTGAAAAACTAGTGTTCACTTGTGGAGATTCTGTAAAAAGGCATAATGTGTGGCATTCACTATTGTGTTTTAGGTTACACTTCACTTGAAGTCTTTGACATAAGAGTGACAAGAGCCTGTCATAAATATGACGCATCATGAAAATGTAATGGCACTTCAAAATGTTCATGGCTGTTGCCATTAAGCGTTATTTGGTTTTTGTAATGTAAAGTTGACCGTGATTAGGGATCAGACATTAGAACCGTCTTGTATAAGGCCTGCACATATAATTTCATTGTATATAAAAAGTAAGTTGTAGGTCATTGTCATACTGTCATTAGCGTTGATTGAATCCTGTCATGCTCCGAGTCAAGTGACGGAAACTAATTTTCCTGTGGTTGTTCAAAGACTGGCAGATCTTCCTGAAATTCCAAAAATAATTCAGCTCACGAAGCAAATGGGTTATCAGATATTGTTGACCACAAGATTTAATAAAAACAAATTAACACTGTGATGCAAAATTCATTTTATTTGCTTTGACAATATTGAATAGCCTTATATAGTTAGATGTGGTTGTTTATTAGTTATTAATGTCCATATCCAAGGCTGACCAAACTATATGCAAAGTTTTTTTTGTTTGTTTTTTTTTTCCCCTCTCCAAACACATGATGTGGCCAATATCTTCAGCATGGCACCCCTGAGGTCTTAATTCCTCATTGAATACTCATGTACAATTATTGTTAAACACAGGTAAATGTAGATGCCTCATCATGGAGGTAAACTAAGGAGTGTATTATGGTATCTTACACAATCCACTCTCCCTTAACAGCTCAAGTAATTTAACTGCAACTTGAGTGACAAAAAAGTGTATTTTCTGCCTGTTTTTGGTTACGTGGCACATTTTTTCCACCAGCCTCGCCATTCTGGGTTCATTCTTGACTCCACCTATAACTTGGATCAGTCAGCTAACCTTAAACATTTCAATAGCAAAGCAGCTTAGTGCACACCAGCACAAAATCAGTTGTTGTATGGCCAAAGTTTTATTTAAGGGTTTCATATGTTTTTGTTATTGTTTGCCATCTTGGTCATCAGTTCTGTGATCAGTCTTTGGGTTGGTGTACTAACGTCTCCCCCAGAGCCTCCAGCACCTCACGCTTGTACTCGTCAAAGTCACCGTCGATCTGATTGATCGTCCGGTCCTCCACCACCCACAGCTGACACTGGGTCTCCGTGATCAGACGGGCATCGTGGCTCACAATGATCACAGCTGAGAAAGAAAACGTTTGGCATTAATTAGGAACCATTGTGTACATACATACACATCAACCAAAAACAAACCATGAGGTCCTTTTGTTGTTAAGTAACATACCTCCCTTGTATTCATTGATGGCATCAGACAAGGCATCGATTGATTCAATGTCCAAGTTATTTGTGGGCTCATCCTATGAAGCAGAAGAGAAAGTGATTATCAGATTCAACCGCACATTTTCAAAAGATCTGATGAAGTTCCAGATTAGATGAGCTATTCAAGGGAATAAGAACTAACACTTACCAAGATCAGGACATCAGGTTGTCTGCATGCCAACTCAGCAAACACTACTCTTGCTTTTTGACCTCCTACAGAATCAAACAAACTGATAAAGTTAGTTTCCAAATAACTACTAATCAAGTATAATTTCACGAGAAACTACCAACCACATTTCATGTTAAATCAGTTGTTTTCTAATTAGACTGATGCCGAGGATGAAAAAGTGACGTTGCTATAATTACCAGACAGTTTGGAAATCTGGATAGTGTGCGCATGGCTCTCCAGGCCAAAGCGGCCCAGGCACTTCCTGCTGTCCTGGTAGGGCAGATTGAAATTCCTCTGAAGGTATTCTGTGGCTGACTCCTCCATGTTCAGCTGATCAGCATACTGCTGGTTGAAGAAGCCTACTTTCTATGAAGGCATTAAAGAAAAAATGTACATGATTGTAATGCTTACAGCGGCGATCATAATCATTGTCACCAATTACACTTACTTTTTTACTATTTTTGTGTGCATGTACAACAAAAGAGGTAGGGTTTAGCACTGCCTTGTACTTGTACTGCTAAATATTGCATTTCACTACAGAGGAAGGGCTTTGGTGGGAGGGCTGAAAGTGTTGTAACTACCAGTAGTGGACCACAAATAGTTGGAGATGGTTGGAGGCATTCCCAATAGTTTTAGTTCACAGAAAATATCTGCACAAGAGGAGTCAAATGTACGCCACTTGAACGATCCTAGACGCTTTGCACAAAGTGGTATACCAGGCTAGTACCTATTAAGTTGGTGGCAAGGAACTCTTTTGGAGGACAATGCAGTCAGTCTCAATAACTGCAAGTGCATCAGAATAACTGAATGTGTCAGATAGTGAATTGGGTTGACAGGGCCTAGACTGATCCATGACAAAAAGCAACAGTCTACAGGGAACAGGGTAACACCAGATTCATAATATGTGCTAAATGGTTCTAACTACTGGTGTGTGGTGTACTGATTAAGCATGTGCAGTTAAGACAACTCAATGGAAACATTGATGAATGTATACTTACCAACCGGTGGTTCTTTCTCATTTCTCCCTTTGTCTGTAATTACCAGAGTAAAAACACAATTAGTCACATACACAGACAGACATCCTATTTAAAAAAAGGAATATGAACTTACAGCGTTCAATTTCCCAGTCAAGAGCAGCAATAGTGTACTCTTTCCTACTCCATTGGGTCCAACGATGCAAACTGTAGAGAGAGGTTGTGTTAGCTTTACCCTCAGCACAAAACAGAGACGTTTGTGACGGATTCCTTGAAAATTCTACATTCTGTGTCTTGAATCAACGTATATATGTTTACTTACTCCTGGACTCCAAATCAATACCAAAGTCCACATTCTTAAACAGAGGTTTCTGGCCCTCATAGGTAAAGTCCACACCTGCCAAAAACAGTTTGAGAATTCCCATCAGACATCAGTACAGAATAATAACAAGAACCAGTCACTCATTAATAAAGTGAATGAATAAATGAAATGAAATCATTTTAAGGAAAAAAAATGTATGTGTTCTTCAGCAAGAAAAGCACCAGAGACAAACAGGAGGCCGAAGACTCACCATGCAGACCAAGGATGGGAGGTGAGAGGGGTGGTGGGTTGGGGAAGGTGAACTTGACCGTGTACTCCCTGGGTTTCTTGAGGAGCTCGGGGGCCTCCTGGCTCTCCTCCTCCTGGCCTTTCTTTTTACCCTTTTGCTGTTTTCGCGTCAGGGCCTCTTTAGTCTGCTTCTCCTGGAAACGAGGGGTGGAATGAGCACAAGGAGAATGAGTGATTGACAAGGTTCAAGAAATCCAGGTGTAATGCCTGCACTTGACCAACTTCGTTGTCACACAAAACTGGCATTTCATTGCTTTGAATCTAGGCTTATATTAGTAGCACACCTAAAATGACTCTTTAAAGAATGCAACCTATTCACGACACCTCTAAATCATTACAAACTACAGCCAAGTTTTAACATAGGACTTTCTTGAAGTGCTGGTGAAATGTAGAAATTAGTTATTTCTCAGAGCCACAACCCTATCTTAACATTATAACAGTAAGACAGAGGTGACCAAGGCTTTTTGCTCGCCAATCTTCAGAAACGTACAGCCTGTTTAGTGGATTTCCCTCCAGCTTTCAAGTCTTTGAGTTTCTTCTCCTGTTTCTCATACTGTTTCAGAAGCTCCTTCTGCTTCTGCACGTACATCTTCTTGAAGGTCACTAAGAAACAAATAGCATAAAGACTCTTGACTGGAAGTTTTTACAATATCCAGGGCGAATGAGTACAATAGTATAGATAACTGGTGCATAATAAACCTGAGGACACTCACAATAGTTCCCTCTGTAGTAATAGAGCTTCTGGTTGTCTAGGTGAACAATGTCTGTACAGACTTCATCCAGGAAACTCTGGTCGTGGGAAACAATAAGAAGAGTCTTCTTCCAGCCTTGGAGATAACTGTAGAGAATCAGAAAGAAATACGGAGAGAGAAAAAAAGTGAAGCTGTCAGGTATCTGATCTTGGCAACCTCTCCATTGGTCAGTGCAGTGGAACATACATAGGCACAGACATTTAAACACCTTCACGTACAGACAATGGCTTTACAGTAAGAGCATTAGTTCCATACTTATTAAGCCAGATGACGGCATTCAGATCCAGATGGTTGGTGGGCTCGTCCAGCATCAGGAGTGTTGGCTCCATGAAGAGAGCTCTGGGGAAGATGCAGGAGGACAGTCACACTTTAATTTAGATTTAGATTTATGCATTTAGCAGACGCTTTTATCCAAAGCGACTTACAACTCATCAACTATCAATTGTTCAGGGCCAGTCTCCCCTAGAGCAACTTAGGGTTAAGTGCCTTGCTCAAGGGCACAACGGTGGCAGCCGGGATTCAAACCCACAACTTTTCAGGCTATTTACACGCTAGCCAGGTTCCTTAACCACTACGCTACCACCACCCCAACATAATTTACCTTTGCATCACAGTCCTGGGAGCACTGGCAGACTATATGCCAATTCTTCTACTGGCAATAAAGTCAGGACACTTTCAGAGAGTCAAGAGCTTTACAGGCTTTTTGTTAAGAGCAGCAATAATATGCTCTTTTAAAAAAAAAAAAAATTCACTGGGAATACTTCACTTTATATTTACAAGATCGGTAAGAGCGACAAAAGTGATGAGCATCAAAGTTTGGACAACTAAAGTGACTAGAAAAAGTAAAACAACTGCTGAACTTTATGCAAATTAGCAGAGGGAGTGCTTTGGCTGTAAATGGTACGGCAATGGTCACATCTTGAGCGATTAGAGTGACATGAGTGACACAGAGATTTTGCCAATTATGCTTTATGAGTGACTTTTCTTTACAGCTTTAGTAGCTCTTGGAGTGAAGTTAGACACGACAACTGCCTGACTTACACAGATTCTGCTATACATTTTATAACGAGTCACCCTAGGCAAACACCAGAAAGGTTCATTTCAACAAAGACTCAATCTATTTCAGCTCTGTACACCTTTGCTTCATCAGCAGAATGGGACACTGACCTGGCCAGGGAGACTCTCATCCTCCAACCTCCGGAGAACTTCCTGGTGGGTCGGTTCTGCATCTCAGGCGTGAATCCTAAGCCAGCCAAGATTCGGCGAGCCTTGGCCTCAGCTGCAGCAGCTCCAATGGCTCGTAACTCTTCGTAAACCTGTGAATGCAAGCACAGTGATGGATTACACAGAGCTGGGTGGATGGTGCGTAATCGTACAATCATACCTCAGCTCATGAAGGGGAGAAGGGCAGGATGGTCTTCCCCAAAAAGACTAGTAGACAGTTAACAAAGCTTCCGTCACCCTCCTCACCTTCTCCAGCCTTTCAGAGACGCTGTCGTCTCCTTTCTCCAGTCGAATCTGTAGCTGTTTCTCCTCCTCTAGAAGCTTCAGTCGCCGTGTGTCTGCCTTCAACACAGCCTGCACAGCAGGGGTTTCGTCAGCGATCACCTCTGTAAACACAAACACACACACAGATAATGTGCTATGAAGGATGAAGCCATGTTATAATTAAGAGAAAATTAAATGTAAATGGTTGTGCAAACAGTATTAAATATATGCACATACATATAAGCACATACAAAGTCATACAGTATCTAGACATCAACATTAAATTCCAAAACAAAGCTGGCTGTGTTAAGAACATTACTGCCAAACAGCAATTTTGAACAGATTTTTTTTTAGTTAGCGTACCAAAACTTTCTAATGTAAACATATGCTTATGATGACTAATTGTTACCTTGTTCACAGAGGAGTACATCAATATTGGGAGGGATGCTGAGGGCTCTATTGGCAATGTGTTTCAGAAGTGTGGTCTTCCCTTTTCTGGAATTAGCAAGAAAACACTGTACTTATAATTTTTATTGTGCAATTTATTTAATAAAAAATAAAAACATTTTTTGCACATTCTATATGTAAGTGATTTTACATCAATTGCTGATTGGAGGACACTGAAGTATGAATATATAAAATTATAAATAAATACTAGCTCAACTTACCCATTTGGTCCTACTAAACCATATCGCCTTCCAGCAACAATTAGTAGGTCAGCATTAACAAAGAGCTCCTTTCCATGAGCTGATATACTGAACCTTTCCAGCTGATAGGAGAAAGAGAGCAGATTAATGCAGGTCAACCTACAAACAGGGCTCAAAGCCAGGATTCCGTGTCTCAATTCTATGTAATTGCCTTGAAAATGTCTCATAAATTATCAGCTCTAAACAGACCAGCCCATCCCTGGTGTGCATGCGTTTTAAACCAATCTCAAAAATGACCATAACGGCCATATTACCTTGATATCTGAGGCATTCTCTAGCATGGCCTGCCTGGAGGACAGCTCTGCCACTGAGACTGAAAAGTCTCCTTCTGAAGCGTTTTGAGCACGCACACTGGCCATCTGTCTCTCATACTCCATCTGTTTTCAAACAGCAACACATCTTGTCAAAGCCTTCACACATACACACATGAAAAACCAAGTACAACGATCACCGACAAACTCTGCCTACCATTTTCTTTTTCTTCTTCTTTTCCTTTTTGCTCAGGTTAGCATAGGGATCGTCCTTTTCTTGAGCCAGCTGTTCTCTTATGGTATCTTCTGCACACTGTCAGGAATGACAAAAGGGGACAAACAAATGGCAAGTCAAAAACAAATGGCATAAAGCCAGAAGTAAGGCCTTTTAGAACATCTGTTGACCCAGCTAAATTTGAAGGGTGGAATTGAGGCTGGGCTGTACCATCATTGTGTCGTCCCCATCGCTTTGATCTTCATCCTGCTCCTCTTCTTCGTCATCGTCGTCTTGGCGGCTCGTCTTGCCTTTCTGCAGTAAGCAAAGCAAGACAATACAAATTTATGTACATATAACTTCACAAAAACTCATAAAAGTACCTTCAAAAAGAGGGCCCATTTACCTTTGGCTGTTCTTTCTTCTCCTTCCTCTGGGGCTTGTCCTCTTCTACTTTCTCATCAACTTCTGGAGACTTTAAGCATAAAGACAGAGGAACCTTAGCTTTTACTTAAAACAATGTCTACGTCGGGCCTTGTTAGTTACAGTTACTCGTATACCTCTAACCTTAGATGTCTTGGCTGCTGCTTTCTTGTTTTTCTTCAAGCCTGCCTTCTCCTCATCCTTCTTCTCACTTTCCTCCTGCTCATCCTCTGATTCATCCTTAAATTAGATGAGAAACCAGTGATTAGTTTATTCAAGCCAGCACTTCAGAACAGGAATTGGAAAGAAAGTATGCTAGAACGTGAGAATGAGAGAGGACAATGCAAAATAAAGATCATCAAGATGTATGTCCTCCGCATCCTCTTCCACCTCCACTTCTGGATGAGAAGAAGAATAGAGGGAGATGAAGGAGGGAAATGGAAGGTAGACTGGGGTAAGGTGAGGTGAGGTGAGGTGAGGTGAGGTGAGGTGAGGTGAGGTGAGGTGAGGTGGAGTGTGATGGGTGAGAAGAGTTATGTGCTGATGTTGTGGAAACGTGAAGGCGTCATCGTGCGTTGATCAGATTTTTATTTTTTCTTACCCACCTTGTTTTTCTTCGACTTAGGCTTATCTTTTTTCTTGCCCTTTGGCACTTCCTGTGTCACGGACATACACGCACAGACAGATGCACACAGAATTTGAGATTGAGATTGAAATATACCATGTTCAGTATGAGAAACGCTGGCAGTATTGAGGCCTTCCAGTTGACTGGATTTACCTCAGGCCTTGCATACAAGCAGACACAAGGAAGATGGTTTGTTTCAAATGTGTGCATGCCAACAATAACAATGTAGTGAAGATAACAGATAATAGATGAGAGATCAGAAGTGGACAGAGCAAAGGAATGGAGAATAAGTCACTAGAAACTGGATAGAAAGAGAGTGGACTACAAAGGCAAAGGGAGACTAGAGGGGGCATCACAAAAGGTTAAAGTGCTTATATTTCAATGGTTAAAATGTTTCATACTAGCTCATACCTTATATTTACATACACTTTCACATCAGCAGCAACAACAGTGATGATAATAATAAGTATAATAATTATTAATTATAATATCATATATTATTAATTTATTATTAATACTATTTGTTTTTTATTATTTTATATATTTATTATTAATAATAAAACTGTAAAACTTGTAATGCAATGCACAATAATCCTTGCAATATCTCTGATGCACATACTTTGTCACACAAGTCTAATGTCCACAATTTTTTTTTACCATCTCAACTGGTGATTTAGCGAAACCATGAAAGAAAGACACAATGACAATGACAACGCGAGGTATCCAACATGAATAGACACGTAATCTCTACCCACCACAGATGCTTTATTTTTAGCTGTTTTTTCATCCTCTTCATCGTCTCCTTCATCCTCCTCCTCTTCATCACTCTGCCCCTGACTTAGGGCAGCAAAAATGTTGCCTCCCTGGTAAGATGAGAAAGAGGGTATAAGGGCAATCCATGGCAAGACAAAATGTGAAACACTATGTCTCCCAGTCAAGAACTTACCTTATTTCTCTTGGCGCCTTTCCTAGGAACCACAACTGAGGAGACAAAATGACCAATGTGACTAGAGTCATCAAACTGAAATGTGCCTATAGATAATGGGCTCTGATCTGAATGATTAGCAAAGTGTGAAATCTTCAGTTAATTTAATAACTAGTTCAAATAAATGTACTAATCTGGAGCTAAACAGCTACAGTTCACACTCAGGAACTTTGCTTGTTGACATATTTTACATGTTCCTGGCCTTTTGAATAGCCCAGTGAGCCAAAGGCGATTTTTTTGACAGTACCTTCCTCTTCTTCGTCTTCATCGCTGGGCTGGACCGACAGCTTTTTCAGCTTCTCCATAACATCTTCATCATCGTCATCTACCTCTCCTCCTTTACCTTTTCGCCGGTCCTTCTTTTTTTTCTGAGGCTGACAAAGGCGATTCAGGGTTCATGATTATCATATGTTCACTGTGGAGTTTCCACTTCCATTGGTACAGTACAATGAATTGAACTTACTTGTTTTGCATGAGTTTCTTTGACAGGTTCCTCCTCTTTTTCTGGTTTAGTATCTGATGCCAACTCCTCAAAAAACTGTGGGTATATAAGTGAAAAATTGATACAAATGCATTCTCACACAACTTGAAGATGGAGGGATAATTCCTGGGTGACTTACGCTCTTTTTCCCCTTCTTGTCTTTCTTTCCTTTCTTGACAGGTTTATCTTTCTCTAGATAAAGGCATGTAAAGGTTGGGTTAATATTCGCTTAAAATTTCTAAATGTCCAGAACAACAAGCGCATTCTTCACACTAACCAGTGGCAGTGAATGACACTCAGTGAAAACTGAAGCTGATGCTAATGCGTATATTTCATGTAGCTTTTTCTGACAGCACAGCAGTTTTGGTAGAATTGCCAGTTTGTACGGCCTGGGAAAGTTTGCCAGCAACGTTAACACGGATGAACAGGACAGCAATTTCACGCAATGCCGCATTGTTGCATAAGATTTAAAGCTAACACACACCGCCTTCAAATCAAACGACGATCCCGTTGCTATCAAAGTTACAATCTTTACGTTGTCGTGCTAACATTATGTTTAACACCTTACGTTCTTTTTTAATTTGACAGGTGAGCCTTCATTGCAGTTGAAATGCAATGAAAGCCAAAGATCGCGATAATCGCCATAGCCTATTCAAAAAGTACTCATTTCTGTAATTAACTAGAGCGTGATGTTAGCATAGACCAATGTTATAGTTAAGATTTTCAGATAATTTGCTACATGGCTAGCGTTATCCCTGCCTTGACAATATTGTCCATTGAAATAACGTTAGCTACGTAGCAAGCTAGCTGGCTAAATACATTCATCATAAGTAGGCTAGCTAACGGCTTGCCCTTAACTTACCTGTCGTTTCAACTTCATCTCCTTCCCACAATTCTACTTCCTTGGCTTTCTTGGGCATTTTAAGTCCTTAAATATTTAAATGGTCTTAGGAAATTGTTACTGTATTTTAATATACTCGGCAGACCACTGGGAGACCACCAGCCGGTTGTGCTCAAACTGCGCAGAGATGCTAGCTACTGCGACTCACATGCGGCGGCCTGTGCCTATTTTCTTTTTTCTACCAGAGAGTTTTTGCAGCCGGTTCATTGTAAATGTCATAGCGCCAACAATATTCGGTGGTCAAAACCAGTAGTGCAATTTTCTAAATTGGAATTCAAACGTTGTATGCTTGCAAAGATATTTACACGTTTTTAAACATCATAGAATTACAACCAAAAGACCATGACAAATGCAACATTTTCTTGGATAAGAAAATGATCATGCTTAGTAATAAGTTGAAAGGTACATTAGACAGCCAATCAGTGGGATGCCGGTGCATGAGGTAAATGGGCGGACTACTGTTCTAGAAGCGTTGACGCTTGCGCCGTGGACAGACTGCTGGGCGAAAGACTGGCAAGGACATCGGGAGATGGAATGACATTTGTATAACGCTATCCAGCGGGCTTTGAAATTGCAAAAGAAACATCTTGTTAACGGAATTACAATATCATTTGCACAGTTTAACAGAAACCACGTCTCCATCACTGCGCTAGTTAACTAATAAAGGTAAGCAGAGGCGGCTTGGCAACACAGTTTACATACCTACCCAGCTAGCTGGCTAGCTCATTAGCATACTTTTGGAACCTTTGCGTGATTGTAAACTTAGCCAGACGTCTAACACCATCAGTTTGTCATCAGTCGATGCTACAGTTGTCAGCATTGTTTGCTGAAAAAGTCGGAGTGTGAAGTCGGAGCTTTAATTTGCGCCACTTAATTTACAAATCATGCACTGGCTGACTATTTGCAGGCTACAGTGGACAGCAAGGCATCAATCCACAACCAAACTTGGATTCTATAGCCTTAGTTAACAGTTTGCGAGCTGCCTATCTGGCTCTGCTTTACATATTACCAAACAGATGTCTGCCAGACTGCTTTGTTGTATTTTTCGTGATTGCACCAGCATGTTGCTTTATATTGACAGTATGTTTCACTCATTGTGGTTTAGCCTTCTCAGCATTGGCACGAAAACGCTAGACACTGCAGTAACGTTAGGATAATTAGTTAACGTTAGTATTGGCTAGCTGTAAATAGCAACAGCAGATAAAGCTAACTTATTGGGTACGGAAGGAGTTAATTTATCATATGTTTGAAAACACGTCTTGAAGACATAACTTGCATACCGTTCTAATGTGTGTGCTACACTGAGGCGCACTGATCAAAGTTAGCTACCAGATTTTGCTAGTGCCGAACTGCCTCAGCCCAGCTTGCAACAGAAGTAACAGCTAACGTTAATCGAATGATTTCCGAACTTGCTGCTGCCACTCACGTTCAGTGTGTCATGTGCTACTTTGGCTTGGGGTTTTTTTGAGTCTCAAGAACAGGAGAGGTCAAAGTCTTAGCACACGCCTTGTATACCATTGTTATTAGAAGGATGTTGGACTGTTTTTTGTGCTTTAAATTCACAGAGGGGTGGCAGTTGTATCTTGACATTGAGTAATAGCCGTATAGTAATAGTGCATTCATCATTTTGGAGTTCCAAATCTGGATATGTGTAACGTCATGCGTCAGTAACGCGAGTGTGTCTGTTCATGTAGTGATTTGCATTTTAAGTGCAGAGAGTAAAACAAGTCAAAAAGCTAAGATAACTGATATTTCTTCCCTTCAGTTTGCCCGATGGTGACAGCCCTTTAAGTTTGTGATTGGGGTCACCCCTGCCCCTTCCTGAGGTGAATGGCTGTGTGCAGAGGGGGTGCTGCTTTCTGGGTGGGGTGCCTCCGGAGCCATGGCAGCAGTCAGCTTAGGAAGCAACCATGTTGGACTATATATCAGGTAAACCTAAAATATGAAAAGGTGCAAAATTTATAGGATGCTTGGAAGATGTGAATTTTTTCTATGTAATTTCTAAACAGCTCCAGGTGATCTTCCATGATTATAATGAAATTAATTGAAATCTATTACCTACAGATGTTTGACCAGCCCTTGAATGGCACCTCAAGGTCACTGTGCGGTGCATCATGGGCGCTGGCACCACCAAACAGCCTCCGCTATCAGAACCTAAAATCTCCGCCCCTTTCTCACCCTTTCCACCATGCGAGTCGGCCCCAGACAGCACTTGCCCTGGATCAGGACTGGGACGGGATGGTCAGCTTGTGTGTGCTCCAACCCAAGGAGTCTGAGGAGCAGCACACTCTCATAGAGGTGTCCAACTTTGGTCAGATTAAACTAAGCGAGCTCCTCGCTTTGGGACCTAACAGGCCCTTTGAGCTCTTTCCTCCTTTAACGACTGTTGACGGGAGCAGGGAGGATGACATTAGCATCACGGCGATAGACAGGAAGGAGGGAGCCACTCTTGGAATGGAAGACTCTGGATCTTTCCGGAGTCTTTTTGAGATGGAGGGCTGTCCAGCTCCGTTTGTGTTGGGCTCTCGCTTCTACTGTTTTCATTGTCCTGGGTTTGAGCCCTTGGTCAGTAGTGCAGACTTAGTAGATAGACTTAACCTGAGGCATGAACTAGAGGCACAGGCTTTAGGCCTCCCCCCACTCCCGTCATTACTCCACTTCCAGGATGAGCCTAACAGGGCGTTGGGGAGCAAGAGCAACAGTGAGAGGGAGAACGAGGAGAAGTTGGCAGTGATGTATGAGAGACTGAGACTTGAGGTAAGTGTGTGAAGGTTAACTTAGTTCAAATGTAGTTAACTTTTTTGTTGTTGTTTTTTGCTGTTAAGAGTTTTTTTTATGACACTCACCAGGTGGTTTTGTTCTTGCAGCTTCCACAGTTTTTTGTGAAAAATCACGACTATGGCCTCTACTCCAATGACCTTGAGTTCATCAATGGACTGACAAACACCAAGACCAAGTAAAGAACCATTTATCAGATATTTGCATTTTTACTGAGCTAATGCTCAATATTTTAACTTTTGACATGTTGGGCAGACAGTTATTTTTGAATAGTGCCCTAGGTTTTGGGCTGAAAGTGATCTTTGTGTTTGTGTCTCCCAGGGGCCGTCTGATGTACCAGCTAACTCTGACCCTGTGGCGGCTGTTGTGCCTGTGCTATTACACAGAGGCGCGAATGGAAGTGCTGAAGCTGACCAAGCACCCTGAGGACAGCTCGGTGCGAGCGCGCTGGAGAATCAGGGGTGTACCCTTTCACCTGCAGCTGCTGCGCTTCTACAAGAAGGACAAGAGCCTGCTCTATAGGTGAGCAAGAAGAGAGCTTAGACAGTACCACCATAATAATAAGAATAATCTGTACTCTTTTGATCCCATGAGGGAAATTGGTCTCTGCATTTAATGCAGTCGTGAGTTAGTGAAACACACACAGCACACGGTGAAGTGAAGCACACACTAACCCTGTTATATCGGCGTCCTGGGAGTAGCGAGGGGTTCGGTGCCTTGCTGAAGGGCACTTCAGCCATGGTCCACTGGTTGGGGATTGAACCGTCAGTCCCTCATTTACACGCCCAAAGCCCTAACCAGTAGGCCATGACTGCCCCAGCTTTTTTTGTTTGTTTGTCTTTTAGCAATAGCAATGTAGGAACAGTAGTGTAGTAATAACAGTAAACTAAATTAAAAATTTAAGTTTAATCAGGATGGCTCAGTGCAACAATTTGGTAAATTGGTCTTCTTTTTTTGTCAGCTCTGACACATAGAGTTGCATGTAGAGCAGTTATTGATGCAGGTTGCATATAATGTTGTGAGGCATGGTTCTGTTCACAAGAATCCTTATGTAGAATCCATATGTCTGGCAACCTATGTATTTTGGTAGTCTTTTCTTACCGTGGAGTCTGATCGGCACAGTGGGCATTCGTTAATTCCAGCTTTTTCTACCTCTTTTTAGGAGTTACGATGCATTCTCCACATTTTACCTCGGCTCAGATGGTCTTATACACTGTCATAGAGTGGAAAAGGTTAGTATGTTATTTAAAAAAAAATGCTGATGGGACATGCTTGCTGTAAGTGTCTCATGAGTTTCCCATAATTCTCTCTTTTGATCTGTTTTTCATATCTCCAGGTGATGCAGGCTCAGCCACCTGTGCTGCCCAGGGTGACCTCGCTGCTGGCCGGGGCCCTGGTGGCTCTAGGTGTCCAGGAGCATCGGCCGGCCCTCAACTTACTGCCCTTCCTGCTGTCCTCCCTCAGGCAGGGCCGAGAGTGACTCTGGCAATCGCATGAGAGAAGGAACCCAGAGTGCAAAGTACAGAGTGTTTGTGTGCCAGAATGGAGAAAGAGAGAGAGAGAGAGAACAGAGAAAAAGACAGACTTGAAGCACTTCAGGATGGCAGAGAGAGGTTTGAGCAGGACGGAGATAAAAAGTGTGAAAGATCTGTCAGAGGTAAGGGTTGTGTTTGGAGGAGAGGGAGAAAGTGGAAGAGCAACACCTACAACCCTAAATAGGAAGAATGAGTCCTTAAAAAGGTGATATCACACTTGAAAATGACTGTCCCTGTTTTTTTTTTCTCTTAGTTTTTTTCCCCAGCTTCAAATGTACAGGCAAGCTTGAACCCCGATATGTATGCATCTGTCACATGTAGCTTAAAGGAAGCTATTGTAGTATTTGTGAGTCGTTGGTTAAAACATGACCAGAACTGTTATGCAATGCCCTCCAAGGTGTCCTCTTTTCTGAAGTGGATCACTGAATTGGAGCTTTTAAATAGCTTCAACCTTATGCACAATCCACACACGCACCTTAGATAAATGGCTCCAGTGGCTTTAATGATGTACAGATATGTTGCCATAATTAAGCGCGCGCACACACACATACATACACATGCGCACATCCATAGACAAACAGATACACACACAGATACACACTCTGCCCTGTGGATGTATTGTCATTATTGTACAGTTGGACAAACCTCTTGATGGAAATTGGCCAAAGGACATGCTTTATTGTGAGCTGAGGAATATTGCAAGGACTAGGCTACAGATTGGGGTTACTGGGGTGTTTTTTTTCCTGACCTTATATCCTCTATAAAGGAGTAAGCATTGCCATTATTGATACAAACTCAAATAAACTTGTTCTGCACCATCATCCAATTACCAAGCACACCGTATACTGTAAGTCATTTCAGGGCAGATTTGAAATTAAAAATGAATTGAAAATGTATGGATTCATGAAATAAGTCATGTCGCAACAATTCTCATTGTGAGGAGATGTATTATAGTTTTACAATACAGTCAGCCATTTCAAAATCAAATCTATTTTATTCAAGACAATAAACCATGATAAACAGGATCAAACTGGTATAAAACTATAGACAGGCACAATCAGTTTTGAAGTTGTCTGCATTGATATTGCAAACTCAAAAGGAGCAAGTTGCTCAACTGTGTAATCTGTATGTGCAGTTGCCAGAACTAATGTATGAGTGTTTGTTGTAAGAGTCAGTTACGCATGTCGTAAACTCCGTCAGTCATAAGGCTCAAGTTAAACCTGTGTGAGAAAAGTCCTGAAATCGTATAAATTGAAATTTATCGTTTTTGCTGTCTCTGATTCATCTGTCCTGACGATGCCACACAGCCACTTGTAATACACAGGCTTTATAAAAACGTAGAGGTTAAAAGCATGACTAAACATCATTCTGCAGATAAATCATTCAAATAGACAGATACATTAGAAAATGTGACTAAAATCCTTATGCTGGTGATTGACCTTTCATTTATGTGTTGATTCAACTTTGCAGTGGAATAAAACAAAATGTGTGTGAATAACAATAAACCGTACAGATTGTGAAGACTTGCATTACAGTTAGTGTTTTGTTTCTCATACTTAAGCTGCACTGGACGTAAAATAACATACACTGGAGCTTTATTTGGTCAATCAGTAAGTTCTCCATCAGAACAACTAAAGTAAATTTAACCCCTAGCTCAGTTTTTATCTTTTTTGTATAATTTATGAATCACTAGAACCTTCTAGATCCTGGAAAGTTCAGATGCACAGCTTTGATGCACCCAACCACCTGATTGAACTCACCGTGATTTCCATTGAGCCCATTTGCCTGTCCGGGTCATCAGGAAGTGAGATTATCACTTAATTCAATGAGTGCTGCCCGACACATGCAACCACTGCGGCCCATTTGCAAAAGCCTGTGACTAGGCACGCAAGGGCCCTGCATGTACTGCAGACAAGCAGGATGAGTAAAGCAACTGTGTGTAGCGTGAGGTGATCTACGATCAGGGTTTCCACTGGTCATGGAATTTCTGGAAAATCATGGAATTTCAAAACAGTCTGTTCCAGACATGGAAAGTCAGGGAATTTGATATTTTGTGGACAACGTCAAGGAATATTAGAGAATTTTGGTAATAGCTAGTTGTCTGCAAAACATATATATTTATTTATATTTATTTCTACGCTCCCTTTATTGGGTCTTTATCAGGCATTAACATTTCTCAGGTCTTGATGTAGTTACATAGCTGTTGTAAAATATCTTTTGGAATCCAGGTGGTTTATCTTACAATTATTTACAGAGAAGGTCATGGAAGTTCTGCTTCTTAGTCAGGGAAAGCCAGGGAATTTTAAATATGACTTACCATTGGAACCCTGCATGATAGAGGCGGTCAATTTCATTTGGCCTTGTGACCTCATTGTGATCATGACTGACCAAGTTTGCCCTCAGAACTTGTAGCTGTAGGTATATAACAGCTCCTTTTTGAAGTGAAAGAACTGGATTTGTCAAAAACAGTCATAGCTGGTAGGTACTAAATAGTAGTACTTGTTCTAAATATAATAGTTGCATAAACTAATAATGGCATTCAATTGATGTAATAAGTAATACATATTGAAAGGAGACATCCAATGGAAAATCTTTTTTGCTTTGGTTTTGATGAATTATGAGAGGTTGTGCATGGCCAAAGAGATATGTTGTGCCCTCCTTCAAATGAAAATCTTGAACTTAGAAATAGCCACTAAAACATGGGCGAATTAGAACAAACACTACATGTGATGTCAAATAGAACAAAGCAATTGTAGTTCAATTTTGTTTGCCAGATAGGCCACCATTTAGCCAAAAGTACCACTTCAATACCCAGCCTAAAACATAATTTCAACTGGGCTTGTAAAATTGCACTTTGATAAATTAAGGTTGAATGTTGTATTTTAACATCAGAGAACATTGTACAATACTCCAATCATCCATTCTGTGTCCCTTTTAAGTATGCACATGTAATATTACAGTGCAATAGAATATGATGAAATCAGCATTGCTTTTGTGGATGAAATATGCTCGTTAAGCAGTTAAAATGGCATATCTCTGAAATACTGAAATTCTGAGAGTCTGTTGAGAACGCAATAAAACAGTGGTTACTGTAAACCAAAATAATCAACGCACTGAGGGCTAAATAAAAAAAAATGCAAGCTGATTCAGCTTGTATGAATTTCATGATGGGAGCTCATAATATAGATTTCTTAAATCTTCATACAAAATATGTGACACTGGGTTTGACAGCAGTTTTTGCAGTGCATAATATCCTCAGAGATGCCTAGGTCTGGGGAATGTGTTAGTCAGTCAATGGCTCAATATCTCCGTTGTCCAGAAACTGCCTACACATTCTGACCATGTGAGGCTGGCATAGTTTTAGCACCCATTGCACCAGTGTAAGGTCTGACAATGACGCTTGTCCCAGTTATAGCTTACCCCAGTACCTAACTGCAGGCAGGATGGGGAAGCTGGCCAGCAGAGGTCACTGTGACCCTTGAAGGATATACCTCCCCAGACCATCAATGACACAACAGCAAACATGTCTTGCTGGATGATAATGTGATTGGCATAAAGTTTCTTACATCATTTCTGGGCCCCTAATGTCTATTGCATGTGGTCAGTGTGAACCACTTCTTATTTGTGGGGCTCGATTTCTGTGGCGTATTTCAATCGATCTGCATGATGCTTGACTGTTGTGGGTGTGTGTGTGTGTGTGTGTGTGTGTTTGTGTGTGGTGGGGGAAGGGCACTTCTCAGTTGTGTGGTGAAATGGATTCATATTCAACTTTGTGTTATTGATTGATTGATTGATTGATT
Source organism: Tenualosa ilisha (assembly GCA_015244755.2). Taxonomy (NCBI): domain Eukaryota; kingdom Metazoa; phylum Chordata; class Actinopteri; order Clupeiformes; family Clupeidae; genus Tenualosa; species Tenualosa ilisha. The sequence goes on from PYXC01001262.1 coordinate 2,486,156, forward strand.
AAGCAGAGTTTCTAAATAGAATCAAAATTAAAAAATGTGATTTCTGCCTCCTTACTCTGCCATACTTTTATTTGTAAGAATTGTGTGGAACTATGGAGTACAGTCATATGATGAAAGCATAATTCATAATGTTAATTTCCTGTTTTGGCCTCTAGAGTGCAGCATTGCGTCATACCGCTGCTGACAATAACAGATATTTCAATTTGAGAAGTGACAGAGGAATAGCAATGGGAGACATAATTCAGTTGGAAAATACCCTGCAACACTTTACTGACCTATGCTTGATGAAGAAATGCATTTTCAATGAATGACTGAAGGCAGAGATGATGCACAAAGCATTGTCTATAGGTAATTTAAGTGTTTTGTGGGGACAGTGATAGTTAAGGGCTTGCCAGGTCTTGTGTACCTGGAAGTCTAAGTCAGAATACTGCATTTGCAGGCCTTCTTGTTTCATGGTGAGGTCTGTCTATTTTGGCTTTTCTAATTTACAAAATCTCAGAAATGTTGGCTCATAATTGGCTCATCAGCAGTGTTTTTTTCTCCACTAAACCAAACTGAACATCATTACTCTGTTATTGTTCAATTTTGTCACAATTTGATGGCGCTAACTGGAGTGCAATTTGTTTATAGAAAACAGTCACCTGTGATTTACGGCCCAGATAATTGGTACAAATTACTGAAGCAGCAGTTGGTCCTCTATTCAGTAAATGTCAGCTTCTGTCCTTCAGCACATGCCCAGTTTTTGAAGTTGCAGGAGGTAAAGCAAGAGTTTCACCTCAGGCTTTTTATTACCCTCGAGATAATGTTGGCTATTAGACAGTGCACATGTAATTCACATTGCCATGGCAAACTGTGGTGTGACATGCTAAGCATGTTTTCTCCTTAGATGGTTGATTTACTTTGCCCATTGACGTGTAATCAGCGGTTTTCAACAGTGGTCGCCAGACAAATACTGCTGTTCTGATGCAGATGTCTCCCTTCAGCACTTGATACATAGGCAAACTCATGAAATTAGAAAGGGAGAATAGGAAATGCATAAATAATATTTTGTGGTCTGTCATGTTGCTCGGCAACAGCTCTCAGCCATGAAAGCCAAATGGAATACGCAATGATTTTGATATGGAGGCATGGACAGGCAACAGTTTACCAACCTTCACCATCATGTCAGTAAGAATTTGTATTCCTTTTGTCTCCACTAATATATAATGAGTCTATGTATTGTTTTATTTTTGGACATAATTTCCGCAACATTCACTAATGACGTTTGTTTTTGTAATGGTTGCAACAAGGTTCCAAAAAGGTTTTAAGTAGCTGTAAAAAGTTCTAATAATTGCTGGGATTTTAGACATTTCAGTTTGAGTTTTATCTGTGATTTAAATTCTCATGAAAATCCAAACTTTGTGCACATAGTAGTACTAAGTTCATATAATATTTAAATATCACACATTGACAGACAGATAATCATATTTCATTAAGGAATATTGCGCGATATGATGGCTAAAATACATTTTAAAGATTGATTAAAGATTAAAGATTTGCTCTAAAATACATTATGTAAGAACTCTTTTAAAATATGGGGAGTTAGACCATGAAACTGTGGGCAATTTCTGCATTTCTGAGTGTAGAACTTTTTAGATGAAACTGTAATGACTTTCTATTTTGAATAACCTAACATTCACAGGAAAGGGTTTGAGGAGGGAAAGGCACAATACAAAGGTGAAAATCTCCAGCAAGGTTCAACTCGGCTGTAGACACTTTTTACCTGATTGACTCGCACATTTCCATTGAAGACAATTTGGTGATTGGACATGGTATAATTTCTGTCAGTGAACTTTATTTTGTGGTGTGGCATACTCAAGACATATTTATTTCTGCTGTAGTTTACCTTTAAATATAACATCATCTCAATCAGTCATGACTTTGATAGAGGATTGTAAGAGTGTGAGTTGCTGCCAAGAATCCCTCAATCAATTGGCAGGAAAAAAGCCTTCATCCCTGAATCACTTACCCAGGGATATATCATACCAAAATCCATCAAGATCAGTATATAAAATCAGTCTTTGATTACCACAGACATATTGGAAAAAGATTCTTGTGTCACAGAGCAATGTCAAATGCGCACAATCTGTAGATACCTCCTGGGGAAGGCACCTGCATTATTTAAGAGGAAACTACATTAGGTCCATGGATTTCAGTTTCTTCTATGTTGAGATTTTCCAATAATATCATCTGTCTCCCTCTTCAATGAAACAGAATAGGTCCGTCTATCAAAACACAATAGCCATTTTGTTCGGAGAACATAAAACACAGTAATTTACTTGACTCGGGCCTCTCTCTCTCCCAAACATGAGAGTACAACCTAAACTGATGATAAAGATGATGATCTTAATTTAGTCAGTCATTCTACTTTTGCACTTTCATTAGGACCTGCATTTAAGTTGCCAACTTTCAAGCAAATGCAAGTTAGTGGGATGAGCTATATTCATTTCTTTTCACATTGTAATTGCAGTTCTTGTTCTGTATGGTTATGTAAGTGCACCCTACTGTATTTGCCATGGGAAGGTTACTAATGATCGACTATAATATCAAGCCACTGGAAATTTCTGGCCTCATGTCTACTCTTTTAACTCTTAACTGCCCACACTTTCTTCTAGTGATCATAATTTATCGAAGAACTTTTTGTAAACATGCCTTTTATAACTTCGAGAAACATACGTCAATCAAAAACGTCATCATTTTTAGCTCCAGAAATTGCTTAATGCATCTTACTTTAAGTGCCCTTAAATTTCTTCAGTTAATCTCCAACATTCAGTATCGTGGTCTTTGGTATTATTGCATATAAGTCGCCTTTGAAATAGCAGCTCCAGCTTTTGAAATGAATGTGTTGTGGGAGTTCAGGTCATTACTACTTAAGGGCACCAGACATGGCATTTTGAATTCAGTGTAGTTTAGTTATTTTTCTGCTTGATTTAATGAATTGATAAGCAAGGTTAGTAATGCTGTATAAAACAAATTTTAGCTTTCCACAAGTCTCCAGCTTCTATATTAGTTAATTAGAACTCCAGTATTGGAGCTCTGATCTTTGTTGATCATGTTTCAACCTGTTCATACAAATAAAGGATGACAGGTGATGAAACTACAATGAAATAGTTAGCTACAAACAGTACAATCAGAATGAACACTCTACCACCCTTTAGAGTAAAATCCCAGTGACACTAAAGAAATTGGCTACACAAATATATTTTGTATATATTTACATGGCCTTTTTCATGCTTTGGTAGCATTTAATGTTTGTAAAAATTTGAAAATATGCTTCACTGGAATAGCCTACTAACACTAACTTTGACCGTCTTGACCCAAGATTCCTAACTGTGAGCTAAACTTTTCCCAAGGACGGCAGTGAGAAGACACGTTTTGTAATGACAGATTAGCACACAAAATATTTTGGTTATTACTTTGGAATAAAAACAGTTTTCTCCCTTTCTGTCATGAAAACATGCAACATCTGGGCAAGGCTTTGGAAGCTATGGTTGAGTAATCCAAAATATTTTTGTCATCTTGATGGACGGTCATCCTGAGAGACCATATGATTGGCCACAGAAAAAGAGCATATGAAAAATGAAAGAACAGAATGATAAAAGAGAAATGGTTGCCCCATGTTTGGATATTGAATGTCCTTGTTCCAAGATCGCCTATTTCAGCTATTTCTGACACCCTCATACATAAATGTCCTGAGTGAAGCAATTTATATTCCATCACATCCTACATTCAGGCTTTAAGAGAAAAGGATAAAAAAGAGAAAGAAAATTATTTGGAGCAAGATCAATTTGAAAAGTAATGGAATGAAACCTTGAAATTGATTTTATTGCCATTTCTCAGTGTGTGTGTGGTCAGTAATTGCCTGGCGGCCATCGAGTAGGAGCGATTTTCGGGAGGCACTGGGGCAGAACATTGAGCTATGTGTATAGATCTGTACACGTTGGGGCAGGTGAGGGTGGAGGTCTGCTGCGGCGGCAGCGTCAGACAAGCACCTCTGGTAAACACCTGCCACCGCTCCCTCCAGGCTCCTCTCTCTCTTTCTCTCCCTCTCTCTCTCTATGTCTCTCCTGCTGACAAGGTCTGCCTTTTGAGTTTTTCGCCAGAGGTACCTAAGCTGATAGACATTCTTTCTGTGTCTCCCTCTTTCTATCTTTCTCTCTCTCTCTCTCTATGAAAGTAATCAGCATGGAGGGAGTTGGAATCCCCTCATGTGCTACTGGCTGCCTATTGGGCTTTAAATGGGTTCTCTGTGTTCTGGAGTTGGCCACCACCACAACTGAGTGTGAACGAATGGCGGGTTTTTCATTGTTTGTACGATATGTTAGGAGGCAACATATGGTTCTGAAGGGATGGACTTCGCTTAATATTGAAGCATCTGGATAAAACATGTTATATTTGCAAAAAAAAGTTTCAAAAATGACAAACGAATATGAAATTATGAATTGAGAGAGCTAGCTAAATTTATTTAAATACCACTGGAAAAAGGCCAAAATCCAAAAAGGGCTATTGCAGAACAGGCCAAGATCAAATTAGATCCAAATGGAACAATTTTCAAAGTCAGGCGCCCCATTCAGTGTCTGCTTCCGCCATTGGTGGTGCAGGTGGAGGGCCTTCAAGGATTTATGTTTTGTGTTAAGTAAGGCTGAAGCTACTCATGTTATCTCACTCTATCAATAGCAAATACATTAGCAATAACCTGGCCTGTGCAAGCACACTATTAATTTACTTCGGGCCTGTCCAGACAGGGACAAAGGGACTGTTGGAAAGGCGAGGTGTATCCACTTTCGCTCTCCCTGGGCCTTGGCGTCTCCTGTGCTGGGGAGTGAATCGATGGCCCATCGAACGGCAAGAGGAGGAGAAAAGAGAGGCAGAGCGAGAGAGGGCAGGACAGGGCAGGCAGGCAGCCAGGCTGGGGCAGGAAGAACCTCCCACCCTTAGTTTGGAGCACAAGGCTCGGGTGTCAGTGTCACCCTAGAGGCCGAAGTAGATCCATATGAGACGATGAGGTGGAGCACTGGACTCATAGATCAGAGGAGAGAGCCTCTGCTGTGGCTCAAGGTGGCTTCTCCGCCTTGTGGGTTCAAGAAATGTCAGAAATGTCATTAAGTCAAAAAGGCTAGATTCTTCAGACAGATTTTATTACATTTACATTTGTTAATTTAGACGTAATAATTCCAAAGCAAGTTATTCAATGAGGATTAACAGTCAGGCTACATGGAAAACAAGATCTTAGGGTAGTAAGGATTACAACATCACAAATATACTACAAGACCAGCAGAGGTTTTAGGTGCAGAAGTCAAAAGTACAAGTCAAATTAAAGGAGGTAGACATGAAAAAGACAAAGATAGAAGGAAGACTGTGTATGTTAGGTGTGTTTGGTTGTTAGATGTGATGGAGTTGTGTAAGAAGATGGAACCTGAACCTCTGTGACAAAGATTCGCTAAATTAAAAACTGAAAAAAACATATTTTTTTTTTTTGCATTTATATTCATTCATTTTACATCAAGGAAGTGTGTGTGTGTTGAGTTGGTAGATGTGTTGGAGTGTGTTATAAGAGGAAAATACACCCTTACATTCAGCAGTTTTAATCCAAAGCAATGTAAAAGTAACATAAAATTTTCTTTCTCTTTTTTATCCTTTTCTCTTAAAGCCTGAATGTAGGATGTGATGGAATATAAATTGCTTCACTCAGGACATTTATGTATGAGGGTGTCAGAAATAGCCGAAATAGGTGATCTTGGAACAAGGACATACAATATCCAAACATGGGGCAACCATTTCTCTTTTATCATTCTGTTTACTTCACAGTAGGTGAGTGCCCTGATCACTGTAGCAAAATACAGTATTGAGTGGAGGTACCATGGCGGCTCTAGCTAACATGTCAGGTGGAAGCATATGACCCTGGAGGAACTTGATATTGACGCATCAGATATGCTATATTTGCAAAAAAAATTTACAAAAATGACAAACGAATATTAAATTGTGAATTGAAGCTAGCTAAATTCATTTAAACACCATTGGAAAAATCCCCAAATCCCAAAAGGGCTATTGCAGAACAGGCAAAACAGAACAATTTTCAAAGTCAGGTGCCCCATTCAATGGAGATATTATATGCAAAAATTGGAAAAAATTATTAATTCATTGAAATAACAGCTAGACCTGTATTGGTATTGTTAAATGCAACCTTTCAGATGGGAAACTCTTTGAGGTGGGTGTGGGGGGATTCTACTGCTGACATATTTATTTATTTCTGCAACCTTTCCCTGGGTGATCTCTAAACAGTCAGGGCAACCTACCTCTGAGTGTGGGTGTTAGCCTTTTTGGCACTTACCTGCAGTGTCTTAAGCCCTTGTTTAATACCTCCATTAGCAGTGACTTTTCAAACTCTGAGACCTTTCACACTCTAGGAAGTGCTTTTATTGTCTCTGTGGGTCAAACTACTCTTATGTTGACAATTTACCCTTTACTGCTGACTATGTACAGCAGCATATAGAAAAGAAAACAAGCTTGCTGTAGAAGTGTAAACAGAAGGAAAAGGTCAGACACTATGTAGGAACCATCAGAGGAATCAATTTGGCATTTACAGCTCATACTCAAAAAAAATGTCTAGTATTACTGTGATAGCCTTTTGGAGAAAAATGTCTTTACACTGACCGAAGTATGTTTTAAAGGGGTAGTATTTTAGAGAGGTTTGTTTTTAAACGTAGAAAACAGTAGAAACCTATAGCTGCGCAAAATCCTTAAGATGTTTTACTATTTAAAATACTTGAAAAGATTTCAAGTGCAAGATTTTGCTATTCTCAGTCTGAAGTACCATTTTCAAAACGGATGACATTTTCACAGCATTTCAATCCTCGGAGTAATAGCTCTTTGAAGGAAAAGAGGAAGGAATTGATTGTGCCTCTGTAATTTTTGAAAATAGGCATTTATTTATGGCACAGATGCTTTTATCGGAAGTCACTTCTAGCATAGGTCCACTTTATCAATATGTGGGCTTAAGGGAGACAGAATACTGGTCTTACTTATGGCTGCCAATTCTGCAGTTTGACCTTTCATGGTTATACATGAAGCCAGCTTGATGTAAATTAAATGGTCACGAAAAAAGAGCATGTTTTTCAGCCTCTTTTACTTTGTTTTGAAAAATACTTTTCTCTAAACTTCTCAGACATATTTTCACACAGAGTTTCTGATCCTTTATCCCTTTAATTTGTTTTGTTAGCATCACTTACCATCTGTTATCATGCTACATTCACTTGGTCTCTCAGTAATTGGAATTCAGACACTGAAATTAAATACTTCAGTTTGAGAAAACTTATATGAAAGCTCATGTCAAAGCTTATAACAAACCCCGAAAGTTTCACTACTTTCATTTTTTGCACAATTCTTCCCACAAGAGCTTAACAGCCCTGCTGTATAGTGTAAGCATTTTGATATAGGCCTACACACTTATGTATTTATATATGTACATAGATGCTATGCAAAAAATTTAACAACTGAGTTGAACTCTTGGCATCACCTAGATATGCCAGTGTTTTCTTTACAATGTTCTCAGCCTACAAACAGGGTAATTGAACTGCACATTAGCTGCTTATACATCTCTCATAAATGGACAGGTCTTGTCAAATCAGTCTTCTCCAGTGTCAGTATGTTTTATTTGTAGTTATGCACAGTGGACATTACATCAACAAAATGATACATGACTGCTGGTCTGTGGACAGTTTAGTAAAATGTAGTGGTCCACAGTGTCATAAAATGATGGGCTACAGAGTCCTGGAGCGTTTTTTTCCCCCTCAGGGATGACAGATCATGTTCAGCAATATAAAGACTGCTGGAGTAGAGGGTGCAAATGGACGACCCCTTTGGCGTCGACAGCAATCAATAACACCTGCCCTTTTAGTTCTGAGAGGCTGCAAGTGCTGATCAGTGCACCGTTGCACACAACTCCCTCCGCGCTCTCTTGGTTTGTTTGGACTGTATGTGAGTGTCTGTGTGTGTGTGTTGTGTGCAGGTGTGCCAGTACATTTCACTTTGCTAATTGAGAGTTGGGAAGTTTTTCTCTACACTGCTTTGCATTTATGAGCATGCTGATTTCAACATTTGATTTCACCAAGGAGACCCTTAAGTTATACTATAACCAGATTTTGAGAGCTGTACATATCAAACAAAAGATATGCATAACATTGCCAGCTGCTCTATAGCTGCAGAGTAAGTATGGTAGTATACCTCCCTCCCTTAAGAGATGTGCTAGCAAAGACCATTAAATACTGACCAAGATACAGCAACATAATATGTCACAATGGGAGCAAACATGAATAGTTCTGCATGAGTGTCACATAACATCACAATATAAACTTTTCAATGTTCTGTATCAGCGTATGAGGACTTGACTCTGGTCTGCATAAAGGGTTATACATTTCTTACCTTGATGACATCAGTTTTGGCAGTCAGCAGCACTGAGCATTTGGTGCTGTACAGTTCTGAGGAAATGGTTCTACAAGGTGGAAATTATTCTCACAGTCCTCTCTAATTATAGATCTTTCTAGAATAATTTGTTCTCTGTTTCCCACCAATGCTATTTAACTGAATAACCCTCTGAATCCCTGTTGCTTAATGTTTTATACCAGTTTATGTTGCATTTTGTTATTTTCAACTTGAAAACAACTTTGTTGTTCTCTTTTCTACTGAAGCTTTTGAAACCATCCAGATCTGTATATAGTAAAACTGTAAACAGTAAAATAGTGATGCTTTTATTAATAAACTCGGACAGAGCCCAAAATAAACAATAGATATGTGCAGTTAGGGCATATGCGTAGGACTCTTCATACTCAAAGAACATGAAGAAAGTGGGAGAAGCGTCCTCCTCACTTGGCCCTGTGCCTTGACTGCGTCTGTTACCACACTTCAATAGTTTAATCTCAATCCTGATTCGCCTGCAATGGTCCAAGGATGACATTGATTTGACAGGCTCAATATATGGAGGCAACACAATACTCCGAATTAATGAGCAGTTCAATGGCCACAATTAGTCAGTGGGCTTTTGACTGACCTCAGGGAACATTATCGGGTGGTATTCAAAATCAGTGGTCTGCATAAACAACCACTGATTCATTGGAAGCTATTGTGTTACCGGGACCACACACTGTGTTTATCAAAATACTTTAATTAAGATGATTGTAGGCGTATCATAGCATAGCAAATGCAAATCATTCCATGTCATTTCCTGTGACGTTAAAGGAGCTGCACACTGTGGATTATGAGAGTGCAAACTCATTATCTAGTGCTCCCATATGGAGGGGATCTCCTTTGAAGAGTTTTTTTCTTGTAATTTATTTCAAACCTTTCTGGGTCAAATCTGTGCAATGTTTAGACTGCAAATTTCAGACAGATTATGTATTCTTAGCTTTTTGTGTCTATAATCCTACAGTAATGATTGAGAATATTTAGTGATATCATTGAAATCTACAGAGATGGATATACAGGAATTGTTCATCACAGTCATCAATCAAACAAAACTGGTTTGGTTACTTTTTAACAAGAAAGTTGCTGCAAAGTGCAGCATTAGAAGAGTAATTTGGCTGGTTGTCAGTGTGTGTCGAATAGACCGCACTCATCTGGTACAGCAGTGCGTGTGTTTGTTTTCCGCCCCCATGCATTTCTTTATATAGTACCCTCCTGCTCGCTTTCTCTCTCTCCCTCTCTCTCTCTCTCTCTCTTCTTTCTTTCTGTGATCAGTGTGCTGTACATGATTCAGAGCTTCTCCAACACTACTTGATAATATATATATATATACAGTATGTATCATTTTTTCTGGGTTTTGAAGTGTATAGAGAGGAGTATAGCTCTCATCAATCCTATCTGACATGGACATTCTAAAAATAGCAAATATAGTCAACATGTACTCCTTAGCAATGAAGCGCTAAACAATTTTGTGGTGGCATGCTGTTACTGGTTCCCTAAGAGCTCCTCTGTAATTCTTTAATCTCTTTTTAAATGTCATTATAGCTAACTAGTCATTAATTAGCACAATTATCATGTCTCATACCATATTCAATCAATTTATCAAGAGGAAGAGGGAAAAACTTTCAAACTTAAACAAAAGTGAACTGGCAACAGAATGTATTAGAATGGAACAGAATATAACAGAGCTCTTTTAAGTTATATCATGTTATTTATTGTTTGCAATAATATTTGTTATTGCAAACAGTGAAAGTCTTTAACCCAACCATTCACAATAACAACACACACAAACACACACACACAAAATTCAGACAGAAGCATCCACACACCCAGACAGGTGCATGCTTGATGAACCTTAAATGTTGATATGTGTAGAATTGTGTTTGCAAAGACTGTTCTTTGAAGTCTTTTACTTCTTCTAACCAGTTTGGCATTTTCTACAATGGGCTCTGTGCCTCTGTACCAAGACATAAAGTTCCAGAAGGACTTTCATTCAGGATGGTCACTCTTTTCAAGTGAACGTCTATTTTTGTGAAGTACGGTAGGCTAGATTGATATTAGGCATAAGCATTAGTTGTATAGTGTAGTTATACTAGTTTACTATCCAAAGCCTAACTAATAAGATCAGTTCAATAGTTAGCTTGTAGCTATAGCCTCATTACACATTTGTTTACCAACGTAAAAGCTAATTACCGGAAAAGAATGACCATCCTGAACAAAAGTCCTTCTGCGACTTTACATCTGCCATGCACAGAGACCATTAATGCGGCTTAAACTGTTTAACATAGAAACTTCATTCAACAACAACAATTTAATAGCAAAGCCTGTAAGACCTGTTGCTCAAGTTCTTAGGCTACTGGTAAAGTTACGTTAGTTTCCGTAGAGAGACGCCGACATCACATGACCACCTGTTGTCCTTGTAGTCATTAGAGCTAGACATTTTAACATTACATTTACATTTACATTTATGCATTTAAAGCAGATGCTTTTATCCAAAGCGACTTACAAAATAGGATAACATTCAAGCTACAACACAATGAAAGAAACTAACAAAGAGTGCATATTGCTAAAATAAAAACTGAACTATTTTAAGTTGAAAGTGCAATAGTGTAATAAAAGTGCAGTATAAAAGAGAGATTAAGTATAAGAGGTTAAGTGCATTCTCAAAATTCAAGCCAGGAGATATTTTTGGAAGAGCTGGGTCTTCAAGAGTTTCTTGAAGGTGGAGAGGGTATCTGTTGATCTGGTAGCACTTGGAAGGTCATTCCATCAGCGTGGAACAACACATGAGAAGAGTCTGGATTGACCTGTGCAAGGTGTTGGCCGTGCTAGATAACGTTCCTTAGAGGAGTGAAGTGGTCGGTGGGTGACATAGGGCTTTAGGAGAGTATTCAGGTAGATGAGAGCAGAACCATCAATCACCTTGTAGGCCACCATTAGTGCCTTGAATTTGATGCGAGCGGCAGTAGCCAATGGAGTTCAATGAACAGAGATGTGACGTGCGCCTTTTTTGGCTGGTTAAAAACCAGACGTGCTGCTTCATTCTGGATCATCTGTAGCGGTCTCACAGCACAACGCTGTAACTCACCAAACATAACTTGAATGAAACATCTTTCTTTACTTGAAAAATTATCTAAATTCACATACATCATATGTTTAATTTAAGGCTCTTGATGGTCACAACCAGAAAATTTAAACTACTCAACTATTTAACTGTTCAAACTGGCAGTTGTCATCAGTCATGACTCCTGCCAACTGTTTCCTCTTCGTACCATTGTTTCAAAATAAAAGTCCTCACTACAATAATTCACAATCAAATAATTTAACTATTTCAACTATGCAACCATTTAACTATTCAGCCACTCCAACTATCAGTTGTCAACGACTACGTCTCCCACCAATTGTTTCCTCTATACTCTTCAATAAAAGTCCTCACTACAATAATTCACTATTGAATAATTTAACTAAAACTATTGAACTGTTTAACTGCTCAGCCATTCACAAAGTCAGTGGTCAACTATGCCTGCAGTTAACTATATTGAACCACCACCTACCTAGCAACCAACATAGTAACCATTAAAATAAATACATTTGTTTCGGTTTCCAAAGCAACCAACATGATTTTTACTAGCATCCACTATGATAACTCCTTTATTTCTAGTAGCCACCTTGAATGCCCTTGCAACAACATAGCAATGACCTCACATACCATAGCGACAACCACTTCCACAGTTACAAAGTAGCAACCAACTTGATTAACCTAGCACCCAGCATAGCAACCATCATCACCACCCTACCAACAGCCTAGCAACCACCTCAAGTACCCTAGCAACAGCCTAGCCACCATTTTCACAATGACAATGTAGAAACCAAGATAGCAATCAACATGATTACCCTTGCAACTAGCATAGCAACCCCTTTAGTTACTATAGCAACCATTTAAATTACCCTAGTAGCAGCATAGCAACCAATTCCATGATGACAACCTAGCAACCAGCATAGGTACTAACATGGCTAAGCTACTATCCAGCACAGCAACCACTCCAGTTACCATTGTCACTACTATAACTATTCTAGTAACAACTTAGCTACCAATATCATAATGCAGCAGTTTGCCACAAAGTCCACATCAAACAACTAAGTTACAGTTTGCATTTTCATGCACTAGCAATTCCCTGGAATTGCATCCTCTAGTTGTAGATTGAGATCCAGTGACAAATACAGAAGAAGCATTTGAACAGTGATTTACTGCAAACAACAAACTCGTATTCACCTCTCTGTGAGAGCTGCCATGCTAGTAGTCAGAGTTGAGTTGCGACAGAGCTCAATTTCATTCAATTCCAACAAAATTTCATTTCAATTTCATTCAATTCCAGCAAATCGTACATCCCAGATCCAAAACCAACTCTGCAATAGACCTGCTTATGGTACAGATTCTCTGTTCAATATAGGCCAGATTTACTTTTGTCAGCTCCAGTTTAGTGTATCACACACCTCGGGAGAGCTATGGCACTTTTAATCACATTCATTCAACACACAAATCCAAAATTAAACGTTTGCACTTGTGGGGGAAAAGGGGGAATAAAATAAAATAACTGAAAGTTAATCAACCTCTTTTCAACTTTTTAAAATCCATGTGTGGTTAATTTCAAGTAATTTTATGGTGGTATTAAGCTTTAAATCCTCCATTATCAATGTTGTGTATGTGCTCACATTTACACATAATCGCATACACAGATGTTGACACACATGTGCACACACACACAGACACACACACCAATACGCATACGCACTCATACAAAAGCTCATACAAGCACAAACCCACACAGACACACACATACAATTTTCCATTTCTTATCTTGAGAAGGCAGTATATTTGGAGGTCTCCGAAGCTTGGGGTCTGGTGTCGGAAAGGTCAGGCCTGCTTTGTTGGTTAACATGCTTTAGTTGGACTGCGACAGCTTCGTGTTGAGGCATGAGGCTGTCAGGGGATTGCCATTCCTCACGCTAAATGGCATCTCAAGTGATTAGCAGGCTCCGGCTCAGCACAGATGACAGCACTAATGGAGAGAGGGATGGAGGGATTGCTGTTGCTTAATAGCCACACCGCTTGTGTGTGTGTGCGTGTGTGTGTGTGTGTGTGTGTGTGTGTGTGTGTGTGTCTCAGGGCATTTGCACTGGTGTATATTCATGTATATCCCTTTAACTGAAGTACCTTCCGGTAGGCTGGAATATAACAAATCTAAAAGAAATATTTCAAAGGACCCTCCGAATTCTATGAATCTCTACCAAGCAGTTACAAACTGAATACGTGGTAAAAATCTGACTTTGGAAATGTGCTCTTTTTCTTTTCAAAAACTCTTTTTTATTGAAAATGAGTATGAAAGAGCAAAATCAAGCCCTCCATTCCATTTTTTTGTTACAAACTTGTACTAAATGGTCAATTTATGGCAAAATGGTCAATTCATGTTTTTTTTTTTGTTTTTTTTAATCTGACTTTGGCATAGATTTTTTGCGTTTTTTGACTTTTACTATTCACAAATTGACTTATCAATTGTTTGGTTACACATATTGTCCAAAAAATTATTTAACCATGAAAATTTTAATTTATTTTGTAAGTAAGTAGATTTGTATGTTATTTGGCTTCATTTTAACATAATTACGAAGGGGAAAAAATCACTTTGAAAATCTGATAGATGTGATTTGGCAAAATATTGTTGAAATTGCATTATGTTCCATTCTTCAAATCATAAAGGGTGAGGCCTTTGACATTACAGCGGTACTGAGCAAACTATTTATGCTTAACATGTAGTGCCCAAGTGGTAGAAAGGTCTCTATATGATTAAATTCATGACAGGTGGAAATTTGGTGAGATATGATGTTTTGAAATGTGCTCTTAAGCGGTCAGTTAATGGGATATACATGGAAGTGTGTGTGTGTGTGTGTGTGTGTCTGCCAGCAGTCTCTGGTAAAGAAAACAGCATAATGCCCCATGGGGTGCTGACATGCCTACAGAAAAGCTCAGCCGCTGGGATTGTATTGGCTAGAGGATTTACATCAGCAGTACCTACCACAACACACACACACACACACATAATGTGTCATATTAGCATATGGTTTCACTTCACACTCTCTCACCCACGTCCTCCTGTGTATGACATGAATGAAGGTAATGTTTTTCTCATTTTGAAAAAAATAGGTCAGCAATATGTTGTTTTGCACATGTTATGTTTTTTTCCCCACTCTGGTGAGAGTGTGAAGGTGTGCTTTGTTCATACCCCAAAGATGAATACAAGAAAAATAAATGAAGGACAAAAGTTAAACATCAATTGTGTAATTTGCCTCAAATGCACACGTGTTGTATCAGCAATCTACACCGGGGTGGCCAAACTTTTCAATTTGCCTGCCACTTCCTGATGTAAACTGCCAAATGTAAACTGCCAAGGGCCAATGCAAAATTAAGAGCCTAGTTTTTAACCAGTTTCAAGTGAAAGACGACTGCAGACCGTCTAACACTACACTGAATGATATTATCGACATCACACCAGAACTGAAACTCTGATGTGCAATGGATATATAATAATAGATTAATATAACAGTGGGTCACATTACATCCTATATTTTGACTTCGAGGCAGGCCACATGAAAGAGAGCAGAGGGCTGCAATTGGCCCCCAGGCCTTAGTTTGGCCACACCGATCTACACAGCTTTGCCTGTATTCACATTTGCCAGCCTCACACATCCACAAATTTGCTTGGCCTTTTTGTTTTATGTGTTTCCTGAACCTTGCCTGAATTGAAAAACCAATGGGCCCCATTATGTTACATTCAGTGACCCCTGACAAAAGTCCCAACATTGTGCTGCAGAGAAAACGTAAGGGGTTTTATTCTCAGGCTTTATAGTAGCCATGTGAAAATTGAGCAGTTCTTTGGAGAACATCAAGGTTACCCCAGGAACGCAGGGTTTCCTCCAAGATCCCAACTGTTCGCCAGTGCTCTTAGAGGTTCCTGCAAACTCCTCAGTCTGAAAGCAGGCCGAAAACTGGTTCTTAGAGGAGCCCGTTTAGATTAAAGCTCTTGAAAAAATTAATACGCTATATGAAAAAGTCATTTCTCAGTTTTTTTCTCACTCAATTTTTTTCTCTGGGTGAAATTGGGGAGAAAGTTGACCATTCAGAACCTCTGAGAATTCTGACTTTCTATGCATCAGTGTTTAAGCTTAGCCAGTCAAATTTTGTTCACTCTGCATTGAAAGAACAGGTGTGATAGCGAGAAAATATTTACTCGTGCTAAAAAAGCTCTGTTTTTTATTGGCACGACGAATATGAAATATGACTCGCAGCCTCTTCCAGATATTAATTTTGCTCAATAGTCAGGAGACTAACATCGTCAAGGATCAAATTCAAGGTCGTTATGACAACAGGTTTTTTTTTTTAGCACACTACCATATGACAACAACTACAGTACATATGTGGCATCACACCATAATCTGCTAAATGTCGGCAGCCAAACAATGCAGGTAGACAGCAACTCGGTTTAGATTTTTTTTCTTACCCCCAGTCGTATGTTTTTTTTTTGCCATCACACTCCCCACACTGTCAGCTGTGTTTGGCTCACACTTCAAACAGTTGTTAATAGAAGCTCTCTTTCTAAGATGAGGGCACGTGGGGCACGGGGTCAGTTCCTCCAACGCCATCTGTTGGCACCCCTCTTGGTGTCTGTACAACCCTGCTCAGTCGCTTTAGGGAATATAACAGAAAGGAGACGAGGGGATGGGAGGAGAGGAGAGGAAGGAAGGATGAAGGAATAGAGGGCGGCGTTGCTTCGGTGCACCATGTGTGACTTTCTCTTCTTTTCACTTCTCTATCTCTCTCTTTTTTTCCTTTCAAGTCAACAAGGCCCGAGGTGTCATGGCCACACCCAACTAATTCTCTCCATCACAGAGCTCCGTTCCCCTCCTTGTTAGTTTTCTGGGACAACTCTCTCTCTTTGTCTCTCTATCTCTCCATCTTTCCTCTCCCTCATTCTTCTACTCTCTCTCTTTCCTCTTCCTTCCTTCTTGCTTTTGTCTTTCTAGGACACCCAGATCTATCAAAGGTTTGATTTCATATTATCATCCTTGCAGCTGTGTGGGAGAACCCAAGGGGGGTGGCACTGTTTGACCAGCCTGCAGGAGAGGAGGCGTGTGTACTCTAGCGTGTCGTTCGTGTGTGTGTGTGTGTGTGTGTGTGTGTGTGTCTGTCTGTGTGATGTTTGAGAGAGAAATACACATGAGAGAGAGATTTGGAGCTTGGCTGTTTGTTTGGAGCTAAGCAAAATCCAATTTGATTTCTCTGTGTACAAAGGAGAAGCTTTCAGGGATTCACTATAATTTTGTCTGTATTAGAAACAAAGAAAAACAGCTAAAACACATTTAAGGAACTAATAAAGTTGTTTTTAGGTTTTAGGTTGCCGGGCGACAAAAAGGTTCTATTTTCAGCCTGAACATTCTCTCAACCTTCCTCTGATCATCCCACCATCATCTCTCCACTTTTTCATCACACCATCCCAGTCAACCATGTGCCCTTTCCGCTCCCCTCCTCCCTCTTTCTCTTCTCCACCCCCTCGCCCCTCCCCTGCCCCCCCTCCCCCGACACACACCCTTCTCACATCCTCAGCCCTATCCCAGAGCCACCCTCACATCACACAAGTTCCACACGGTTGAAAGAGCAGAGATTTCAGTCTCCCCTCTGGCACCAATGGCAACAAAGATGCAATAGCAACAGCTGCCTGGAAAACAATATCAAAAGATCCCTCCTCCCCCACCCCTCCCAAAAAAACTGAATCACAGAGGGGATAGATGACATGGACTGTGACCCACAGTTGGTCCTGACTCGCTACTGCTACGAACTAGGGCTCCTTCTCTCTGGAGCTCAACAGTTTACCCACATTGCACATGATTTTTCCTCTAGACATCCATGGCTTTTTATTTTGAACAGAAGGAAGAAAACAGAAAAAAATACAGTCAGAGACATTATCGTTCACTGTCTGTCTATTATTGTCAGTACAGAGACCTCTGCCATTATTGTCAGCAGTGAAACCATAAAAATAGATGGTTCTGATTCCAAAAGAAATTTTCTGTGTAATTGCACCATTACTCTCTGAATTGAACTCCGTAGCTAATAACCAGCAATTCTCTAGCCAATATCTCGTAAGGGAAGAGACAAAAGGAAATCATAACCACACTTTTTTTTCTAAAGCACAGTGCTAAAAGCTTCACTCATTCTTTTTTTCCATTCTGCCTCTATCCTCCCTCCTTTTCCTCTTCCTCCTCCTCCTACATCTTCCTCCTCTTCCTCCTCCTGTGTCTCCTGGGGTCCAGAGTCCTCCTTCTGGAGTGGGTCAGGGCCAAGGCCTCCCACCATTCCTGCACATTCTCACTCTAACCAGCTGCAACGGAGCCAGCGGAGGTGGAGGAGAAACCGAAGGAGGAACCCTGACACGTGATTCCCAGCTCAACACAAGGCAGCAAAGCAAAAAGAATGAGTTTTAAAAAGTAAATATTCCGTGGTGATGTTTGACCTCTTGAGGTCTTCCTGTAAGCTGTTGAAAACTCAAGGTGCAGTGTGGTTGTCTGTGTGTTTTATATGTTTGTGTGTATGTGTGTGTATTGTGTATGTGTCACAGGCATGTGCCTTCTCTGTTTGCATGGTGTGTGCATATGTGCTTGCCATGCCTTGTTGGTGTAGTTGCTGTCCATGTGTCTATGTGATGTTCTGTCTTGTACCCATAAATAAGTTTAGACATATACACACATACAGGCCCAGACATGAACACATGAACACTTGACATTGACAGAAACAGCCCCTTCTTCACATATTACACACACACACACACACACACACACACACACACACACATGCATACATGTGCAGCTCTGCTCTGATGATTTCCACTTGGTTGTGTCTCAAGCCTCCATCTCCAGCTTAGCCTTGCAAGCTCAGCCATGTCATTGGCTCCCAGCCCTCCAGGTCATCTGTGCTCATTTCTCTCAGTCGAGAGCATGGGGTAATTGAGCATAATTGCGGTAGATTAGGTAAGATTTTTCTCAGGACCCACAGAGAGAAGCCAAGAACTTACAGTAGCCCCAGACAGTCAGTCCGTGCTTGCCTTCCCCCTCTCTAATTCTACTCCTACCACCCACCCTTCTGTGGCAAGCCCATCTCCTCCAACCTCCTCCCCACCCCTCATCCCCCAACCCCCCCCACCTGCAGAATGCAGAGTTAATTAGTCAGCCACCAGGCTGCCGTGACCTGAGGAAAAACCGTGAGGCCAGGGTTGGATGATATTCATGGCTAATATAATGATTTCATTACCCTTAATTATGATATCATAATTACACTCTTGGCATTAAAAATCTCCCGGCCCAGCCCCTGCTCGTCATTCTCCACCGGCTAAACGACTGATAAGAAAATATCAGTCATCATCTTTCTCTTTCTTTCTCTCTCTCTTTCTCTCTCGCACTAGTGCTCTGTCTCTCTCTCCCTAATTCTATTTCTTATTTGTTCTGTTCACCCTTTTCCCCTGTTCTCCTTCCCTCCCTCTCATCTCAGGAGCCATAACGCCCATTGAGAAGAGAAAGAAAAAAAATGGGATAAAGTGTCGCAAACCACAGCATTAATATCCCTCACTTGAGCACTCTCAAGGTACACCCAAGGGCTTTTGTCAATACCGTTTGTTATGCTATATTGTATTGCATTGTGCCTGTGACCCCTTATTCACAATTGATATTCTGTTAGCATGCGTTTTGGCAAAAGAATTAAGCGCATTGATTTGATATGTACGGGAATAGGGACTTCGTCATACACCTCCCTACAGTCCAGTCTCGTCCTGTCCTAGAGTCCCAAGTGAATGGAGCGACTCTCACTGTCTGACCTCTCCGAGGCACCCGTGAAGGCATGCAGTTTGGCAGGTGTGGCGGTGAGGACAGCGACACAACGGCACGTCTCTTCTTTTGAGCGAGGGGCTGGAGCACAAGCGTGAGCGCGAGCCTTGGCCCCCGGCACGGTCGGCTGCGCGTGAAACAGCTTTCATGATGGGATCTGTCAGGCTCCCATCTGGCTCCCCTGTGTAAGGTCACAAGGACCGGTGGAGTTGAACCAGACCACTCTACTTTACACTTATCTCTCACTGCACGCTCACTCTCTCTCTCTCTCTCTCTCTCTCTCATGGCCTGTCATTTTTGTCACTCACTATATACCTCTCGGCTTACCTCTCTATCTCACACACTCACATTCTCTCTGCAGTCTGTCATTCCAATTCCTGTTGACCTTTTCCATTTTTCCACCCTGTGTGTATTTATTTGTTAGGTTTTCTGTTTTTAGCTACTTTGAATCTGTTATGTCTTCCTCCACAGTAAGTGATGGCAAAAACGTTAATACGCTCTGTGCAAGACAAATAGCTTTATAGCTTCTTTTTTTTAATGCTATATACTATATCCCCTGATGTGATGGTCTTCTATACATTTTTGAGTATATATGGTTGACCTTAGGTTGTCCTCTGCTAAGGACTTCACCACCGATAAACAGAAGAAGGAGAGGTCAGCCAAGGGCAAGCCTGGGTGCAGACTGTCTCTCCTACAGCTGTACAGGTGGAAGACACCCCTCCTGTGTGCTCTGTCAGATGAGTGGCAGGTAAGGGGGGGGGCTCTACTCACAGAGAGGAGAGAGACGGAAACAAAATGCAGAGATTATACTATTAGACAGGCTGGTAGAAAAAAGGAGAAACGTGCGAAATATGAAAGTATCATGATGAGATACTGAAATAGGATGACATGTATACTTTGTGTGTCTGGGGATGGAGGGGGCAAGACGGGATGTACTGTGTGTGAGAGAGAGAGAGATAGTGAGTGCAAAAGAGACAGAGAGAAAGGGGGAGGGAGGACAGTCGACCTTGGGCAAACTCCTGCCCGCTACCATTGATTGGTTTACCTGGCCAGGGCTGACAGCTCCTCATTAGGCTGCTTTTATACAACACTTCCTGGAGAGGAGGAGAGGACACTTGGGGTCTCTGCATCCCTGCAGCAGGGGGTGGGGTGAAGCTGGGTGCTGATGGGGTGATGTCTGATCAATGCGTCTGATGGATCGGTCCGCAGTTGCGCGCCGAATGCCTCTTTAGCGGATGTGAGGGCACTCCCATTGACAGGCAACCCTAAAGTGCCCTCTGCGAGGCCGACTCCATTGTTGCTCAGAGCGCCGCATCTCACGGGGAGAAATCGAAGGTTGGTGGGGTGAGTGAACGTTCACCAGCCAGATGCCCCTTCGGCGCCATAGAAACGAGCTGTTTTTTTTCTGCCCATTCTAAGCTGGGAGGAGAAGGGTCATGAGGATTCTGAATGTCTGATTCTAACTGATCTATGTTCTCTCCTCACACACCCTGTCCTGCCAACCCAACAGGTAAAGATTTGTAGTTTTTATTGCCAGTTGGAATACCAAAGGTGTAGACAGCGTGTGTTCGGCCAGTCTGAGCATATCTTTACGACACGGGAGGGTGGATGCTCGGCTTTTCATTTAGAGTGGCTGTAGTGGGAGGATGATTGTGCAAAGCTGGGCAACATCTTCCCATTTACTGATAATGAGGAATGAAATGGAGATGCGCATACAATCCAACAGTAATAATCTTCACCAATACCAATCTGCTTCTCTTTCTATCTCTGTTTCTATGGACCCACTTTCCCACTTCTGGCTTTCATTTTCTGATATCCAACAAGGAAGGAGCATGAATGGTAAAATCTTGAATGGTACAATGTTCATGTTTCCACCCACCCCCACCCCAAGATCACCCTTTTCTCTTTGCAATACCACCTTTATGTCACTTATCTCATAGCCTTGGTTCACTTTGCTGCTCACCTGAGTCACCTCCTGCTTCTGGGCCAACCATAGGGAGGCAGTATAGTCAAAGCTCAGCTTAGCTGTCATGCACAGGCTGAGGGAAAAGGAGAAACACCTCAGAAAGACACACACACACACACACTCTGTCTTTATGCAAGCCCTATGAGAAACCCAGCACTTCAACTTCAACCCCCCCCCCCACACACACACACCTACCCACACATACCACACACACACCTACCCACACACTCAGACATACCTACCTAGTCCCCCTTGGTGTCCAATTTGCGATCTTCACACTTTGTCTGTGAACTCCCTCAGTTGCTGTGGCACACGCAAAAGCAATCAAAAGGATGGGAAATACCAGGGATGGTGGCAAGAGAGAGGGAAGAGTTGGGATGTTGGGGGAAGGGGGGGGGGAGCACACCCCAGAAGACTGAATTCAAAGTGTGTCTAGGGCACAACTCTAACCAATTAGCCCCAAGACACGTAATAGGGTAACAACCCTTGAGATAGCTGTCGGTTCACGCGCCAGTCAACCTTGGAATTTCATTAGTGAGGACAGACATCTGATATTCAAGGTTAAGAGACCCCCCCTTTCTTTTTTACACTGTACAGCTTGCCTAAAGACATGTTTTAACTATTTTTGGTTTAGAGTAAAAGTTAAAGGTATATGTGTACGTTTCTGCTCTGTTCTCTAAGTTAGAATGAAAAGATTTGCATTGAATTCGATTCGTGAGTGAATGTAATTTTTTTCATAAAAAAGTCATAAAAAAGAAACACTGACTGTTTAGTGTAGTTACATTTTGGAAGGGCAAAGTGCACTTATTAGCTTCTTGCACTGCTGTCATATATATAAAGTTGTGAAGTTATAGATACATAACTTCATAACTCCATATCACACCAAAATGTATTGTGAGCCCTGACTTGTGAATTTTGAAAGAGAAGATAAATTCCATATGTGAGATATAACTAATACCTTTGGGAATGATAAAACTAATACCTTTAGTAATGTCACAGTAAACAACATATTGTCAGTACTGAATAGAATGCTGATGATTGTTAATAATTACCAAAGTAGATTATTTGTATTAATGTCAATATAACTGATATCTATTTAAAGAGAACAAAATGAAATTTTCAGGAGTAATGGAAATAATTAATTGATATTACTGATGAATTACCCACAAATCGTTAAAAAAATAAATACAGTTAGCTTTGTAACATCAGCCAATTAATTTTAAATGCAAACAATTAACTTTAGATACTGACACAAACAGTACACAAATCTGTACAGCAGATTGCAATGGGTGCTTATTTACTGGGTTCTTTTATCATGATGTTTCATCAATAAAATTTAGTAAGCCAGTCTGGTAGCAGAAGTGATTCAGCAAACAGACAGACGTCCATTCATCGGAAAGTTCCAGGTTCAAATGGAGTAACCTGCTTCTGGTTAAAGTGTCCTTGAGGAGAACACTCAACCTGAATACTCTTGATGAGTTGCCGGGTGCCTGATGGAGCCTGTTTTAATGTTAGTATTTCAGTTAGTTTGTTAATGCTTAAATGTTAGGTATTATTTGTGAAGCACTTTGAGCACTCACTGGATTACAAATCACAATATACGGTCCATTTAAAAGCAAGGATCAGAATGTGAAACAATCCATGCCTATGTCAAAATCCTATGTATTGTTTAACAGGATGTTAAACATGAGGCTAATGGCAATGATGACAAGGATCTGTGCCACATGGCCATGTAAAAGAACAGACATGGCCGAGCTTTCTTTATGGTAAAGAAGATGATGAAGAAGAACAGATGGCAAGCATATCTACAAATAAGTCGGTCATCTGCAAAGGAGATTAGTGCATTTGAGCCCATTTTAATGGTCCCGGAAAGAGATTAAAAATGTAAGCTGTTTTAGACACACATTTTCTTTTCCTTTTTATTTTTAGGGAAAAAAAAGCTAAACATTGTAAAGAGATGTTGAAAGATATACATTCAGTAGCGTACGGACAGGCCAACAAAACTGACCAACGCTGAGGGTGCTAACAAAGTCATAACATATCTAACCAGTAACTGATGCCAGTGGAGTGGCTTTAACCTTGGTTTTGTATGTTTGTCCACCTTGCTATCCTTATAGTGAGTACTCTCCCTACACCACAAGTTTGCTTCTTGCCGATTCAATTACCAGACAGAAATTTTGCAGTAACATATAGAAAAATAACCTCAGTCAAATATTTGCTGGTATTTCTTTCCTCACTTCCCAGGTTTGTCAGGCTCTTTTTGTGTTAAGTCTGCCACTTATACAGAGGGAATTTCAGTGTGGGGAACTCACCAATGCCTATAAATAAACAAAATATCAGTCGCCTCAAGCAGCCATTTCAAGGCACAATAGAAGCCAAAAAAGTAAATAGTTCTCACTGCCTCTCTTACACACGCACACACACACACACACACACACACACACACACACCACACACACTCTTTCTCTCAAGTTTATGGAGGCAAATATAAAAACACTGATAAATATACATGAGGCCATCTTGTTCAGCTCCTTTGGGTCACTTTGCTTTGCTGTGTTCCTGAAATATAAGAGGGGCCCCTCTTACAACCTCTGGTAATCTGAATTATATAACCAGTGCTTGTCAGGCCTCTGCTCGCCCACCATGAGACCTATACCTTTGTGTCTCCCTAGATACTGAGAAAAACTGGCAAGAATCTTTCACTTTCTTAGGCAGTGAACATGACAACATTGTGTATCTTGATAGTGCTACTACTTAATGCAACTTTAAACTTTGAATGATTTTAATTTATTTAATCAGAGTTTGCATCACTGATGATGGTGAAGGTGATATAAATACATAAAATGAAATGGTTTCTCTAAATTGTCTTTACAAGGCAACATAATTCACTTAATGCACAGTTGGTACTTATACACTTCATTCCATGTTTCCCAGTTTAGAACCGCTTTGGGACTTGGATTGGCATGTTTAATGGACAGGAGAGTGTAGAGCAAGCAGGAAATGAGTGGGAGAAAGATGAAGTGTAGGTTCAGAAGCTGACCTCAGATTGGACTAGGTCCTAAGGGTCGATTCCGTACATGGTGCTGGTCACCAACACAACCACTGCACTGTGACCCCTCTCCACACTTGTCTCTTCCAGCTCTGTCGTAAGAACATATATTGAAGTTTTCCTTAGAATGTCAGCTATCAGATGTGGTTCAAGTGATTTCCCCTTTTTTGTAAATACCTCAGCAAACACTAGCATAGTTTTCAGTGGGTGTTAATGATTTTGTGTTGACTCTTGACCCAAAAATACACTGGGAGACACAGGTTAATCCCAACCAGAAAACATATACTCACTTGCAAGTTTGCTTGCCTCCAGCATCAATAGAGTTAAGAATCTGTTTAGACAGACATAGACGAGCCCTGCCATTGCAAAACACAAATCTCACAGTTGTAGATCAGCCAACATTGCTCCTTGCAATTTTCAGCTGCGAACATAAAGTGAAAATAGACTGACTGCTGGCAACACTGACGACACACATTACTAAGTGGATGTTGTAGGCCTACATCTCCGATTGTGTTGCTGAAAGACCTGTAAGGAGATTAACCAACTTGTCCTTTACATAAATAAACAATAACATGAAGCTGAATATTAGTAAACAAATATGACCCTGACATAATGACAGATTGGACGTCTCAGTTCTTCTCACCAAGTGTCTGTAAAGTGACAGTATGGCAGTACAATTGCTGTTATTGTCCCATAAGTAGTGTCCTGTGTAATGCAGAACCTCAAAATACCTTTCAGGGATAATACTACAAAATATCATCCATTTCCATTGTTTGTCAGCTTGTAATCTATTTGTATGAATCTGTGAGAGTTTAAATGTCAAAATGCCATAACAGTCACTGTTCAATGTTGCTGTTCAGTGTTCTCTGTGTTAAAAATGCTCACAGATGCTTTTGATGGTTGTGCTGTCTTTTAAAATGCATCTATTTTGCTGGGGACGTGACCTTAAGAGAGATGATTGGATTTCTTCTAAATTATTGACCAGGTGTCTAATGAAGTAAGAGCCTGAGCAGGAATGTATGAAAACAATCAATTTTCATTTTGGAAATGGTCAGCATCCATAGACAAAAAAAGGCCAAGAATATAGAATAGAATACATTTTTGTTCTGTTTTGCTTCTGTGTAGCTGTCACTGTTTGGGCTACAGGCTACACCAGACCAGTCTCCTTCAATGACAATATCTGACTCCACTGGTGACTAAGGGCACTGTTCGGGGACTTAAGAGTAGTAAAACAAAAGGATCCTGTCTAGAAGATGTAATTCTTTTGACGTTTTAGCTTGTCATTTCGAGATGTAATCTTCAGCTGGTGGTTCGACTCGTATCACGGAAAGGCATTCTAACATCCAGAACGACCGTCCCCTATGGCGGCGCATCTGATTTTGACCGCACAGTCATGTTGATACCTCGCTGTATTTTGACAACAGACGAGCCCCGGAGTGCGTCGTAAACACAACCCCGCGGTCAGACAAGATTCTCTTGTGTATTTATCGAATAAACCAAGATTAAACAAACTAGATTAAACTAATAAACCAAAATTAAACAGACAACTAGATTAAAAAATAGTAAAGTCCAATCGTGCAAACCTAATGTAGGCAACCAATTCCTTAAGAAATGTAGAAGACATCCAGGGAAACTGGATTCAGTGCCTTGGACTCACAGTACCGCAAGAAATGCATTTGACTTGGACGGTTGAGAACAGCGCACAATACAATTGCATTCTCATTTCCATTTTTAAATCTACCCTGCAGCAACATACAGCTCAGCTGTGTTCAACTGATTTGATTAGTCCTACGTGATATTTTAATGCAAAATGGAATACTTTGCCCCAATAATTCCCCCAGCTACGATGCACTCGATGCAAATCTAAATAATTTACAATATTCTTCTCATCTGCCTATTTGTACACAGTGCCATTTTGGCCTTACATAAGATGTCATATAAACGTTTATTTTGAGAGAAAATCGTTTTAGGTTGTTGAATGGCAGTGTCCAAGTAGTTACAGCACCATGGACAACTCCATTTGCTCCTAAATCGTTCTGGCTCCAGTCCGTCCCCCTCCTTGATTGACGCTTAAATTGTTAGCATATCATAGCGCAATTTTTACCGCAACCAATCGGTGGAGGACCTGGGACGTACCGTCGTTGCCAGTGGATACAACAGGGGGAGCTTCAAAGAGCTTGTTTACAGAGCCGCGAGAGATTCTGCTTAGAGGGGTTTGCCCGTGAAGGACTGAGCGAAAGCCTCACAGATGGGATAACGGAATTCCGCAGAAACAAGTGCACACACGTTCTTCATGGCTGGCACAGCATAACAAACTAGCTCACTTGTAATGTTTTAACACGTTCTACGAGAAACACCACTTATTTCTTTTTATTTTGGAGCTTGGTCGCTGTTCATTCTGGTGGTGCAAGCCGAGAAAGCGGGATATCTTTATCCGACCTTATCGTGTTTGCCTGGACCAAAGGTGCCGGACAAAATGGATAACGAAAAGTACCTCCCAGAGCTCTTGGCAGAGAAGGACTCTCTCGATCCCTCATTTCAGCATGCATTACGACTTCTTGATCAAGGTAAACCACCTATTTTGTCTAGTTTGTCCCGTCTCTCCCATGATCATGCGTGCGCCAACGCGCGCATCTATGTAGCCCTTGCTCCGACTTTCCTTTTATAACAAACAAAGCTAAGTCATTCAGTTCAATATTACTAAGCTACCTGGGAACTATACTCTGGTCAGAGGTTGTGCGTTAGAAACCCCTTGACAAATTTAAAATGCGCATTTAACTATCCGTGTAAGGGTGAGTCACTCTTGGACCGTTGATCCAGCTAACTTGTAAATGCATGACCTTGTGCCAAATTGTAATGTTCATGCAGAAAAACCTATTGGCTACATTATATAGCAGAAATTGAATTAGACGAGGCAAAAGTACAGCTCAACACTTGACTATCTCACCACATTTCTCTCTATTCTGAGTGGAACTTGTCACAGATGTTTACTTTCGGTAGGCCAGCCAAAGTTAAACATTTTAATCGCTATACACAGGATTCTTTTTCGCACATCATATATGAACTTATTATATACATAATATTGTTTTCTTATAATTACCCAGTACGACGTCCTCTAGGTATCTTCTTGCAACACCTTATTCTACAACTTAATTGGGATGTTAGCGGCTGCATCAGCGTGGAAAGCACCGGAATGTGGGGTTTCGTTCCACGCTTTGAAGGAGTTGCGCTGATCCTAATGCAGTTTGAAAAGAGACAGCGGCATTGTCCACGGTGATTTGAAGACGCTTTAATTAATCCAAGGCAAGAGCCGCGGCACAGTGGTAGACTCTGGCTTTGAAGCTGTCTGACTTTGCCAAATGCCGCTCGACGCATCCCTTATTTCCCCTCTCGTAGGGAGTGCTCCAGAATAGCCAGTCCTCTGAGTATAGTTCCTCTTCGAGTGACTGGTTGGAAGGAATTGTCGCCCTGGATTAACAGTTTATCATAATTGGCAGACCGTTTCATCTGGCCACATTTGGATTGAAGACTTTTGACATGGTCAGAAGCTTAGGCATTTATAAATAGGCCTCAGTATAAGTTTTAGAGGCACAATGCACCTCGTTAAAAAAAAAAAAAAAAAAAGCTGTGGATAAACGGGTTGCTGTAATCATTAATCAGTGGAATTCAGACACATCACACAAGCATGGGCAATTCAGTTCATGTTTCAAGGGATGTATTGGTTTCAGTCAATATATTTTCACAACACTTTCTTATGTTTGAAACAACAGCACCAACAGCAACAACTAAATAATGCATAGTACGTTGTGTGAAATGTATTGTGCTTTTGAATCAGTGAACCAAAACCAAAAGCAGGGTCAAAAAGATATTTTCCTGCAATGTAAGTGAGGTCAAACCTCACAGAGTTCCTTAAATGTTGGCCTCACTTTGCATGAGTGTAAACACACAAACCCACATCTTTTACTGCCCCTAAATCACTGATGACTCATGACACACCTACCAAGTCAGTACACACCTTTCAGCTAGTATGAAAAAACTTGCAGTGTTTTTCAGAAATGTACTTACTTACTAGTTTGATACAAGTATATTGACACATTTAGTTTTTCTTCTGTTGTGATTAGGAACCTGTGAGAACTGATGGCATTTATGAAGAGGGAGAGACTTGTCACTGTGCAAGTAAGGTGGCTCTGTAGCTGCTGCACAGAAGGAGTTCCCTGAGGAGTGATAGCATCACTCTCCCTTCCATTTGTCTGGGGAATTTGCGAGGGCATTTTATGCGGGCGAGATGCCGAGATGAAGGATGAGATCGCCACTGTTGTTAGCGGAGATATGTGTCAGGGCAGGAAGGCATTGATTTGGGCGACAGTGCTGGGGGAGCAAAGTGGTCATTATGAATGGGCCTCTCCGCCAGCTCCATCCGCTCCGGCTCCCCCTGCCGAAAGGTGGAGTCGCTGTAGCCGGGAAAGAGATAAGGCGCGTGTTACTCAGCACTTTTTCTTTCTTTTTTTTCTCTCCCCCTGCCGTCCTTATCAGTTGGGAGCTGTCTTCAGAAAAAGAAAGTAAGAGAATGAATTGGTTTCCCTTTTCACAGAAGTGTGCTGCTCCAGGGAGAAGGAATCTGTCTGACTATTTGGGGGAATCTCCCACGGCTGCCTCTTCAGCCATTTTCCAACCCCATACACAAGCCAAGATCATATCTGATGGTGACAGGGATTACAGAATGTTGGGTAGATTATAGTAGATTATTCTCTTGTTCTTCATGATGTCACGTCAAGTCACTGCTTAGCATTTGTCTGTGCAGTTCTATTGGTGACTGAACAAGTCATGGAAAACAGCCAGTGAGTACAATGTGCTTTGAAATTTGCTCTAAATCAGATGACCGGTTTTCTTGGCATGCTAATGTTACTAGAAATATTGACTTTGAAAACCTCTTATGGTAAAGTCAGCGAACTATCTGGCCATGTCAAAGAATGCACATGTTTACGAGTGAGTTGAGGAGGATGCAATGCAATTGCAACACAACAGCATAGCAAAACTTACTTTTAGGGACCGCTCTGCTTTAGAGACAGAACCATCAACATGACTACCCATGATTGCACAGAACGTATGCATAATAGCATTTTTTTCAGTGCCTAGAAAGTGAAACCAGGCTTTAATAATTACTAATTGCAGTGCCTCTTTATGGCTGGACAAGGTTGAGCTGGTTTTGTTGATGTTTTTAATTTATTTATTTTATTATTTATTTTGCAGTGCAGCAATCTTTGAAGTATTATCGGCTTTCCACGACAGATAGCACTTGATGCTTTTCAACAGAGCCCCTTCTCTGTCTGCTGCTTTGCTGATGAGTCCTGCTACTTGATTATGCAATTGGCAAGGGAAGAGGCCTGGTACACACACACACACACACACACATGCACATACACTTGTGCACGAATGCCAACGCTGCGTTGCAAGGCCACACTTTTGACAAGTGAAGCTTCCCAGTTGCTAATTAACACGGCTGCATACATACATAATTTGAATCTGGTAGCTCATTTTGCCATGCTGTTGACTGGTGAAGCCTGAATATTTCACAGAAACAGAGCAGCAGAGTTTTGCCTTGAAGCCCCAAACTGAACCAAAAGCATAGTAGTGAGCATTGTGCATGTGTAACCTATTACACATTTACTGTAAGGTTATTTAGAAGAGTATGTATGCATCACATCAGCAACTCACCTCATTCACACACACACACACACACACACACACACAGAGACATGCACGCATGCACACCACGCTACACACTTTGCCCATGTGCAAATCACCTCATTCACACACACACACACACACACACACACACACACACACACACACACACACACACACACAGAGACATGCACGCATGCACACCGCGCCACACACTTTGCCCATGTGCAAATGTAAATCACTAAAACCAAGGTGAGGGATAGGAGACTAAATAAGACAGAGAAGAAAAACATCCATGGCATTCAATGCAGAACCTTACCCACGTTCCTTGCAAAGCCTGCTAACATCTGTAGGTCTCTGGGCCCTGCTAGCTATTCCCATGCAGCCAGGTGCACTCCGGTCAGCTGAAGCAGGTCTGCTGTCACTCAAAGATGCTGTGGGATAACGACAAGGCGCAGTCCTGTTCTGGATCCTGGCTTATGTGCGTTATCTCAGCCCCAGTGCTGGCAGCGTGCCTGAAAATGCAGAGCGAGCCAGCGAGCGAGCAAGCAGACAGGGCCCTGAGAGACGTTATCAAAGCCAGAGACACTGGGCAGTACAAGAGAAGACAAGACACGAAGGGTGGGAGGAAAGGAGGGAGAGAGAGAAAGGAGGGTGGAGGGAAAGATAGAGAGAGATGTGTGTGAGTGTGTGTGTGTGTGTGGTTGTGTGTGTATATGTGTATGTATGTGTGAAAGAGAGAGAGTTGGAGTAGAGAAACCACAGACTGTGATAATCATCTGCGGCTCACCAACACACTGACACTCTGATCTCCTGTGGCCAGAGGAGCGAAGAGGCAGGAGCCTAAAGGCATGAGTGTGTGTATGTGTGTGTGTGTGTGTGTCAGTGCCAGTGTATGAGTATGTGTGACAGAAAAAAACTTATTTGTCAGGGAGTGCTCTAGCACAAATGTACAGATGTGCATATAAGTATCTTAAGTTTGTGCTTGTGTGTGTCTAAAGTATTTTTTGACTGTGCATGCTTGTGTGTACGTGTATCTTCTCCACATATGTCTGTTTGTGTGTGTGTGTTTATGTGTGTTAAGTGTTGTGGAAAGGAAGAACGAGGAGCCCATGGGAGGGCTGAAAGGAGTGTGTGTGAGTGTGTCTCCTCTCGTGGTGTGAGGGAGACAGCAAGCGAGGTGTTGAGAGGAGCTGTGCTGGCAGGGGTGTTGGCAGCCTGGCGTTTTGCGCCTCTCCCTCAGAGAAGACCCACGAAGAGAAGGGGAGGGCGACAGTCGCTCCAAAGACCAATAGTAAATGAAGCGACTGATCACCATTAGAGCCAAACACAGGAGCCCTAATGACAGGTCCTGAGTTTACATAGGCTCATTGTTTCACGGTTGCATGTTGGATTTACACGCTGATCGAATCAACAGCAGTCACCTGATGAAGCTGTAATTTAATGCCAGGCCACACCACGGGTAAGGTTACCTGCCTCCTGGTTTTGTGGGCAAACTTCCTCTTATATTCTGGCCATTGAAAGGTCTAAGCCCAACTTTGACATACATATTTGCACACTTGTGTACATCTCTTGGGTGGGAGTATGGTTATCTTCCACATGGAAAGGTCCTATAGAAAACACTATCTGACAGATTCTCATCTACCCACATTTTTATGAGTGGAATTCCTAGTTTACTTTCAGTGAAAATACAAAATCCATGCTTTCATAGTGTCTTTTTATTCGGTATTTCTGAATGAGTTATTCAAAGCCCACTGAGACCTTCATCACTCAGTACTTATTATACTGTATGTTAAATGTGTTGTTATGTCAACTCTGGCCTTGATGGCTGATTCATATTCATCTGGCTCAAGTCAACAGGCTCCATGGAAATGTGATAACCGTTTCAAAGGCTGCTTTGTATGATTGCAAGATTCAGTGCCTTCTCCCTGATAAAACCTATTAGCTTGTAAAACATGCACCATTCTCCGTTTTTTTGTGTCCGACCGCTCTGGGTGGCTGTTTTGCTGAAGAAGTTGCGTGGCTCAGCAGTTTTTGCAAGACATTTAAAGTTTGCAGAGCTTTTTCGCCATAAGGCTGGAGCGAGATGGCATGTGTATTATCCTCCTGTAATCACTTCAACCTTTACACCTCATGAATTTTTAAGCGCTGGCATGGCTCTCACCACTGTGGGCGCATGTTTC
Organism: Tenualosa ilisha; assembly: GCA_015244755.2. Taxonomy (NCBI): domain Eukaryota; kingdom Metazoa; phylum Chordata; class Actinopteri; order Clupeiformes; family Clupeidae; genus Tenualosa; species Tenualosa ilisha. Next base: position 2,518,458 of record PYXC01001262.1, read on the forward strand.
CCTAAGTAAGAGATGGAAGAAGCTTCTAGAAAAAAAATAAATAGTGGTTTGGCCACTTAACTTCAAATAGCCGCCCACAGATTTTCTGTCTTGAGCCCACTGGTATTTGTACAGCACCCACCTCCTCTTTGTATCATCTTCAAGACCCCCTGTCTCTCTCTCTCTCTCTCTTTCTCTTTGTATCCCTCTTAACCTCTTCCTCACATCTTCTCCCACTCTATTCTCTGGGTTTAGGATTTTGTGTGTGTGTGTGTGTGTGTGTTTGTGTGTGTTTGCGTGGCTTCTCTGGCCGGGCGTCTGATCTCCCCTCCCTCCTTCAATAATGCACACTCTGCTTGTTTAGAGCTTGCTGGGGTGCCGGCGCGGGAGCTGGGCCCTTGCTCTCGGAACTCCTCTAATGAGATCGTTTAAACCCAGCGTGCAAAGGGGGAACCCCCAACAGAGCCCGCTGGGCTAGCCTCCGAGGAGCAGCAGGGGGGGTAGTTAAGGACAGAGGCCTGAAAGCTGCTTCACCTCTCCCACCCCTTAAAACCTTCATTTCATCTCTCTCTCTCTCTTCTCTTTCTCTCTCTGTCATTCAGGGTTTACCATATCTATGATGGCAAAGAGGGTAAAAAAAGTCCCTATGGCTTCCCTTACCTCAATTATGGATCCATTAATCATTTGTCTATAGAATGCTAATGCAATGTGCAGAGCTGGCTGAGACTGTGTGTTTCACAAATGTGTGTGTGTGTGTGTGTGTGCGTGTGTGTGTTTGTGTGTGTGTGTGTGTGTGTGTGAGAGAGAGGTTAAGGATTGGCTGCCGTTGGCACTCACACACAGATGAAGGAGATGTGGAGCCCTGAGTTGGTGAGTGGAGTGCTGTTGCTCTAGCTTCAGGCTAAGCTAGAGTGAAGGTTCACCTCCTTGGGGAAATGTTATTTATGAAGGACTGTGACCGAAATTAAATTTGAAAAAAGAGGTAGAGAGTGATAGAGAGAGAGAGAGAAATAGAGAGAGAGTAATAGGAAGAGAAAGGAATAGGTGTATTAAATTGGAATTGAAATGAAAAAGAAAGAAAGAATCAGAAAAGATGCCGAGGGAGGCGAGAATTGTTCTGTGACGGACAAATATGAAAAGGGCATAGAGAGTAATGCTGGAGGAAATGTGATATAGAAAGCCTATGAAAGACGTGTCTCTGTGGTTGGTCCCAGTCACCAGCCATGGGACTTCAACCATGAGCAGTGAGCTCTGCTAAGAATTATGCTCCTAAACAAAGACAGTGTGACATTGATAAAAAAAAAGTGTGTGTGTGTGTTTGTAAATCAAAGTGGGAACAGGAGCACACTGTTGTTGTTGTTTTTTATTCAGGGCCTACATCTTTAAGAAGACTGGCAGTTTGTGGCATTCATAAGTCATGCTGTTGCAATGTCACAATTTCTGAACTGCTGCTAAAACTTCAGCATTACAAAATGCAGCCTCAGTTGATGCTCTAGAGTGTACATGGCCAGTCAAGTAAGTAACAGTCCCCTTTCAGAGAAGTGTTCCCTGTCTGCTGGTATAAGAGCCCTCGATCCTCTGCCTCACGTTAGGTACATGACATCATTGCTGCAGACTGCACCTTCTAAGCCTCCTCCCCCAGGTGTAGATGAATTTGTGTGGAGGTGTGAATGCGGGTGGGGGTGTTGGCGTGAGTGTGGGTGCGCCCCGCCAAAGGAAGAGAACTGCTGATGCTACTGTATAATTCTCCCCCCTTCATCAAGGCCTGTGGTGAGGAGACAGGTCTCTGAGGCGAGGGTGTCTGTCTGTCTGTCCATGGGATGTCAAATCAGTGTGTAGATTCTGCATCGGCAGCACATCACCTAGCAGGCTAATTCGACGCTGGAGAGAGAGAGAAGAAGAGAGAGAGGCAGAGAGATAGTGGGAGAGGGAATGTGATGTGTGACACAGAAAGAGGGAGAAAGAAAGTGAGAGAGAGTGAGAAAAAAGGGAGAGAGGGAGAAGAGGAGATGGTGCCCATCTTCTCACTCTGAAAGGTGTTTCATCTTTTCTCAGCCAGAGCCACATTCGCAGATTCAACACACTCTGTAGGGAACCTGGATGCATGTTTGTGTGTGTGTGTGTGTGTATATGTGTGTTTGTACAGCTGTAAATGTGTGTATGTGGAGATATGATGTATGTGTGCACTGCAAGTTAGGGCTGAGCGATATGGCCTAAAATTCACATTGCGGTATAATTTCAAGCATAGACGTATGCGATATATATTGTGATATACTCTTGTTTTAACTTTAAAAACAATTTAAAATGGGCAGTATCAATCAGGAGACACAGTGACACAAGTTGTATTTTTCTCTAAAAATAATGAGCTAACTCATTTGATTTCAGAATGCTTATGTTTCTGGCCCAAAATAACGTTGGGGTGAACCCTACAACATCAACCTCCAAGGTGAGGTTAAGGATAAGGTCAAACAAGCCCTGGCTGGTGAAATCATTACTAATTGAAAGCAGAATACAAGGTTCAATTTAAATTTATTGAATCAAAATAATCAAATAACATTAAGGACTTTGCAAAATTAATTAAACTAATGGGAATCTGTAAATAATTGCAAAGCACTTTAGAAGAAAAACAAAGAACAAAGAAAGATATAAAATGTTCTCGTATCCACCCCCATTCATAAAGGGAGCAACTAAACGTGGCTTGGGAATATTTACGCTTGTTTCACTCGGGCACCACATAGCGACGCACCAGAAATCTCATGAAAGTTTTATTTAAGGAGATGGCCGCACCTGTTGAAACTTTTGAACCGCTTTTAATCGGAAACGACGAGGACATCGACAACTAGCGACGTCATGGTAAAGACACATTAGGCTACATTATATAATATATACATTAAGCTGTCATACACAAATTGCCCGTAAATGACTAGGCTAACGTTAGAGTCGCATGCAATTATCTGCGCGATTGTGTAAGACAATAGATAGGATAGGCGGATTACATTAATAAAGACTCTGTATGAAATCAAAAGTATACATCTTGTGTTTGTACTTGTTAGTGTTAGTTTGGAAGTGGAGGCCTATGTAATATGTGGAAGCCCACGCACAACTTACGTCCACATCGCCAAAAAAATGCCATGGTATTGGTATGATGCTAATGATTATGTGAAAGTTTTACATGTATGTTCTACAACCAAGAAGAGTGAATGCTCAAATTTCAAGAAATCGTCGTTCACATCATACCATACCATGGATTTGTATTGGAGTTGGATGTGACAGTTTTGCATGGAATTGCCCATATAGGCTAATGCACATGCAAAGCAACTTTAAGCTGTGCTGTGTCTGAATATGTGTGTATTTGTGTGTTAATGTGTTTATGCATTGTGTGTGTGTGTGTGTGTTTGTTTGTGTCTGTGTCTGTGTCTGTGAGTGTATTGTGAGTAGATGAAATCTGAGAAATTAATTTCCCAAGATGAGCAAAGCATGGCTTTATGTTCTACATCCAGACCTGGTAAGGAACAGCCCCTTCAGCACATCACTCAGACACACACTGTACTTTTCTTTTCAAGGAGAGGCCCTACAGACACCTCTTAACTTCAGATCCATGAACACCTGTTTATATGACACCCCCCACCCCCCGTCCAGCTTAGGGACTAATTTAATAAATGCGTCAGCTCTTGAAAAGAAGGCTCGCCCTTGATCTTGACACTCAACATCTCCTTCCCAGCTGCCTTGCCAACCCCCACAACCCCCAGCACACACCCCCCTTTTTTACAGCCATCTTTATTTACGACTGTTTTGTATGCTTGTCACCTTTTCCGCTGAGCGGATTGGGGAGGGATTAGCTCCTTCTTGCCGACATCCAAGCCTCGTCCCCCATCCCACTCTCTGTAATCTAGACCCATTTAATTACGTTTATCGTGCGGAAAAACCTGTGGTGCCTCAACTCTGAGACACGTTGAATTCCGCCAGCCAGCCCCAGCAACGTGTCAGATGTCACTGAAACACACAAAGAAATGGACACAGCGGAATCGATGTTTCGTCCATTTCTGGACATGCCATCCTCGTCAGAGTAAGGGAGACATTAGCCAATATTTGTGCCAGTGTCACATCTGCTTACCATGTTATTTACCAAAATGGAGGCAAAATAGGATGAGATCAGATTTGAATTGGGATTCAATTTGCATCCCTGGGAACAGGATCTTATGTGTCTCAGCCTGGACTGACAGATCAATTTGTAAGTCAGTTGTCATACACCACAAATTCAATGCTTTCAGCTTACCCCTTCACCCAATGTGTTTCACACAGACAACAATTAAGTTAAACTACCAGGCACTGTGCACAGTAGGAAAAAACTAAATGCAATCCCTTGGATGATTTTTCTATCCTTAATCCTTTTGCTGAAAGCAATGCCCCCCAAATAATATCAGGACTTTGCAAAATAAACCTAAAAGTAGCTCAAAGATCTCCTCGTTGGACTGGGTAGCTCATAAAAAAGTAAGAATCTTCTCATGTCTAAGACGATTTTTTTTTTCAACTTCCAAATTTTTCATCTTTCATTTTTTTGCCGTTTTCTATTTCACTCTTTCAAGATGAAACGTGCAGAATGTGCTGAATGCTGCATTAGCAAAGTGATTAGGAGATGATTTCTGGCCTTTGGGCTAATATTAAAGCCAGCATTCCCTGACACAGGAAGGAGGAAGTGGCCCGTATCGTTCCTTGCAACCCTCTGCGCCGATGTCGGTGTAATCGTGTGTGTTAACCACCAGATGTTCTTCCCAAACATGGCAGAATGGGAGATGAGGAAAGAAAAAATGGCGGGGTGTTTACTTGTCATCCTGGGAAGCATACCTCATCAATTCAAGTCCTCTGCCATATCTGTATATGTGTTTGTGTGTATGTATGTGTGTGAGGGAGAGAGGGAGGGAGAGGGAGAGAGAGAGAGAGAGAGAGAGAGAGAGAGAGAAAGAAAGAAAGAAAAAGAGTGAGTGTGAGAGAAAGAGAGGTCATCGGGGATCGTTTCAACTCGGAGGATTAGTCCCCCAGACTAGTCGCTGTATGAATAAATAACAGGCTCTGTCTTTGTGCTTTTAGTGCATCTCCTTGCTTCCTGAGAGCAAAAAAAAAGAGAAAGAGATAGAGAGATGGAGAGAAAGAGACAGAGAGGGAAATCAGAGCATGGAGTCCGGCAGTGGAGGGATATGAATCTTTAATGGAGAGAGATAGAGAAATAGGATATCAGTAAATGAAAGTTAAGTGGATTTTCTGGGTTTTTGGAGCAGTGGAAGTTATCCAGTAATGTGCTGCAATGCCAAGACAGAGGGAGCAAAAAAGAGGGAATAAGAGAGAGAGGGAGAGAGGTGAAGAAGAGGGCCAGATCTGTTAATTTACCTCAACCACCAAAGAACTGTTCAGTCCTCTCTTCCTGCTGTCATCCCTCTCTTCCATGAGTTTATTTTCATTGTCTTTACAGTTCCCCAGTGAATATCTAATTTTACCATCATCTCTCTATTCTTGTTGAACATCCATCTAGCGCTCTGATAACTCTCACATGATTTTCTCTCTTGCTTACCCATACCTCTTTGTCCGTTCTTTCATTTGTTATTTGCCAGCTTTTGCACTTAATGTCCATCACTGACTTCAAGTACCGGCCGCTCCACAGCCGCTTTGTGTGTGTAAAGAAATGTGCGTTCCTCCTCACTATCGCCGTTTTATGATCTGAACGCTTTATGCCCTTTCTTCTTCTTTCGCACTATGATATCATCAGGAAAGAAAAGTGGGTGTTTCGAGTAAGCGGGCAGATGAGACGTCTGAAACGCTTTGATCTGCGTCCATTAGGAGGGCACCCATGCTGTTCTTTCAGCGGTTAATGAAACTCGGCTCTGTCTCTGTTTACACCGGCCGCTTGCCGGTCGTAAGTGATCCGGCTCATTTGTGAGTTGACCCACAGTCAGGGGCCCCCGGAGCTTGTTAGAGCCCAAGTTAGAATTGTGCTCTAGGGTGGTAGTGGTGGTGTGTCTGGGTCTGGGGGTGTGGAATACATGGCCTTGTTAGAACTTATGTACCCCCTACACACACACACACATACACATACACACAATGCTTGTTAGAGACCTCGCTGTGTATATCCACCTTTGTTTGAACGTCCATACCTCATCTTTGTTTTCATCAGTGAAAACTTTTTACCGCTGGAGGATATCTTCTCTTTCTCTCTCTCACTCCCTCTCTCTTTCTCTCTCTCTTTCTCTCTTCTGTTCTTCCTCCTATTTTTTCTTCTCTTTGTCTTAAAGCACCATTAGAAGAGACATCCTGGCTTTGTGTGGGCTGCAGCACAGAGTGTTGTTTTGACCGCTGTCATTACTCGGCACACGTACAGCGGGAGCTCATGCCTGCCAGTGCCGGCGAACACCGAAACTCCGGCATGTAACCTAGCAACACAGGGTCATTATTTCTTCAGGAAAGGGCAGTGGCAGCTTTTTTTTCTTTCGCTGCTTCCATCACCCCTTGCAAGCTGTCGTGCTAATACCTCTGCCGTGACATTGATGGTGATGATACTTGGTGCCTCTCTCTCTCTCCCTCTCTCTTTCACTCTGTCCCTCTGTTTCTTTCCCCCTCTCTCTTTCTCTCACTCACCCAGATAGGAAGATTTAATTCTAAGTGTGTAATGGAGAACTTGTGTGGGGGTGAGTGGCAGTGAGAAAGTCAGCGGTGTAGGAATAAAATAGAAGGGAGGAAGGAATCGAGGATATAGATCGGTGGTTGAGATACACTGCAGCGAGCAAGCGGACCTGGTTCCTGTTGCAGTTGTGGGGTGATCAGACACCCCCCACCCCCGCTAGATAGCCTCTCGCCTGGGCAAGAGAGAACAGCAGGCAGGGTGGGAGTTGGTAGCAGCAGTGGTAGTGATGGTGGTGAAAGATGTGTGGAGGTGTGTGTTGTGTGTGTGTGAGTGTGGGTGTGAGAAAGGGTGTGTGGGCACCTTTGCTGGTGGCGCCAGCGGTTGTCGTATTGACAGGACCTTGTCCTGGAGAAGCTGATAAGGAACCCAAAACGAAGAGGGGGTGGGGGGGTGGCAGTGGGGTTGGCTGGGTGACTGAGGAGGAGGTGAGAGGAGAGGAGGGAGCGGAGGAGGGCTGAGTGGATCGCCTTACCGACCCAGAAACCTGAGCTCTCTCTGTGGGCTCCTGTGCTCAACAGCAGGGCCCTGTCAGATAGCAGCAGGTCTCCGTGGAGAGTCGCACCACGGACCAGCCGAGGATAACCTGACAGCATCACCCAGAGAGAAAGAGAGAGAGAGGGGGGAGATCTGAGATAGCAAGGGGAACTGGGGGGAAAAGGGAGACTGGGATAGGGTGAGAGAGGTGTAAAAAGAAGGAGAAAGAGAGAGTTAGGAAGACAAAGATGAATAGCAGATGGTTGAGCATGAGCAAGCTCTTCAGGCAAAAAAGAGAGGGAAGGAAGAAGAGGAAGAGGAGCAGAAGGAAAAAAAAAGACACCAAAACACAAATAGCAGCTGCAGGACAAGGAGGAAGCTTGTCTCATTATAAAGAACCAACGAGCCAAAATGCATTGATTTATTGGTCAGCGACTTGAGTAAACAAAACATGCTAAGCGTTGTGAATGAAGTCGCTAAGCTCCCCTGTGGGGGCAATGACTGGATGCTTGTTTCCTTCTGAATTTCCATCACCGACACACCCAACTGGAACACAATTATCTAAGCAGCAGGAACAGCAGCAGCAGCAGCCATGCTTCATCCAACAAGACACAATTGTCTATTAAAAGCTACAATAGCAGTACAGTATGACATCATCATCATCAGTGAATGGAACTGCGTGCGTGTGTTTGTGTATGTTTGTGTAGTTTTCGACTTTTAATGATCTCACTTTTTTTGGTAAATAAATACTCTTCAGTCAGTATTTCTAATGGTCTAGCTAGCTTATGGTCGTTTCATACAAACATGGTAGGGTCAACTCAAAAAATAGCAAATGTTCCCTGGCAGTGAAACCATTTGTGAGGCCCTTCGGGCCCATATTTCGGAAGGTTCAGAACCACCTCCACAGCTTTTCCCCTGTTCCCATATCAAATAAAGACAGCTGAGACATCCTTGGAGGGGTAACTAAAGTCATGCAAACAACAGCAGGACTCTTTTGACATGAAATAGGACTGGTAGAGAATTGGTCGGGTGGCATTGGAGTGGATCGCAGTGGAATGTATTCCTCTTTCAACTGTGCTTGTGTTTTGGGAAGCAAATATTACACCAAGGTCTCCCAGCAAATGGGTTCATCTATGCTTTTGTCTCTAAAAATAAGGCACAGTGTTATTAATTAATAGCAAACTCTCAGGGTAGATTGCAGACTGAGACTGTGTGACTGCACTCACAGAAATACACACACGCATTTGGTTTGTGCATAGTGGCACACACACACACTGAATTCCTAGGCGACACTCAGTGACAGCAGTTGCTGTTCCCCATTTTAGCAAAGATTTCCATATTCAGTTTGTCTCTTACTCTTTTTCCCTCTCTCCCTCCATTTCTCTCTACCCAAAATACACGCATACACCCTCACAAACACCCTCACACCCTCTACACACACACACACACACACACACACACACACACACACACACACACACACACACACACACACACAAGTTACTTTCTTCTTCTTTGCAACACAACACCATGAACACTCACAGCGATAGCAGGAGTCTGCCTAATTATAATATTTATTTAAGGAATCATGCGACCCATTTTGGTCCCTCAAAGCGCTGGTGATTGAGAGGGACCACAGTTAAAGGTAGGCCCTGGAGAGACACAGGTATTTAAACAGTCCCAGTCTAACTAGGCGATTAAGGCTGCTCTAGCAGCCTCGTGATCAATAACAGTCACAGAGCTGCAAGTGGCTCTGCTCTTGCCGTTGTCCTCTAACACAGCACACACTTGGAACGGTGAACATAAAGTCAGATGCTATGTCCTGGATCTTGGGCATGACACAGTTACCTGCTATAGTGAACTAAATGCTGTAAGCACTGCACTGAATGAAATGTTTGCAGTGAATACGCTATGATGGAGGTTTATGCATAGGTATTGAAAGTTTTGTTTATTTATTTATTTTTTTTACCCAGTTCTCACAGTAGATTGCAAAACGGGCCTTATTTGCATTTTATGAAAGGCTTCTCATGAAAGGCGTTCTCGAACAAAGACACAGAGGCGATGATAGTGAAGCACGCCGGTGTGGCATGATGACCTAATGCATTATGGATATAATGGATACTCTGTGTGTGTGCGTGTGTGTGTGTGTGTGTGTGTGTGTGCGCGCGCGCGCACACACGCATGTGTTGCGCGTGTGCATGTGTGTGCATGTGCATGTGTGTTGCATAGTTGGATCCGAGTGCTTGAGGAGAGACGATGTGTTTAGCCAACTTATTGCCTTTTTAAGGTAACGTAAGGCATGAAGGTAAGGCAATGAAGCTACAGTATGTCTCAGCCCTTCAACAGTCATTATGAGGCACACGTACGGTTAAGCGCTCATCCTCGGCATACGGTTCGTAACCCTACCGGCACAAATGATCCTCGGTGGAGCAAAGCTGATTGCTTTACCAATAACTCACAGACAAATTGGTCCGTTGGCGGGATCTTCAGCGGCCCAGCGCAGAGAATTGATGGCAGCATCTGCCATTTAAATTGCTGTGATGTTTCGAATCCCTTCAAATGTGGAGTTTGGTCCCGTGGCATCAAATAGAAGATGTATGGGACTAGCCATCTTGCTCATCTCCCGCCCAGCAATATTGAGTGGGCATTCACTTGGATACATTTCAGAGCTTGGCCATGTCTAACGTATTGATTTGTTCCTTGCAAATTTATGGTTATGCTTCTTCAATTTGCACAAAGGCAGAAACATTGTTGTCTCTGGGCCGATCAATCACGTCCGTGAAGCAGGGCCGCTCATCAATAAGTGTCGGCGCTCTGTTTGTCCCTTCGATGGACCCTTATCTCCTCTGGTCACACCCAAGGCAATGATGGATAAAAAAACATATACATGCAGTGTATATCACTGAGTTATCAATACTTTATTGATCCTTAGTCACGCACAGTTCAGCATTCTGAGTCTGCACTTTGACAGTCATACAGGAAGACACCATCATTCTTACAAAAACCTTTGCACATAATATAACACTTAGCAACATTTGTCATGCTATTTTGAGGCACAAACTACAAATACATTCTTATAAATTTTAAGATATGTTTTATACACAGTATGTAAGGTATGTCAGATGATATAAGTTTTCTATGGTTTTGGACGTTACTGTTGGAATTCATGGTTTTGGAGTCACTGATATCCGATAATTCAGCTTCTATGAGATGCAGCTTGGGTCGAGTCACATCTGTTTGTGCATGACCACAAACGTGCGTGTGTGTGTCTGTGTGTGTGTGTGTGTGTGTGTGTGTGTGTGTGTGTGTCTGTGTGTCTGTCTGTCTCTCTCTCTCTGCATATGCATTTGCACAGCCTAGTGGGAGCAGATAAAAAATGTTTGCGTCAGGTCGTGGCTGACACGCCACATTCACTACGCATACACACCACACACACTTCTGAGTAAAAGTGTGTCAACATCAGCAGTCCTGCTGGGTTGTTTATGCACAGCCATGTCACAGGGGGGTGGGATAAGAGTGTGTGTGTGTGTGTGTGTGTGTGTGTGTGTGTGTGTGTGTGTGTGTGTGTGTGTGTGTGTATAGAGGTTATCTGGGAATGAAATCTTCCACTAGTTTGATGAATCTCACTCTCTGCTTATTGACAGAACACAGGCCTCAGCGTATGACGGATGACAGAGAACAGCATAGATCTCTTTCACGGGGGGGGCGGGGGTGTCAATAATACAGCCTTGAGCTAGGCTTGTGTGCTGTGATGAAAGTGTGTGTGTGTGAGTTTGTGCAGACATGTCTGTGTGTGTGTTCATACGTGTGTGTGTGTGTGTGTGTGCGCGTGTGTGTGCGCGCGTGCGTTTTTGTGTGCACGTGCATATTCGTGAGAACCCACTCTTTCTTCACCGCGTTACAGAGCTGGCTCCTCACAGCCTAGATCCATCACCAGTCCAACCATACAGCCCCCCTGGGGGAAGCGTGGAGTCACCGGGCCGATGTTTCAGCACCTTGTTAAATTCATGGCCTGACAAATTGTGGCTGCGCACAGTAGAGCACTGTAAAACTTTTATGGAGAGAATCAGTACACTGTTAAAGGGGAGTGTATACCTCGTAACTCCTCTCTAAGTACAAAATTTGTTTATGCAGTTATATAAAACAATCTGACCAATTGGATAAGTGTACAGCATGTATAGGCAGAGTATATCATCACCATATAGTGAAAATATGGATTGACACCTATGGGATTTTGAAGGTGTTTTCCCGTCAATGAGGTAGAGGCATTTGTTGTCTGAGTAAGCCTTTTAGTTTGTAGTGGGGGTTCCTTAGCTGCATCTTCTCATTCAGTTGAGTGAGACGCTGATAAATATTGCAGGAGGATTTCAGCTCAGCGTCTGGGAGAGGAGAGAAGCCTCTCTTCAGCTTGCATGGCAGGATCAGTTCCTGAGGCAGGCCTTTGTTTAAGCTGGTCTGATAGAGACGCACTACATGCTGTGCGCTGGGGGCTTAGTGTTCAAAAAAATCAAATGATGGATGATGGCTATGATGGAAAACACACTAATGCACGCGTGCAGATTCTGGACACACACAACCACCTTCAAGTGTGTTCATGCACATACACCCACCCACACATGTTTGCTCATAAACATGTATACACACACACACACACAGGTTCCTAGCTGTTTTCTAAGCCTGCAAGGTAGCAGTTGTGTGACTCACACTGCTGGCTATGGTGTGTGGCTATAAGTGATGTGTGGTCCAAGATGGGACGGGGTGTTCAGGAGGCATCAGTGGGCTGCGCTGCGCTGTGCTGCTCCACTCCTTCTCTGCTCCTCTCTGCCACGTGGGTTAAAGTCTGTCTGCTGTCATTGCCGCTAATGGATCAGACTGAAGGGCTCCACGCCGGAGTCGACTGCAGTGTGCAGTGGAGCGGTGAAGTGCTCCCCTCTTTCTCTCTTTCTGTCTCCTCTACACACACGCACATGCGCACACACACACACGCACACACACACACACACAATGTCATCTTCCAATCTGTATCACTCTTTCTCAACCCTCTTGACCCCTGTAGCTTTCTCTTCCACTTTTCTCTCTCTCTTTCTCTCTCCCTCGCTTTCTTTCTCTCTCTTCTACAACCCCTGTGGCCACTCTTTTATGTCTTTGTGTCCAAACTGCTGGAGTTTCCTCTCTGTCTCTTTCTAACTAGCTCTCCTAACTACCCAGTTCGCTCGTTCTCTCCGTCTCCGTCTATGTTGCTCGCTTTCTCTCTCTCTCTCTCTCTCTCTCTCTCTCTCTCCATCACTCCAGCTGTTTGTCGTTTTCTCTCTTTGTGCTTCCCTCTTCTTTGTAATGGCACTCCCTCCCACCTATCAAACTGTCTGTCTGTCTGTGTGTGTTTTTGTTATATCCTCAATGTCTCCGCTTCACTCTTTTGTCCCTCCCACCCACACACACACACAAACACAAACAAACACACACACACACACACACACACACACACAGCACCGAGTCTCTTGTAAACCGATATGCAGACTCACTTACACACACACACACAAAGTTATGTAGCTAGTTATTTAGGGAGAGTGATAGAAAGAGACAGTTTGAAAAATGTATGATAGAGAGAAAGAGAGATAGAGAGAGAGAGAGAGAGATGGACAGCCACAAAACGAGCGGAGGACAACCAAACTCCAAAGCGCCCTTCAGTCTCAGTAGTGTTCTCGTCATGGCAGAGCCCTTCCACTTCTGGCCCTGTGCCTCGTTAGCTGACCACACTCCAGGCTAGCGAGCCCCGAGGATGAGGTAGAGGAGGAGGAGGAGGGGAGCTGAATTAATGAGCTCTGGGTTTATTTAATCTCCCTGCAAGCACTCGGCTAGCGTTGAGTGATGCCTGCTGGGAGCTAGAGAGCGTCCCGGGTGCAGTGGTTCTACAGGCAAAGGGATGGGTGTCCATGGGAGCAAACACACACACACAGACACACAGCAATGTAAAGACCTACCGTGTCTCTCTCTCTCTCTCTCTCTCTCTCTCACACACACACACACACACACACACACACACACACACACACACACACACGCTCACACACAGTCTCTCGCACTACTCAAGTGAACACCTTCATTTCTATCTCTCTCTCTCACACGCATGTTCATGCAGAAACAATGTTACTGAACTCTTTGACTGCAGTTGATCACAGTTAGCTCAGTGGTGGCCAATTTAAAGACTTTTTTCCTGTGCCACCACCTCCAAGAGCCACACCATTTAAATGATCACTCCTCTGCAACACTATCATCGCAGGATTGCTTCTACCTCTGGTATTCACTATTCAGCACGTCATCGGTAGCCCTGAGAGACTTGTTGGCTGTTCCCATCCGCACTAATTTTGGGAGTAGTGTGCCGGTGGCCTGTCATTCTGGGATGTCGGGAGAGATGGCAAGCTGTCGGAATCCTCCTACACTAGCCACTCAGAATCTCAGAAACAGCTAAAAAAAAAAGTTATACAACCACACACACACACACACACACACACTCGCAAATGCTCACAAACACACATACATGTACACACAGGCACACACACACACACACGGTCACACACACACTTTCACACCGTATTCCATTGCTTTACCCTAGAGTACAGGCAGGATCCGGATGTCTGACTTAATTATTTTGCCACAGTAGCAGCTCTGGTACATTGTGAGGATGCACATGTATTGTGCGTGTGCACTTGCCAGAGTAAAAATCAATTAAGAGTTCCAAATAGCACATACAGTTCTTTTCTTGTCATTTTATCTAGTTTTCTTAAATGTCATACATACACACACACTCAAACACACATTGATTGGTGGAAGTTAACAGGCTTTTGCAAGGAGGACACTTTTGCGCTGTGTCATTACAGTAATAAGTATGTGTGAATGTCCCCTAGCAAAAAGCACATTCGTAATCTTCACCCCTCCTGCTTAATAATTTTCTGTATTTGTTTTATTCATTTTTCTCTGTAATTTTTTTTTTGCTCTGTCTTCCAAAGACTTAGTCAGCGTTCACACCTAATCCTTCCTCCTTTCTGTTGTCTGTTCTTTTTTCATTTATATTACGCATGGAGTGCAAATTGCTCCTGTGGAAGACTAATGGCGCCTGTGCACTGTGCTGCGCGAAGGCACCCTGACGAATCTCTTCTGACAGCAAAAGCAGGTGTTGTCAAGGAGGAGCCCCACCCGCACCCCCACCCCCCGCGCTCTTCCAAGCTCCTTCTGAGAAGACACCACCCGAGACTCACGCAACCCAGGCGATGAAAGTCTGGACATGCAGAGTGCAAGGGCGTTAGAAGTTTTCGGGATGCTGTGGTATCATGCAATATTTTGGTCATGCGTGTCCATGTCCAAGGTGTGTGTGTGTGTGTGTGTAGGGGAGTGTGAAAGAATGTTGGATGCACCAGCACAAAATAATGAAGCACAGTATACTCCAGATATAAGTTACAGAAACATACCACCTGATGTAAAGGCACTGTTTAGCTTGGCTTTAGTGGAATACACACACATCTGACCTGTTGTTTTAACGATGAAGGTGACTGAATGACAGGCAGTAGCTGCCTGTGGACACTCTATAAAGGCATAACTGCTCCACACAGCCTGCTGTTGGTCAAAGTGAGAAGTCCAGTGATATAAATGGACTTAATCCCCCCCCCCCCCCTTAAAAATAAATCTCTACTGTGGTAATCTGTGTCCCTCTCTCCTATTCTTCTCATCTGTTGTCTGTCATTTTCCTCTTTCTCCATATGTCACAACCGCCTCTTTCTTTTTTCCATCATTCCATACCCCTCTTTCTCTTTTCCTTCTTTCTGTCTCTTTTTGCTCCTACTCTCTTTCTTCCACCCCTTTGGCATGTATCATTGCTCAGACCCTTGTGTAAATTCAGTGAGTCCATGAATATTGTCAGGGGATTAAGTGTGTGTGTGTGTGTGTGTGTGTGTGTGTGTGTGTGTGTGTGTGTGTGTGTGTGTGTGAATAAGGCATGCAGTAAACAGCCTTTCTCCAGAGCAGCACTCAAGCAAACCTAGTTCAGTGGACTGCACTGATGTTCTGTCAACATTGTCAAGAAAGAGAGAAAAAAAATAATAATGCTTTGCCAGAGGGCGTTTGGAGAAGACCTACATTTCACAAGATATCAGTGAGATAGAGAAGGAAGAGTTAAATACTTCTGTACAACCATTCAGCAATACAGTCACTAAAGTGACTTTTCCTCACTCCAGGTGTCTTTGAGTTTTGCAACTGATGACTGGTTATATATTGAACTACCCCCTTTTCTCCCCTGCACGTTTTAACACTATTTGGCCTGTGAGATTTTTTAGATTCATCCCATCTCTAGATGATTAAGGGACCTTGTTTTGCTCTGGTGAGGGCCACTCGGGTAGCCTCAGGAACAGGTCAAAAAACAAAACATGACCTCACTGACACCGAGTGAGGACGAGAAGAGAAAGCCATGCAAGGCCACCGAAGGGGCTGACCGCAAATGAAAGAAATCCGAACCCTTTTAGTAGGGTCAGCTTTCGAATAGAACGCCATTGGCTTTCCACTCTAAGATGCTTCCAATTTTAGTAGTCGTTTTTTTTTTTTTTTCTACTCTTGCTTTCATACACGATGCCCGTTTCTTGAAAACAACATCAGGCGCTTTTTTGCTCTTGAACCACAACAAAAAGGCAAGTCTACAAAAAGGTCAAAATGCAGCCATTTTCATACCAAGGGAGTGTTGCACACAGCGCTGGTGAGCCTGTGTTAGTCCTTGGTAAAAGACTGATGTGGAGGCATGCTTTCCATAGCCCAAAACCTCCCAGCACTCTCCGCCACACCAGAGACCAAAATTGGCCCCATAATAAAGCGATGTCTGGAGGAGAAGTCTGTCTACAACAGTGGGCCTCTGCTGCTGCTGCTGCTGTTGCTGTTGCTGTTGCTGTAGCGGCTGCTGAGGTGATCTGTGCTTATTGCGTACTTTATCCTTTTACCTCCTTCCCCTCCGTCCTCCCTCCTCCCTGTAAGAACGAAGACAAGTCGGTGTGACACATTCCTCTCAAATAGACTGTGAAATCAGTGCCTGCGAGCGCGCATTTGTTCAGGAGCAGCCTGCACTAAGCGCAGCCAGGGAAGCAGACAGATGGAAAAGCTTCCTCTTATTGTTGTTTACGGCGAGGGGTATAGCAGGGCATTGGGGCGGGGGGGGGGGTTCATGAGAGTTAGAGAAGGCCGCAGATTTCTGATTAGGTGTGTGCATTTATGCATGTGTGTCTGTGTGTTTGAAATGGTGTGTGGGTGTTTGCATGTTGTATCTGCTGCGTGTGTCTGTGTGTGTCTGCGTGCACGTGAGCATGTCTGTGTGAGCGTGTGTGTGTGTGTGTGTGTGTGTGTGTGTGTGTGTGTGTGTTCTGTTGAGTTAGCTGCTAGACGAAGGAAGTGTGTGCTCAGTGCGTGAGTGGATTTAAGAGCTGCACTGGTAATGGTGGCTGTAATTACCTCCTCTGTTTTTCTTTGGATCCTTGTTGTATGTTGTAGACCATGAAAAGGAACAAGATGGGCAACCTTCCTCATATTGTTGTGTACAGGGGGTACGGTAAGGGGTATGGTAAGGGATACGGCAAGGGGGGGGGGCTGGGGGGGCGCGTATATGATAGTTGGGAAAGGCCACAGATTTCAGTTTGGGTGAATTAGACGAATCACAGCCTTCGCCTGCATTTCCTCCAGCTCTTTCCGCTCTCAGATTCAGCAGTTGTTTCGTCTGCTTTCATTATTTACGTTTGTACGTTTCTCTTTTTTCCTTCTGTTTTTTTTCTTTTCTTCCTTACCTCTTTCCTTCTTTCATTTTTAACGTGAGTGACATTTTCCCTTACCGTGTTGTTGTCATGGCACGGGAACACATGACGGCACAATGCAACACGGCTGCTTTGCAGAGTTTAGGTGACACTTCAATTTCCACACCGTCAGTCTGGGCAGTCGCTAGGGTGCAGCATGCACAACACACACACACACACACACATATATAGGCAAATGGCACGCAAGTGTTCACTGCTCCCTTGCATGAATGCAGGAGGTGTTTGGAAGCCACAGTGAGTGTGCTTTTCTCTCACACACTTTGTACTGTAGCTGACACAACTCTTGCATGTATCTGTTGTATCTGATGCATGTGTCTGATGGTCTGGTTTTTCCCCACTACATCTTCATTGCATGCAACACACACACACACACACACACACACACACACACACACACACAGTAAGGATCCAAAGAACACAGCAGAGGTAATTACAGCCACCATTAGCAGTGCACCACCTATGTCCACTCATGCACTGAGCACACACTTCCTTCGTTTAGCAGAACCCCCCCCACACACACACACACACACATACACAAACACACACACTCACACACTGGTTCTCACGTACCCTTGGCCTCTTTGTCTGACACCTACACAGACACAGGTAAAGGGCAGGTATCCCCATCCACACAACAAAGTAGTGTCATTTCTTTGGACATACAGTTGATCTCCTTTCATCACGGCAGTGACATACAAGTGAATGGACTGACACCCTGGGAGAGAATGTTGTGAATGAAAAGAAAAAGAGAACAAAGACGATGAGACAGTCAGGGAGAAAGAGAGAGCGAGAGAGAGAAAAGGACAAAGAATAAGTGGAGACAGGGAGACAGAGCGAGAGAAAGAGAGCGAGAAAAGGAAGACTAAGTAGAGATAGAGAGAGAGAGAGAGAAAAGGAAGAATAAGTAGAGAGAGAGAGAGAGAAAAGGACAAAGAATAAGTGGAGACAGGGAGACAGAGAGAGAGAGAGAAAAGGAAGAATAAGTAGAGATAGAGAGAGAGAGAGAGAGAGAAAAGGAAGAGTAAGTAGAGAGAGAGATAGAGAGAGAGAGTGATGGCAGCAATGCTGAGTCGACAGCCCTGCTGTGCCCTGAAGTAGTCCATTAGTGGCACCTACACTTTTTCTCCCCTGGAAGCCGGCGGGTCCAAATGAAGCCAGTCACATATTCATCTCCCTGGGTGACCAGCATGCCTCCCCCACTGTAGCCGTAGGTCACTTGGCCAAACCATGACCCATGGCACTCACACACACACACACACACACCATATTCCCATTTCCAGAATCACATTTCTGGCATTTACGCCCCATTGACTTTCCTTGTAAGATTGACAAGCACACTTAAAAAAACAGCTATATTTTTTTTGTCTTATTAGTGAGGATTAGGCTTTCTTCTGTTTCTCCCGTGTCTATGAGGAAGGGTGAGTTTAACACCTAAAAAGAACACGAAGCAAACAAAAGTGCTCCCGTGTCCTTTCTTCAAATTGCATGTAAACAAAACCAGGGAACCTGTTTAATTAGACAGCACTCTGAGCAACAATGTGGCGTGCTAATTACGTTCACGGGAGAGACAAACAGACGTGATAATCGCCAAACGCGCGTCCCTAAACACAAATTAGGATCAAGCTCTCCTCATACACGGCACTGAGAGAGCGTGATCGGAGAGTTTTTTTTGGGGGGGGGGAGACAGAGAGAGGAAGAGGGGTAATGAAAGATGGAAAGAGAAAGAGAGAACAGTCAGGATGGGGGAGAGATGGAGAGGAAGATAGAGACCAAGATGGAAAGACAGAGTGATAGAGGGAGAGGGGTAGTGAAAGATAGAAAGAGAGAAAGAGAGAACAGTCAAGATGAGGAGGGAGAGAGATTAGCGGTGGCGAAAAAAGACAAAGGAATTGGGGAGATAGAGTGTACTCTGACAGAGAGTGTTCATTGAAGGATGGTGTGGTGGTGAGAGAGAGAGAGAGAGAGAGAGAGAGGGAGATGGAGGATTGGTGAGAGGGAGCAGAGCAGCACCAGCCCACACACTGTGACTCACCTGTTCCACTGTGCTGCAGAGAATATGTGGATTTTCTCTATCCATCTGAATGTGTGTGTGTGTGTGTGTGTGAGAGTGTGTGTGTGTTCTGTTGAGTTCTGCTAAACGTAGAAAGTGTGTGCTCAGTTCATGAGTGGACATTGGAGCTGCACTGGTATTTGGTGACTGTAATTACCTGTGCTGTGTTCTTTGGATCCTTACTGTAGGAAGTACACCATCAGAAGGAACACTGTGGGAGGCACTGAGTGGTAGAAATCATAATTACACACCACTTGTGTTTCCATTCTGTGAATGGTCTCTTTGGCCATTAGGGTCTAGTGGTGGCCTTTGTGGTTACTCCATATCCTCTTTTCTAAAAAACATCAACAAAACTCGTTTTCCACACAAGCCTCCTTGGTTCATTTTCTGACTGAATAAATCAGAGGCACTGTTACCATTTGCTGTAGCCAAAAGGCTGGCATGTCAATAGAAAAATAGACTGTCGTTGTCATTTCCACTGATCTTTCATCTTATTGGAGGTCAGTACAGCACCAAACTATAGTGAAGATGGTGAACGTGGTGGTGGTGGTAATATGTTGGTGAGGATGAAATTGGTAATATGATGATGGCGATGGTCATGATGTTCTCAGTGGCTATAAAACCAAACAGCAGTGGTGGTGCTGCTCTTGACTGATTGACTGCGCTGTGGCGTGCTGTGCATAGCTCTACAGATGCTTCCGAGGCTCAGCGCTGAGGTTGTGTGTTGAGACGTGTGTGAGGACAGGTGTGTGAGAGAGAGAACAGGTGTGTGAGAGGCAGGCGTGATCTCCACAGCCCCACATCCTTTAACAAGATCTCCGGCAACACAGTGGCAGCTTCTTAAGCTCTGATTCATGTTCTTTAGCACTGCCTTTACTATACACATGCGCACACACACACACACACACACACACACACACACACACACTCACTCACACACTCTTTCCCTTCTCTGGCCATCTCTGTCCATCATTCACATTTTTTTCTCTTCACTCCTATCTCTTTGTCTATCTCATTCTCTTTCCCCATTCTTGCCTGTCACTCACACTCTCTCCTCCCTTCCCTCCCTCTCTCTCTCCCTGCCTCTCTCCCTCCCCCTACTTGTCAGCTACCTGCTCTCTTGCCTCCTTTCTCTCTCTCTTTCTCTCTCTCACTATTTTCATTCCTCTCATGCAAAATTCGTGCCAGACAACAATGGAACGTTATTTGCAACCCCACAGCCCACTTTCTCTCTCACTTTCTTTTACTTTTCTTTTCTTTCTCTCTTTCTTTTTTTTTCTTCTGTCTTCCTTTTTATCTTTCTCTCACTCAGCTTGATTACATGTAATTTCTCACGGATATATAACTGAAAGAGATCTCCATTGATAGATTGAGAGAGTTGCTATGTAATGTAAGATTGGCAATAACGGCTGCTCCTGGCGAGTTCTCTTTAGAAAATACTTAATTGCTCACCCCCCCCCAATCTCACACACACACACACACACACACACACATACCCAGATCCCCTGAGCACGTATTGCAAGTGACCCCCTGATTCGACTGGGATTATCAGCAGACAGTGTGTCGGCGCACCTCAGGCTTCTCAGAATTACAAAGAGTCCAATCAGTCTTGCACAAAGACATGCTTCTTTTCAGAATCTTTTCTAGCCTCCATCACCCCTTCTTTCCATCTCAACACTCCTCCCCATTTGTATTTTGCCACCCCCCAACACACACACACACACACACACACACACACACACACGCGCACGCACACACGCACGCGCTCCCAAAAATACAACTGCTATGCCTTCATGCTTGATTGTTGATCGTCACATGATGCCTAATTTCAGGGCTCTCTGGCTCCATGGCTTGGCCCCGTCGTGTCACTTTTCATAAAGAGAGAGCTGGGCAGCGGTGGATGGATTTGCCAGCCGAGGGATCCGGTGAGCCGTCTGGCACGAGACACGCTTCTTGAGTTTAACGCCAAGCTGAAGCGGCCAAACCGACTTTATTGGTGGCTAATGCCGCCTTGCAGAACTGAGCGGAGCTTAGTGTTGCTCACTGAGTTGATCATGCCAGAGTGTGTGTGTGTGTGTGTGTGTATATCTGTGTGTGTGTGTGTGTTTGTCTTTTTGTCTGTGTCTATTTGTGTGCTTTTACTGTATGTCTGTGTGATGTGTGTGATGTATAGCTGTGTGTGTGTGTGTGTGTCTGTATCTGCATGTTGGTACCTTTGTGACTATACATGTGTTTTGTTTTGTTCATAACAACATAAGAATTTTGAGGACAGCTCCTTAACACTTGGAGGTGTGTGTGTGTGTGTCTGTTCTGCCCCTCTCTTCACCCTGCTGTGCAGCACTTCTGCCATACTCGAGTGACAAGGCAGATATCGGAACCCCATGGAGAATCACGGATTAAACCACAGTGGTTGGCACAGGGGAACAGCCCTCTAGGTTACTGAGTTCCCCCCAACTTCATGATCCGACCATTTCTACTGGATTTCAGAGGATAGACAGAGGATAACATTGACATGGAACAACCTCATTTAATGATTTAACAAGCACACATACACACTCTCTCTCTCTCTTTCTCTCTCACACACACACACACACACACACACACACACACACACACATACACACTCTCTCTCTCTCTCACACACACACACACACACTCTCTCTCTTCCCCTCTCTCTTTCACACACATACACACACACACATGCACACACACACACACACAGAAAATACGTTTCTACCTTCTAAAGTGGTTAACTGATCTCAGAATGCTCATGAAGGTTTATAGACCTTATGAAGTCATTGAAGAGTCTTTGTTGGGCCTTTGCAGGTTCCTGCCAAATTCTGTGCAGAAGCTGTTAAGATTCTCCACAGTGGTTTTCTGTTTTACTTGAGCCATAAAGATGAACAGATATCTCCAAACAACACATATCGCTTTTCGTGGCCAACAGACCTCCATCTCAGGCAAATGATTCTACTGATCGCACAGCACATTTTAACGTCAGTCGTGGTCTGTTCAGCAAAGCAGTAATAAACCTATTAGAACTGGCCAATCCTTCAAGGCATCTAGAGTTAGTTATGCCGGTATACAAAAAATATCCCCGACATAACCCAATGTAATCCACCTGACTGAGTAACAGAGTTTAGTTATGTGTATATAACGTAATGATAATGTCATAAATCAAAGCAACAAAATGACCTGACTGGGTTTTGTTGAGTGCACAAATCTTTCTTGTTTGCAGGGCACACTAGTTGCTCTATGTATTGTCCTTTGGGAATGCGTAGATATAATGTATAGATATATATTATATACAGCACTGGGACTAGTCTCCATGAGCTGCATCTGTAGATGCACTTGGCTCGCGAGTTTAGCATTGATTAGATGCTTTTGATCCACACACGCCTCCTTCTGGCCCAGGTGAACCTCGCAGGCCTCCCCTGCGCACAGCCTCCCAATCGGGGTCAGCGTTCCCGTGGGCATCCCTAAGCCAGAGGCCTTGGCCGGAGGCCCGCGGAAGCTGCACTGCCATCTTTCCCAGCAATTAGACCTGACTAGATCAATGAGGGGCCTGAACGGAAGGTCTATCCATCCGCATTTTTTGCTCCTTCCCGAGGACCTCGAGACGTGATCGGTATCTGTAGAGCACCTGCTTTGATGAAAAGCTACCCTGAATATGATTACAGTGGAAGGTCTAGGGTTATTATAGCAGGGGTAGAAATGGGAATGGGAGAGCTTTTGGAATGACTGCATCTCAGTAGGTTGATAAAGCATGACCCCCCCCCCCATTCTCTTTCCACCCCTACAAGGCATGGCCGTGGGACTTGGAGGCATACAGTGTTGGCTTACTCAGGACAGAGCCTCCTCAATCCATCAGATGCTTGGCCTGTTTCTGTGCGAAGCAGGACAGCCGCCCTGGCTGGAGCTTCGGGCTCTGGCCATCTCTCTCTTTCTTTCTTTCTTTCTTTCTTTTCTTTCTTTCTTTCTTTCTTTCTTTCTTTCTTTCTTTCTTTCTTTCTTTCTTTCTTTCTTTCTTTCTTTCTTTCTTTCTTTCTTTCTTTCTTTCTTTCTTTCTTTCTTTCTTTTCTTTCTTTCTTTCTTTCTTTCTTTCTTTCTTTCTTTCTTTTCTTTTCTTTCTTTGTCTTGCTTTTTCTCTCTTATTACACCATGGACCTCCATCCACCATGGATCTCTCTCTCTCTTTCTCACCTCTTTTCCTTCTCTCCCTCTCCTTCTCTCTTTTCGCCTGCCTTTGTCTGCCAGCATGTTTCACACCACCCCCCCACACACCCATCCACCCACCCCCGCTCCCCTCTCTCACCCCCACCCCCCACTCATTCTATCACTCACATTCTCTGTCCATCCATCCTTGCCGTCTCATTCTGCTGTCTTGCTCTGATGTTTGGCACACACCGCGGTGGCTCTGGGAGACACAAGCGGGGAACAAGTGCCCAGCTCTTGCAGCAATGATATTCAGTGATTCAGCATTGCAATGCAAGCACTCTGGCGATCTGTGCCAGGGAGTAATGGGTTTATTGAGCCTGTACTCATGCCTCATAGAGCATAAAGCATGAAATAGATTGCTCTACAAATTAGGCAAATATATAACAGTTATGTAGCATGACACCTTTTCAGCCAATGAGTAGCATCAGTGTGGTGTGACTTGGAGGTAAAATTCAAGTTCAGAAATGTAAGTAAATGTATACGAAGCACATCACCCTACACATTAAATACCAGGTAGCCAACGCTACCATCTTATATTTTTATTTAGCTGCTTCGTAGTCATGTATTGTTTTTCTGTGTGCATTATTAATTATCAAAAAGCACACGGTCTCTCTTACTCTCTAAGTGCTACGGAGCTGAAGTGGTTGTAAATGCACGGATGTCCGGTTTTTAATGAGCTATTTCTCGGATGATATTAGGCTCCAAGGTCTGTGGTCTGGAGCCCTCAGAGGGCAGATTGTGTGTTGTTTTAATGAAGCAGAGGAACAGCGTGCCTGGTTTCCTGGATATCGACGTACTTGTGTCTTATGACTTTAATTGACCCCAACTACACCCCCACGCACACACCCGCTGTCTTCCTGGACATTGTATGTACACAAACAGTCCTATATTTAGTATATCTCCACTCCGTACACACACACACACACACACACCCCTACCATGGCTCATCATTAGAAAGTGAAAAGTGGCCAGAAAACCAATAGATGGCTTTTGACTGACTGAGCAACTTCAGAAACAGCAGAGCCATTGGATTCGGGTTCTTGTGTGTCCAGGGGCTATCACTTACTGTAAGAGGAGATGCTCTCACCGGACCTTTAATGCTGTGCAGAAATTTGAATAGAAGTGGGCACCAGATGACCATGATGACCATGCCAAATCATACCCAGTATCCCCTATTCATGTGGGTTCTAAATGGTTTTCATTATTCAAAGCCTTGATTTACTGTGAATAGCCAAAATGAAATTCTAAAGGAACTGCAGGATAATTTGCAAGTAGTTTTAAAAAAGTGTAAAACTTCAGATTCTCAAACTGTGGGTCATTGAATTATTCCACTATAAATGACCTAGTGTAGGTCAGTCTGTGTGTGTGTGGTGTGTGTGTGTGTGTCTGTGTGTGTGTGTGTGTGAGAGAGAGAGAGAGAGTGTTAGACAGAATGAGAGAAAGAGAGAGATGTGTGTGAGTATGAGTATATGTGTGTGTGCTTGTGTGCACACGGTGTGTTTTTTAAACCCGTGTGTTTCATCCAGCCTATTCTTATTTCATTAGGCTGGTCTTTTTAAGTGAGCAGCACCCGTGTGGAAGTGTCAGCCACTATTGGCTTTCACGGGTCAGTCATTTATTTTTGAAAGCCCTGCGTTAAGTTATTAATAAGTGGGTGTGTAGCCTCAGATTGACATGGTTTGGGAATTAGTCTGCTCCATACAACCACAGCTATTGACAAAAATGTACTTGTGTTAGCTACTTAAAGCACTTAGTATGAGGACCTGTTTTTTAGTATCGTTTTAGTATCAAGTACTATAAAATGAATGCCAGTGAAATAGTACTCTACTTCAGTACATAACAGCCTGTTGCAATTAACTTTTTTTGTCCTAATCAAATCGGCTGAACCCATCAACTTGTTGACTTTCCAAACGAGGTCAGATATCTTCAGATAGGCAGAACAACATGATTCCCCCGACCAGCCAGACTTTGGCAGAATGATGGTGAAGAAAAATGACTCCAGTCTCTAGTATTAATATTTGATCATTAAGAAATCATTTTAATCTCATATTTTAATTAAAATTTTGACACTTCATTAAGGGCAAACCTGTAAACCTTATTAGAAATTCTGCTCAACTATTAAATCAGCTCTTACGGGTAATTTAAAAGTTTCAATCATACATTTGATATAAATCAAATAGTTGTACTTGCAATTTAATACTGTTAGCCTATATTTGTTATACATTTTCTTGAAAAAATGGTGCCAGATGATGCCAGCATATTTTTCCTTTTTCAACACCACCCACTTAAAAGTAAAAAAAAAAACACTTTGTTTTTCATTTTTCATTCATATGAATAGGAAAGACTCACGTCAATAAATTATTACTTACGCACATCAATATAAACGAGGCGTTGAGAGCCTGATGCATATGTAGGAGTCTGGATTAATGATTTCTCTCTGAGTCTTCTGCAGTCATCCTCTGGGAGAGTCTGCTACAGGACAACACACACACACACACACACACACACACACACACACACAGACATGGACTCGTGCACACTCAGACACAGACTTACACAGACTTGTGCACACACAGACACGCACACATTTACACGTTGTTACGCAACTATCATAAGTTGAGTATATAGCCCAGAAATGCTGGTCTTGTACTCAATAGCACTCGATCAGTCAATTTATACTGAGAGTAAAAGAAAGTCATCTAAACTTAGTGTGACTGCTTATGCAGAATGCTTCCATGTAAAATGCCTCTGTATAAATGTTGTGTTGGAGAAAAAATGTGCATACTAGAACTTTCTGTCACCAATGGACAATTTATATTCATCTGATTTCAACAGTCTGCGCGATTCTGGAGCCACTATAATGTTTTGTTGTATTGCCCTATTGTAAGACATTATCCTCTGATAATCTTCTGGTTGGGTTTCCGTATTTCGCTGCCTTTTTTGCTTTTTTTTATGATACGTGGATGTGGAGTGGATGTTGTTCCCCTGCTTCCTGCTTGTTGTGATATGGTTTCTTAAAATTGCAGTACTTTGCCATGCCCAGTTCCCATGGAACAAAGTAAGAAGAGAGTGAGAAAATCCTGAAATCCATATTTACTCTGTCCGTATATGGTTTTATGCCAAAGTGAATAGAGAAAAGAAGAGAAATATTTGTTTGGTCTTTAATGAGGTCTCTGTTAACCAAAACACCTGTTAGTCAGGAGCAATTAGCTTATCACAGTGTGTGGCATGTGATTACGTACTTAAAAAAAATCCCTGTTCAAATACATGGTTCTTTATCTGTTGCCTCAAAAGTTTGAAGGATTTTAACTTGTTCTTGCAAACATTTTGCATCGCCAGTGGTTACTTTGCAAGTAATTACATTCATATCCCATGGTTACCACTGACTTCACTGTAATAGTGAACCCTCCTGTGGTGGTCGTTTCAAATTTGAAAATAACAAGTCATTTTATCATTTCATGGCCTTTGCTGGATTTCAGTAAAAAACATATTCAAGTGAAAGAGCACCAGCCTCTCTAGTGTGTTTCTACAGCTGGGTCTGACGAGTCTGTCACATGGAAGACTCTGTGAGGCCCCTTGACTGGATGGTGACAGACACTGCTCACACTTGTGATGTAATGTGGTGCCGGTCTGCACGGAATATTAATTTGTATGTATCCACAAGCGCGCTAATGATGGAGATTGGAAATTAAAAATGAAAAGATATAATGAGTATTAGAGAATTAATGAACCGTGCTACAGAGGAAACTTCGTTGCCGGCACCACCACCATCA
The DNA here is from genome assembly GCA_015244755.2 of Tenualosa ilisha. Classification (NCBI taxonomy): domain Eukaryota; kingdom Metazoa; phylum Chordata; class Actinopteri; order Clupeiformes; family Clupeidae; genus Tenualosa; species Tenualosa ilisha. Next base: position 2,545,464 of record PYXC01001262.1, read on the forward strand.
CCGCGGTCGTTACTTGTTGTCGGCCTAAGCACATAGCTAATGCGGCGTTCATTCACAGACGCTGCCGTCGTCTTGATGATCTTTAACTTTGATAATGGTTCTTTGAAACATTGGGTGCTTCGTCGTAATGACAGACTGGCCAACCCGTGCCTTCAAACACGTACCTCGTAATGATGCCCGTGGATCCCATTGCCCACGCTTTCTTTTTGTGCTGCTAGAGTCTGAATCAGTAATCATTAGAGAGAGAGACAGACAGAGAGAGAGAGAGAGTCAGTCTCTTATTGTCTGCATCCCATAGCACTGAATAGACGGACCCATGATTATAGCAATGCTGACAAAGATGCTGGCCAGCTGCAATGAGTCTGTTTGGGAGAATGTACGTATTCATTCAGGGTTATGTTAACTCCTCTGGAGAGCTGTTAAAAGATGAAGGGTTATACAACTATAGGGATGGGCTGAAATCAATTTTCTCTTTCTCTCTCAATAGCAGGACCTGTGAAGGATTCCTCAGTCATATTTTTGAGGGACTCTTTTTTGACAGTCTAGAGGTCATGTTGGCCTTGGTGCTGAGTGAATCACTGTTGTTGGGCTCGTAACTGTCTGGTGAGAATGTTGTTTACAATGTAACCACAGTCCCCCCAGCATCTCTTAATAAAGAGCTTGATGGTCTGCACCCGACTGGAGATCAGAAAACGCCTGCCATAACAGCATCTCGGCACAAGCGTGCAGACTGTTGACAAGTGTGACACTTATTGTTTCGACACTTCTCTCGGAACGTGTAATTTTCCATTTGGGGGTTCAGGTACGGCCTTCTGTTCAGCATTGACACCAGAGAGATTAACCTAGCATGTGGTCTCACTGACTACTATTTGACTAGAAAAAAAAGAAAGGAGGGATGAGGCGAAATAGAAAGCAAGTAAGAGCGAGAGAGAGCGCGTGTGAGACAATTTTACAACGCAAATCCTTGAAGGTCACCCACACTCAGCTTGAGTGGTGTCGGCATCGGACACTCTGAAATACGGCGTTGCTTAAGAGGGATATTACAGGAGTTGTTGAGGAGTGACCTTGATTCGAACTGAAATTAATCTGATTGATTGAGTGTGTGAGCCGAGGACGAGCGTGACCTTCTGGCAGGCAGCGCTTGCGATTTACTTAAGATCCATGCCGCCAAAAGTGATAGACTCTTGGCAGGCATTATCACCTAAGAGAGACTCTGTATCAGATAGTCCCGAGTTGCCATCGCTCATCGTTCCTCCCTCCCCCTCGTTTCAGTATACAGGCCCAGTGGCAGTGTCTCCAGGCATATATTAGTGTATCATCACCTGGGAACACAAAGTGCTCCATTTCAATTAGGTTATTGATTCCCCCCTTTCTTGAATTGTTTGATGCTTAGCACCATGAAAAGCTCTCTGTGTAATTTAATAGATCTCATTGCTGGAGTGACTGGCTCAAGAAAAAAGAGAGAAATAGAGAGGGGTGGAGAAGAGGAGAAGAAATGTGCTGGTGGCCTTCAAAAGGACAAGGCTCTGGACTGTCTGAGTCTATTAGAAAGTCCTGAATAATTTATTCGTTGTTCAGAGGAGAGGGGAGCCAAGCTTAATGTGCATTGACAAATGAAGGCATAACAATGTTGATCTGGTGTTGTACTTTATGGCTTTGAACATTTCATTTGAGCAAGCTCATCTGTGACCTGTGTATTCATCTCTGTTCCACTAACACACTTTCAGAGGCTGTTGTCAAATGAAATAGGTCTGCATTATATATTTGAAGGCTAACAGCATTGTGCATGACACCGACAGTTTTACCAAACAGCTACTGCAACTAAAACTGCAGCCAGTGTTTGCCATTGAGTCATTGTAAGCGATGACTGGCAACAAGTGGCCTGGAAAGGCAAGGGAAATCAAATGCATTGTGAAATGCCTTGATGACTGATGAATCAGTGTGTTTGTCCAAGGGACTGCTTTTACCTTTCGGTCTAAATTCCATCGCTCTGCTCTCTGGGGCTCAGTCTCTTTTCGGCGGGGGTTCGGAAAGCCCTAATGGACAAATTAGAGCTCTAAAAATACTGCCGCGTTTTCACAGGTCACTTGAGTCCCTCCGTGTCCCACTGGAGTGCACAGAGAGCTTGTGTGACCTTGCGACGAGAGCGTGGTACCTCTTCTCACCTCTGCTAAAGGAGTGGTTGAGGGTGGTGGCTGCTGTGTATTTATTTGTGTGTGTGTGTGTGTTGGTGGTGGTGGTGGTGGGGTGACGTGTGTGTGTGTGTGTGTGTGTGTGTGTGTGTAGCAGGGTTATCACACGAGCACCCCTACCTCCTCTTCCTCCACCTGCCGTCTATCCTCTCCTGTCCTCCCCAACTCGTCTCACGCGATCACCCCTACCACCTCTTCCTCCGCCTGCCGTCTATCCTCTCCTCTCCTCTCTTCCCCTCCTGTCTCACGCGATCACCCCTAACCCCCTCTTCCTCCGCCTGCCGTCTTTCCTCTCCTGTCCTCCCCTCCCGTCTCACGCGATCACCCCTTCCCCCTCTTCCTCCGCCTGCCGTCTTTCCTCTCTTCATCTCTTTCCCGCCAGTGCTAGAGTGGCACGGGCGTGTGTCTCCTCTGGTCGGATGCTCTGCCTCTGTGCTGGAGATGGGATGAATAATAGAGAGCCTGGACAGCAGGAACCAGCTCTCTGGTGCCTGCTCCTGTGCTCCTCCTAGCCTCCTCTCAAAAGGCACAGTGCAAGAAAAGAGTGGAGCAAGGAGAATAAACATGTTCTTCCTCACCTGTGGGCCCAGTAGCCGAGCTCCCTGACTCAGCTTGACCAAAATACATTTTGAAAAATGTCAGCTTATGCTCTTTTTTTTTAAAGCAGCTATAGTTCTATATGTGAACTTGAACTTGGTGCTAAATATGTACATTTTTAGGAAGTTGAGGCTGTTCTGCTGTACATTAGGGGATTGCTGTCTGGAAGCTCCTCATACTTAAAGCAACATGTGTTTTGTTGAAATGATCCATTGACTGTGGCAGTGGCATTATAAATCCCAAAGCAGTGACCAGGTGCTCGTGCATAATTCAGGAAAATGTCCTTGTTTAAGTCCTGACCACACGAGAGGCATGTCAATGCATAACTTTTTCATGTCTCAGAAACTTGTTATTGTGCTTTGAAATCTATCAGTGTATATTGTTTCCATTTCCTGGATGTCTGTGATGAAGAATTCCTAGGCAGACCTTTATGCTGGCAAAAACTAACTTCATTCAAAGTGGTAACTTTTGTGTTCTCAGTCTGATCAGAAGTAGGAGTGGTTTTAATTGATAGTGGGGTGAGGACTCCGCAATGAGAAATAATGCCGAGAGATCATCCCGGGATTATGCCTATTACAGGTTGTGATGATTCAGTGCGTTTTTATAACGTAACCTGAGATGAATTCACGATAATGGCCCACATTACCAATGCCCTGTTTTCATTTTCATCACTAAATCCCCCTTTTATCTTCAGACTAATGACAATTTTATGGGAAACTTCATTAGTCCAGGAGATAGTAAGGGATGATAAACAGTGTTTCTGGTTAATTATTTGTGATGAACTCCTGACTCCTGCTACAGAGTGCATGTTCATGAGGTCTGTACGTTTGAGAGCTTTCAGGTGTTGCTCGGGCCATTGATTCAATCTCTGAAAAAAAATATTTTTGAATAACTACATGTCAATGATTTTCTTTTTTACCCCAAATCACCCCTGCAGGTTAGCAGCAAAAACTCCCGCATTTTCTTTGTTAATCCAGTTTCATTCAATTCATCTCTATTTTATTCATTTATTTTAATTTTTTTGTGTTTTTTGTTTGTGTTTACATTTACATGTTATTGGCCCTGGGCTCTCCTGCACAGGGCCTCTGCTGCAGAGCGTCAATGGCTGCAGGAATGATAGAAGAGAGACATGGCAGGCTGTAATGTGAAAGTCGGGCACACAAAGACGGCAATTTATTTAAGATGTAATGTGACAAGAGCTGGATGCTGGTGCTGTCAGATCAGATTGCACTTTTGTGTGTGTTTGTGTGCGTGAGAGACAGAGAGTGAAAGTGTGAGAGAGAGAATTAATGTGAGAGGGCGAGTATGTGTGTGTGTGTGCTCACATCTGGCACTGCCTAGACCTCCCCAGCTGCATCTTTAATCAGCCACCTTCAAAGTGCTGTGGAACTGGAGTGAGAGTAGAATTGGAACGGAGGGAAGGGAGTAGGGTTGCAGGGGTGGCAGTGGGATGCAGCCCGAGAGGGTACTGGTGTGTGTGTGTGTGTGTGTGTGTGTGTGTGTGTGTGTGTGTGTGTATGGAGGGGGGGTGCGTAGCACAGGGAGTCGATGGAGACATCAAGTGCACACACACACACACACACACACACACACACACACACACACACACACACACACACTAACAGCTGAGAAAGGGCCAGACTGCCTGCAGCTCCTCCTCCCTGCCCGGACCTCCGACTTCCCAGTCTCTCTCAGTCTGAGCCTGCCCTGGCATGTCCGTGTAGATTGTGTTTTGTCCTGTTTGCTCACAACACAAGCTGGCCTTTGATCCGCTGGAGGTCTATATTTATATTAATATTGACGAGGGAAAGGAACAGACTCCAGCTGCCGGTAACTGCTACCAGTAGGTTGCCACTAATGCACTGTTTTGTAGAAAAAGACAGAATCTTTTATTAACGGGCTACACTGAATTATGCATGCGGAATCCTATTAACCCATATAGGCATTTTTTCCCCTTTATTTATGGAGTATCAGCATGCCAACATGGGCTGTCGGAGGCACGTTGGTGAATGTGCCCAAGGCCTCGTATCTTGGTGTGTGTGTGTGTGTGTGTGTTTGTGTGAAACTGCATCTACAGGCTTGTGCTAAATTGGCATTGCTGCATTCCCAGATGTGAGAGAAACGTTTCAAGTTTATCATTTCAGATGTGTGTCAAATGAGTTTTAGGATAAACAAACCGATTGCTTAATGTGCACAAGTTAAGCAGAAACAAAGGCATCACATGGGCTGTTTTTTCCCCCCAAATATTTCTAGAATATGTTTTGTTGAGAATGTCTTTACATTTTTATAATCATCCTTTTTAAATTTGAATTTCAAAGCCAGCCTATGTAAACAGCCACTATATAAAGTTAAGAATGTGAATGGAATTGGATACCAAACAATTAATGAATACATTATTATATTGTTACAGTATAGACTGCACATTTGTACCACTCTACCTCAAGTACAGCCCAGATTTAGTTGCCGGAATTAGATTAAAGTGCCATCCATCCATATCTTTGTCCAGTACTGACGCTTCTAACAACTGGTGAAGAAACAAGGCAATTTATTTGACCTGATTCTGTCTGTCAAACTGGTTATCTTGTACCTCTAGACTGGCACCGCATGTATTTGAGAAAAGTGGGAGAAAAAAAAGAGGGAGAGATTGTTTTGACCTTCCCGACTTGATTTGTGTCATCTTGACAGTTACTCTGTGATTCTAAGGGCCTTTTGGATTTCTCTAGCTGGTTCTGTTGCAACATGGTGCTCATTGGCCACCATGGCCCAAATCCTAACACCCCACCCAACAACCTAATTTACTCACACACACAGCAAACAAGCAAACACACGTCCATGTTTGCACACACACACACACACACACACACACACACACACAAACTCACTCGCTCCATGGAACATTAGGACCTGGCATACCCAGACAGGGACAAGAGGACCAATCACGAGCACAGCAGCAAGGATGCGTTTGACCTTGCTGACAGTGAGGGCGTGAGTGTCACTTTGAAGAGCGCTGCTTACAGGAATTGAAAGAGGAGGCATCACGGAAGAACCCTGAGTTGATCATGGCAGCCTGTCGTTAGCGGCCCAGTCGATTGCTATTTGATTTCTCTTTTTAAGAAATAAACTCACTCACAGACTTACTGACCCCAAAAGACAGCAAACACTTTGAAAATAGTCAGACTGTATAATTGTGCAGTTACCAAGCAACCCGTCCCACAGACTAGTGGAGATAAAGAATGTGTGTGTATGGGAGAGATCAGAGGCCATGTTTTATGGCAACACTGGTGGGTGGCCAACCGGTACCATAGAATTGCTGGCAGAGGAAATATGCTCTCTCCACTCCAACACTATTTTTACTGCTGCAGCCTTTAAAACAGATAGACACACTGCATGTTTAGAAATGAGATTATTCATCCTTACTTCCTTTATCACTATACTGATTCTGCTTCTGTATTGGTTCAGGCTTAGGCTTCCTTGTCAATTTGGTGATTGGAGGATACCAATCATTCACACCAAAAGGTGCAACGTATTGGATAGGGGTGAGAGTCGAGACCTGGGTACTGTAGATCCAAGAATCTAATGCTTTGATGTACTGGAATCGTCTGCTCCGGACATCATTAATTCCTCTTATCCATGCCGACATGTTTTTGAGATCATGGGCAATTGGTCTCTCTGAAAGTAGAACTGAAATAGACAACATGGTTCTACACAGGCCTACCTTGTTCTAATAAGCTGTTATGGCCACTATATAATATAGACTACATCACTGGAACCTGTGTTGATACTGAAAGCCCATGTAGACTAACTTCTCCACTCTTAAGGAACTGACAAACGAATGGATTTGTCAGAAAAAGACTGTCTGTTCTTGAAAAAGTCAGAACAATTAGGTGGGGCGATCAATTCCACTCCTAATATCAGAGCCTTTGTATTTGTTTAATTTATTTTTCATGAATAGCTGGGTAAGTCCATATAAATCATTTCTATTGTTTTTTTTTCTTTACTTTGGATTCCTTTGGAATTCTTCTCTCTCCCCTCCTCCCTCTCCTCCTCTCTTTCTTATGGTCTTTGTCAGACGGGAACATCAAAATAGGGAAACGCTAATATGCAGTTCATTACCATCAGCAAACTCCACAAATGAGCTCTTCTAATTGTGAATATGTCATACCTGCAGTGTTAGTCAACTGACAAAAATAAGGAAAACAAAAGAGTAAGACAACAGTCAAACTTCTGCTATCAAAACTCTCACAATGTTGTGCGCTTAGGCAATCAATATCAAAGAACTGAAGCAACTAGGCCTACCCAATTTTATTTGTTGACCTTTGTGAGGGCTCAAGGTTGTTGAAGTGAGGACCCACCAAGCACAGGTTATAGGATGACTCATCCCTGTAAAGTCACAACACACAATCGCACTCATTGACTTTCAAAAGGTGGTAATAACTGCATGTCTGTGAGGCCGTAAATGTGTTTACAAACAAGTGAAAATGTATGTATAGAGTGTGAAGTTCTGTGTGTGTGTGTGTGCACGTGTTTGTGTGCTTGTGTGTTATGTATGTATGAGGTGAGTACGTTGCTGTTGCTGTGCTGTGCAGTGTATGACTAAGGCTGGAGTGAGGCAGGCATATTGTGTCGCTGAAAAGTCCAAACGCTTAGAGGAGCGAGGAGAAAAAAAGAGACTGCACTCAGAGAGTGTGGCTCCTTAATCCCAAGTGTTATCTCCTGTGCCATAATCTGCCCCTGGCACGGGCTAGATCTGGCTTGTTACCCCACAGCGGAGAGTTGATCTGGCATGGACCGCCAGGCTACAAGTCGAGAGATGGGGAGAGGGAGGGAGGGAGAGAGAGGGAAGGGAAGGAAGGATGGAGGGATGGAGGCAGGGTGGGGGTAGGGGGTGGAAGGCCAGAGCAGGGAGAATGTAATCTCCAGATTAGGGGGCCGAGACGAATTCCTGTCGCCTGCCTGACCTTGTCAAGGCAGCAGTGGAGCCAGAGTGAAATTGAGATTTCTGGCCGGTGTTTTTGTGTGTGTGCGAGTGCGTGAGTGTGCGTAAGTGTGTGTGTGTGTGTGTGTGTGTATGTGTGCCCGCGAAACAGTGTATACATACATTTTATTCTGTGTCCATGTGTGGGTGGACGGAATTTTTTGTCGGTTGAATGTTTCGACGGTCAAACCTAACAACACACTGCTTCCTCATTTCTCTTCACCGATATTGAGGTGGGAACATGCTGTTGATGCACTGCACAGAAAGCCACACATTTATCTTCTGAATAACTCTGCAATTCCACATCCATTTCACAAGGCTGGGCCATCTACAAGAAAAAAGTGATAAGACACAAAGCAGGGAGGTAACTCACACAGCAGTAGCCCCTGCAGACCATAGTCCTCCTAATTACCAACATTGGCATCACAAAAGCAAAGCATTCAGGACGAGAGAAAGAGAGAGGGAGAGAGAGAGAGGAGGAGAAGAGCGGAGGAGAGGAAGATATCCGTAGCAATTGATATGTAAATGAATATTGATGCTCGGGCATTGCATGAAATTGATTTAACACAGGGCCCTCAGATCAACATCTGTCTGAGCGGGAAGAATGGAGACAGAGGGGCTCTCCGACTGGGGCTGTCACCAACCTGAGTCTTTTAATGGATATGCAATTCATTACCACTCCAGTGGCCACGGAAAAGAAGTGAACGCATTACAACCTAGTAAACTGCATTTCCAGTAGTAACATGCCTGCGCCTCGACTCGTAAATATTTTCCTATGCTCAGCGGCTCGACCCTTGAAACCCCTGGTCGCACCGAGAGAAATACCCTCTGCAAAGAGCAGGGGATGGAAACATTGCAGATAGAGGAGGAAGGAAAGCTTAAACTGGTAGAATCTAGCAATGCCCACATCATGCTCCTCAAGTTGGGCAATATGCTAGCAGCATCAGATTCTAGGGTTTATTTCCAAGGCAGCACTCATGGTCATAAAAGATTCACACACTTTCTCGACTATAAGTCTCAATGGATAAAATGCATTAGCTGCATAAGTAAAGGCTATATGATGCACATATAGGACATCCACTTTTTGAAGACTGTCTGAAGGCATTAAGGGTATGAAGAGAACATTTCTTCAATAGTTACATTACCGTCTGTGGCAAGAGTGTGATTAAGCAAGAAGAGGAAGGAAGAGTGAAGAAAAGAAAGACTGTATGTTGAATTTGAGGGAGAGAGAGAGAGAGAGGTGCCCTCACTTTGGTTTAGCTTCAGTCAGTCCTGCTTCATGGCACCTCCTGCGGCACACCAATCCACCTGGGGCATCAGGAGCGTCTGGATGTCAGTTGTCATGGGGATGGGAATCTGGACACTGTCATGGTAAAAATATTTTTTTTCTTCCCTGTGATAAAAAAAATGAAAAGAAAGGGCTGAAAAGAAAAAAAAGAGCAAGTCTGTGACATTGCAAGCTGACAGCAGGTAACCTCTGGTATTGATCTGTGATCCTCTACAACAGAAAAGCAATTTCCAGTGGTTGGTGGTGAAAAGAGAAAAAATAAGACTTTTAATGTCATGTAATTCATGTTTTACTTACTTAGTCCTTTTATAGAAAAGTAAGACGAGGATTGATCAGAGGTCTGGAACTGACAGTCAACAGCATGTGATGTTTTTCTTGATAACATCAACCACCACGGAATGTGGAATGATTAACACCTTTTTTTGCCGGCTTTTTTTTTTTTTCAGAGGAAGGTGCTAATTGAAAGTCTGCCAGTCCACAACGAAGTTGACTTCATTTTAAAGAGCAATTATTATCTTTGCAACATTCAGATACCCTCCCTCACAACTCTTGTTTTTGAAAAAGACAGAAAGAGGGATGGGAAGGATAGCAATAGATTGATAGAAAGTTAAGATGCATCCTGGCCAAGGCCTTGCCAAGGCTTCCAAGACCTGAGTCTGCCCTTTAAACATGCCACAACAGCAGGTTTTAGAGCAGGGAAGGCGGGGTTGGGCTGTGTGTGTGTGTGTGTGTGTGTGTGGTGTGTGTGTGTGTGTGTGTGGTGTGGTGTGTGTGTGTGTGTGTGTGTGTGTGTGTGTGTGTGTGTGTGTGTGCGCGCGCAAGTGTGCCCACACTGCTGAGCACTGGCCGTTAGGTTTCTTAACCACACTTTGACAAATAGAGAGGGAGATCCGGCATGAAAGAGGGTTGGGACATTATCTTTTCTGCTTGGTTAAACTCCAAAGCGCTTGGGCGCCCGAGTCAATTTCATTAAAACGGTAGCTTGCAACATGTGAACGCGGCGTTATTTTTCTTTATCCGCATGTTCGAAGACACTGAGGCGAGGAACCATGGTAATGTTTTAGTAATGCTTAGCTCAGGAAACTGTGCATGCAATTTGTATCTCCACTTTCTCTGATGTGTAAATTTCTCCCCCAACCTGAAATAATTTACCCTGACAAAGGTATGCATTTTCTCGCCTTGATAACCTGTTTTTTTGTATAAACAGAGACATCTTTCTTTTTTTCTGTCTCTCTCACTGTTGCCACAGAAACGAAAGTAATCTCACTTAAACTATTTGAAGAAAATAAGTAAATATGCAAACAGGCCGACGCATGCACCCAGGCAAGCCGACACACACACACACACACAGACACACAATACAAACATTCACACACTTGAGTGCACTTCTTTTTGTCCTTCAAATTAGATTGGTTACCATTTGTCAAGTGGCTTGCCATGTGTGTCGGTTACTACGCGCTGCATTTTGCCACGTCAAATGCGTGCCTCCTAAACCTTCCCCCGCTACGCTCTGTAGAACTGCCCGACAGCCTCGGTGTGGCTCACAGTTCTCATTCATTTATTTTTTATTTGTCTCATTTTATTTTTCTTCTTCTGACTTATAAACAAAGAGAAGGGCACGAAGGGAATCTTTTAACCTCATGTACCGTCGAGCCTTCAAGTAGAAACCTCTGCTTTGTTTGAGGCAACAGCCTCAGATGCCTTGGGTGTGCTAAGGCCTTTGAAAGCTTATTGTCTGCACAGGCATCCAGGATCAACATCAGATAATAGCATCAAAAGAGACCTGCCTGTTAATCTCAGTCTCTTGTAATTTGGATGTCTTTATAATAGCCTGCATTGATTTAAGATTTGGGCAGTTTATGAATGTTATTGCAGTTTCATATGTATCCCTGTGTATGTTCTTTACTGATGAATCTCATAGGCAAACATAAGGCTACTCGGTTAAGAATAGAGAGAATTTTTAAAGAGAGAATCCACGATCTTTCCCTCGCAGAGCAGCACACTTATGAAACCATGACTGTGTATTTTCCTTTTTGTAATCTTGAAAACCTCTTTCTTCAGAGGCCTGTTGGACAGGCCCCACACTGTGGGCTCCAAAGACAAGAACAAGATAGTGTGTGTGAAGGAGAAAGAAAGAACTGGAGAGAAAAAGAGAGAGGGAGAGGGGGAAGAAGGAGTAAAATGAGAGGAGTTAATGATCCTCTTCCCCTCCCTAGCCCACGGCTCCAGATCTGGATGTCTTACCGGGGCCTTAATCCTTGAAATCTGCACGGCTTATGAATTTTGAACGCTGGGACCCGAGCCGCTGCCACGCGCATTTCTTCCTGCGAGCGTTTCGGTTTCAAACAGCGCCTTGGCCTGCTCACACACACACACACACACACACACACACACACACACACACACACACTTGCACACATGCATAGACACACTCTGCTCAGCGGTGCCGTCATCTAGACGAACATACCTCTCCCTACAGCCCCTAACACATCTCCTAATGTGTGTTACTATAGAGTTGGAATCAACACACATAGCAGCTGCAGGGGAAGTAGACATAACCTCATCAAATCTGATCCTGAGCTGCAGAAGGGTCAAGCAGAATCCCACGCAGAAGCTGCGGCACAGGCAGTTAGAACAGCTTAGCGATGGTTCCTGAATAGATCTGATGTAATAGCTCTCTATTGACGTCTACTGTTTTTTCCTCTCATGTTCTTCCTTCTCAGGGCTCTAATCGCTAAAATAAAAAAGGACTTGACAATGTGGATATTATATTCACTTCTCTGTTCTGTGGTACTGCTAGTACCTCAGTGCTACTGATACTTCAGCCTCAAATGAAGCACTGAATGGAGCACGGAAGAGTCAGGCTAACCTTACCTCCTTGGAGGCCAGAGCGACTGGACCGAAAAAAGAAACCCTCTCCCTGGCATGGATGTGCGGCTGTGCATAAATATTAATGTTGGCTTTTCCCTGAAAATAAAGGCGAAGAGTTTCAGTCCCTCTGGGACGTGTCAGAGTGCTACAGATAGTCCGGATTAGTCATCCCTCTGTCTTTCACCAGCGAACGTGAAATATCAAAGGCAATCTTTCATAGGAGCCCTACAGAACGATGCTGTTTGGCCACCCAGAGCTTTTCAACGCTTTTTTTTTTTTCTTTCTCTTCTTCCTCTTAGTCCTCAAGGTCCCATCCCACAGTTTTGCACATAGTCTAATTGCCTCCATTACAGACTTGCTAATGAAGGAGTTCACGTAGCGGGAAGTAGGCTGCCCAGTTCTGGCACAAGGAACAGCCTGATTTCCCCCATATGATAAACTACTTGTGTCAGAGCACTTACTACAGCCGTGGTTCCATGTGGCCTTCGCTTCACAAAATAAACGTGTCCTTATTTCAAATGGCACAGCAGTTACAGTTGTACGTACGTAGAACGAGGTTGTTTTGATGACTGGCTGACTTAACTGGAATAGATGAGTGAGAGACGGAGAAAAAAAAAATCTTTTTCATGTTGCAGTGTTTACTCTGCTGTTTAGAATGGAGGACACCTCCAAACCTTACAGCAACAGACTGCAAAGCCTGGATTCTTTTATCAGCACCAGCTTTCGCTTCAAACCCACAAGCTGCCATGTTTATACAACACATACACACCTCCATACTTCCTGACGCAAGACTTCTGAGGATAAAAAACCTGTTATTCATACAAACAAACCTCAGACAGGCTATTGAATGAAATGAATATCGATCAACACTACACTACAGTGGACATGTGTATATATTTCAAATGCAATTCGTTTTCCGATTCATCGCATACCATTTGTTTATCGTTGTCAGTATTATTATAATCGACTGTCATTTCCACAGACAAAGAGCCATCACAAATAGCTACACTCGTTCAGGGTCAGCTTTCTATGTCAATGGTTGTGTGGGTTGCTCAGTATTTCTGGCCAAACCCCAAAGCTAACACGTATAATACCTGTGTCTGGTGGGCTAAATTGGAATCTAATAACCAATGGCATGGCGTCTGACACACTGCCAGCACTTCTTATCCAATGGGTGAAAATAAAGCTCTCTGATATGATTATGAGCATGGCCAATTAAATTACAGCATGACCGAGGGAGGCTATTTCACAGTCGAATGAACAGAAGATGCAGCACTGTATCAAGCAGATTCAAGCATTTCTGCTAATCGTCGTTTGAGTGATGACATCTTTTTGTCTCCGATCACCTTTTGAGGTTGTTTGATTTTTTTTTTTTTTTTTGTGTTCTTTTGCGTGTGACTAACAATGTATTTCTCCTTTTCTCTCTCTCTTTCTCCTGTTTTCCAGAAATCGACAAAGTTCAAAAAGATGATGGAAAAGAGGACGAGAAATTTATTGACGTCGTCATCAACAAAAACATGAAGCTCGGACAAAAGGTGTTGATACCCGTCAAACAATTCCCAAAAGTAAGTTGGACATCTCATGTTCTCCCTCAGTGATCCAAGGCTACCTTTACAACCAGAGCATGTTCATTGCAGTCTGATAACCCCTTCACTACCCCTGTGGTATTAATACATTTTTTACTTCTTTCTCTACATCAAGGACTGGACTAGCTTTTGCACTGCTCTCTCTTAACTGCTTATAGTATTTTTTTTAATATATATATATATATATATATGTATTGTTGTGTTTTATAATATGTAGCTAACTTATACTTATACTCTGCCTGGAACAGAATCTGCAGAATCTGCTCTGGAAATGACACTTTTGCACTAGGGTTACCACAGCATCCATTCTACACTACTTCCACACCAAACAATTTAGTACCCTAAATGGCACACACAATATAATATAATATCATTCTTTATAATGTGTATATGTCATGTGTATGTCATATTGTGGAAGCTTAAGGATACCAGAATTTCTATCTATCTATCCATTCACAGCTAAATTTACTGCCCTTCACCTTTCAAAATATTTTTGGACCATCCGAGTGACTCAGTGACATTTGCCATGCCGTCCTCAGCCTCTGTGCTTTCATCTTTGTGTCCTCTAATGTGATCTGCGTGGCCGTCCAACTGGACTCAATCCCTCATCCAGAGCACCTGTGGCCTGTTTGATGCTTAATCTCCTCAAAGTGAAAGTCTATCCTTGACATGCTGTTCACCCATATGCACAAAGTATAGATCTTGTATCACACAGCACACATAGGATACACACACACATCGGTCTACACACACATATGCACATGTGCACACATTTACCTTCTCTCTTTTTTGCTACTCACACACACACACACACACACTCACACAGATACACTACCAACTTAATTTGAGAGAGGTAAATGAATGAACTTACACACCCATCATTACCATAGAGGTTGTCATGACCTTGATGTGTGACACACACACACACACACACACACAGACAGTATGGTGTCCATGTGTTGCTTATATATTCTCCCTGGTAGCACTCCCCTGTGGGCCTCCACAGAAAGGCGGCCTTCATTTGCCAAGGTTCATTTATTTGGAGGGTGATTTGCAGACGATGTCTTAATGGATTTCTTTGTTTGCTCGTCTGCTCACCAGCCCCCACCTCCTCCGTCTTTCTCCTGTCTTTCTTTGCTTATGTCGGTCTCGGTGCTCGAGCTATGGGGGAAAATATACAACAACAAGCAGATAAAAAGAGACATGGCTTCAGGTAGAGTAGAAGTCTCTATCAAAGAAGAAAGAGGAGAGGCGGGTGGGGAGAGACAGAGGGAAAGGAAAAAAAACATTAAATTGCTGACGGCTTTGTACATAATCTATTTTGAAGAGTTCATGTTCCCATGGCTAATTCCATGGAGCTATTTTTTAATTTAGGATATTCGGAGAGGGTGGTGGGAATATTCAGGGTGAGTTAAAGAGAGTGAGACGGGAAACGAGAAAGAGAGAGAGAGCGAATAAGTGAGAGAGAGAGAGAGAGAGAGAGAGAGAGAAAGAGAGCTTGTATTACTTGATAAGAAGTCAACTGCTCTAGTGGAGAATATTGTGCAAGCTTTACTCAATCATGCACACACTCAGAAAGCAGGGTGTTGTGTGGGACAGATCAAGTGAGATTGGGGTTGTGTGGATGAGTGAGTGAGTGACCTTGTTATGCAGGAGGGGAGACAGGCCAGAGTGAAGTGCTAATTTCAGTGGGGAAGTGCAGCACGGAGTGTTGTGGAAGTGTTGAGAGAAGTCATGAGAATGCAGCGCAGTGGCGTTCCCACTGGGAGTGTGACCCAGAGGCCAGAGACAACCACTGAGTACTCGCTCACTCTATGTCTGTGTTTTTTGTGTGTGTGTGTGTTTTTGTGTGTGTGTGGTGTGTGTGGTGTGTGTCTTTCTCTGACATTGTGCACTCGCACTGTGGTAGCATGCCTTTGGCCTACAGCCTCCATATGCCCCTCCTGGCACCCATAGCACCTCACTTGGGTTCTTCTGGACGCTATGCTAAGATGCTAAGCTACACAGTCGGCCCTCCGTGCAAGCAGGCAGACATCGGAAGGGAGTTCAGGACGAGCTGGGGGAAGGGGAAATTCTCAACCTTTGATTGCAAAGTCGATATCGACATGTCTGGAGCGAGGGATAATACACCGACCGAGAGCTCACTCTCTCACTCTCTCGACAGTGACAGCTAGCTCTTGACATTGCATCTAAGCTCCGCAATCTTCTGTGACGTCGAGAAGCCATGGCATTTCCCAAATTGGCACTTCGGCTGAGAAGGTGATACTGACGGCACGAGCCGCGCCGCTTCCGTGACAAATTAGATGACGACGTTATTGGCACATTAGCGCCTGCCATCTTATCGGGGGGTCTCAGACACCAGTGCCAACATGAGCACAACATTTACACAACCTTCACTGCATGACATGCTCTAGCCATATTATGACTTTATTTCTTCACCTCCAATAACAAAAATGGACAAAAAGGGGTAAAAAAAATTATAAAATATTTGAATTGAAGAATAATTTTGAAGAATGTGTTGTCAGTTGCACTTTTTTGTTGATGCTGAGTCTTGGTGGGAGAATTTGTTTCACTGCTGCTTGTAATATCACTCCCAATTCAGGTAGAGCAGAGGTGTGGTTTGGCAGCGCTAGCATCACCTGCACGCCCTGCCAGCTCTCAACCCCCCCACCAGCCCCACCCCCAGTCCCAGCTCCAGCCAAAGCCCCAGCCCCGGTTAAGCAGATTCGCTGTGACAGCTTTGATAAGTGGAGCTGCTAATACGCTGTTTAGAGGCCTCAGCGAACCACTGAAGGAAGACAAATTCAATTTGTTCTGTCTGACAGGTAGCAGTGGCTGGAGTGATGGCTGCAACTGCAATGGTGTCTCACACAAGTCACACAAGTCTAACCCTTGCTCCCTCGCCACCACCACCACCACCATTCAACACCCCCCCCCCTCCCCCAAACACACACACACACACACACACACACACACACACACACACACACACACACCACCACCACCAGACATTTGACTTGGGTGGCATCGGAGGGGGCAACAGCCACCTCTGGGCATCCCTGCCTGAGACGGCTCAATTCATCTTGAGAAAGTGTGGCAGATCATCAATAAGAATCAGTCAAGGCTGGCAGGTAGCGAGCAGAGGTGGAGAGTGGGAGAGAGAGAAATAAGTTTTGTAATGGCACAAAAAAACGCAACGAAAAAAGTGCCTCTGCAGACATCGTCATTCCATCAAAACAGAAACACAAGAAACTCTTCAACAAACTCCCTTTTTCCCCCTCTTCTTCAATGACAGAAGTCGGTTAACTTTCAAGCACTACATCACACAAACAGCCTACTAGATTTGCAGGTACCCTTTATATGTTATACGCTTTATATGTTAGGGTTAGTATCTCATGATCTTGAGCAGAAACACTCTTGCTCTCTTCCCTCTCTCTCTCTCTCTCTGTACCACCTTGCCCTAGGCAGTTGATAAAAGTGTTATTGGCTGAAAGTGAAGCACTGATCAAAGCCTTTTATCCAAAATGGAGGTGTGTTCATGCAAGACCCCCTCACCCGTCAAGTGCTCTCTCCGTGCCAGGTGAAAGGGGGGATGGGTGGGAATGGCAGTCAGGTGGAGGTGGAGGGTGGTCTCATCTGGAGTGGGGCTGGCAGATGGTCCTCCATAATTTAGCGGTACTTTTCAGGGATGCCACCTGAAAATGTCAGACATGCACAACAATCACTTTCACACTCCCTGATCATGAATTATGCACGCACATTTTCATAATGGTAGCGATCTTTGAAGATTAGGGAGAGACAAAAATCAAGGCACAGGGTGTCTCAGTCACTATTACAGCAGTGCACTATAAATCATTCACCCACTCTGTATATACAATATTTATAAATCACTTATGCAATGTTTATAAAACATTTATAAACTATCACTGCTCTCAGTGATTTTTATGTTATTGTAGAGTAATCATGTTAGAATTATTAACTTGAAATTCATAACAAAAATTTCATAGGTAGGCCTAAATGATTCATATTTTTTATCACTGTAATTTTTTATAATCTAATTCAGATGTCTTTTGTGTGTCTGTTTATCTACCCACCTACCCATTTAAGTAATTGCTTATTAGAAGCTTATTTTTGCTTGTTATTGCGCAAAGTGGTATCCAGTATAGTGGATATTTTTGGTTTATCTCTGTTGTGCTTGTTGAGTCTCCAAACTCCCCTCTACTTTAATTTGTGCTTGTAGCTTAAGTGCTTGTCGAGAACATGCTTGCTCTGTTTTGTCTGGAAAATGGAGGATGCTTCCAAAGCAATGACCTTCAGACAAAAGGCATTGCATCAAGCAAGCAAGAGTTTGCAAATCGCTCTGTTGACTGAGACTTTTCAGTCACTGATTGGCGTGATGCCATGAACAGAGAAGCAGAGTGATAGACAGAAGAAGGGAAATTTACAGATGAGTACAGAAAGGGAGAAATGTTCATTTTTGCATATGGATGAGGCTTGCAATGCTTTTAAGGCTTTCAAGTTTGCTTTCGTGGGCTTTGCATACTTTTACCCAACGAAAAGAAGACACCTTAGAAGCCGATTATGTCAAGCGAAGACAAAAGAAAAGTTAGCGGAGAAGCGGGGAGCTAATTTTCCAGAGTGGCTCCGTGTCAAAGGGTGGGGGTTTTGTTTCGAGCGCTTTCCCCCGCGTCACCTCCCTTTGCAATTCAGCCAGCAGAACCTGAGAGGAATAAGCCGCCCTGATACAGAGCTCCTTCTCAAAGTGTGCACATAATCGCTTGTGAACACACACACACACACACACACACACACACACACACACACACACACACACACACAAAAACTCCAAGGCAACTTGTAACACACGCACACACAGAGGGAGAGATAGTATGAGAGAGAGAATCACACAAACCCCAACATTATTTATGCATCAAACACACACACACACACACACACACAGGCATACACACACACAAATTCATTCCATGAGGAGCCATGGTCCTTAACCTCCAAATGATAGCACAGTCTCTGTCTCCCTCGTACAGCACTTCAGAATGCTTCTCATCAAGTTGCCGGGGACGACGTCTTGCTGACCTCAGCAGGATGGTGGCCCGCCTGCTCCCCCCTGAAGCCAGGCCATTGCCGTGGAGACACTTTAATGCATGCAGGAAATGATGAAAAGATGTTAGATGTGTGCCTCTCTCCCCACCCCCTTCGGTTAGGTGTGATTAATCTTTCGTTCTTCCCTCTCTCTTTTTCTTTCTCTCTTCCCTCTCTCAACCAAACCCCCACCCCATCATCGGTGTTTCCAGACTTTTTAATCATTCACATCGCCTGCACCAACTTCCTCCCCCTATCCTCTGTACTCCCTCTTTCTTTCCTCTGTTTCTGGAATTCATTCTCTCTCTCTCTCTCCTTCTCTCTGTCAACAACTACCCTTGCCAAACACACACACACACCATTTTGTACCACTGTATCACTCTTTCTCCCATCTACCTACCATTTTCTCTATGCACTGCTGATTTCCTAGGTTGAGTGTATCCCTTATGCTGCATACTTCTTTAGTTCACAACCACTTACATATCCATAAGCAAAGCATAACACAAACAAACACTGAACTCAGCAAACACACCATTGAACACTCTGTTAAATGCAGCTCATACACACACACACGCATAACATTATGGTCAGAGAGCCTTGCATTAGAAGCAGCTGGCCAGTGGCAGTCGGTTGATTTAAGGCCAAACATTAAAATGCTCCCAGTCATTTATAAGCATTATGCCCCACTTAGATTTAAGCCTCGAGGAGACTGCAGCTCTTGATCTGACTGTAAATAACTATGCTTTCAATCAAATAAATAAATACCAATGTTGAGCTAGGCATCACCGCAATATCTGGAGCTCATATGTATTTTGAGATGTTTAGCTCTACTGACAGTTGTATATTAACATTTATGCATTTAGCAGACGCTTTTATCCAAAGTGACTACTAACATGAAATTTGCTGTATTGATGAAGGTTCAGGAGTGTAATAAAAGTGCAGTGTAGAGAGAGAGAGGGAGGTGCATTGTAAGTGCATTCCTGGTATTCAGAAATTTTAAGCCAAGAGATATTCTTGGAAGAGCTGGGTTTTCAAGAATTTCTTGAAGGTGGAGAGGGTATCTATTGCCGTGGTAGCACTTGGAAAGTCATTCCACCAGCGTGGAACAACATATGAATAGTCTGTATTGAACTTTACGAGGTGATGACTGTGCTAGGCAACGTTCCTTGTAGGAGCAAAGTGGCCAGAGGGTAATGTAAGGCTTTAAGAGGGTATTAATGTTGATAGGAGCAAATCCATCGAGATGAACATGGGCAGTGTTGAACATTGTCATTTAGGAGATGTCTCATTCTTTCTTTTCCCTTGGCAGCATGTTGCTTTCTCTGACACTCGCAAACTGATTTCTGTTGCATAGAGAACAATATATACAGGAATATTTGAAGTGTGCAGAACATCTTGTAGTGTTAATTGTTTATGGGCTATCGGGGCACTGATGATCGAAAAAGTGTCAGAGAGAGAAGAGACAGACAGAGGACATATTGGATGTTCTGAATGTTTTAGTAGAGTTAAGGAAACTTGAGAATGCATTCTGCTTTTGAGGAAAGTTTAACAAGTATGAAATGTATCTTTGAGCATGAATAGCGCTAGCTCCCCCCGGATTAGGCCCTACAGATGGCAGAGTGTTTCTAAGATCGGATATTAAACAATGGGAATATTCAATCTCTCCCCACAGGCTACAGCTAAATTTGTTCAAGTGGTTCACAGACCCAATGGGAGAGCATATTTCAGCCACATTTTGCAGCTAAATTCTTTGATGAGTGCATCACTTTTTCCCTCCCTCTCTCTCGATTCCTTCTCTCTCTGTCTCCTTCTCTCACTTTCTCTTTTTCTCTTTCTTTCTCTCTCTCTCTCCTCAGTGATCATGTGGGGTCTAGCCCACTGGAAGTGCTAGTTAAGGCCACACCAATTTAAAGTGTTTGTTTTTTCTCAAATTCCTTTTTATTTTTTCCCCAATTTCCATTTTTTGGCCATCCTTGCCATTTCATGTAGTTCAGTGTGCATAGAGATTATACTGCTTGCATAGGCTACCAAAAAACACAATCCAACTTACTATGATTATGTTCCCTGAAAGTCAGCCTGCCTATGATAAAGGTCTGCTGTTTGTTATCATAAACAGTGCTGTCCCAAAACATTTCAGAACTAAGCAAGTTAGCAGAGTTTGTACCAAATAGATATTTCCCTCACTAAATATCTTGATGGTGAACAGAATTTAACCCCTTACTCTCAGGAAAGTTTGTTACGGGTGGCACTAATGGTTGTGTCTGGTTTCAATCCTATGAGCAGTTATACCCATACCACAGCTTCTGAAAGACAGTAAAGCAAAATCGTGTCATCCGCGATGAAATGTGCTATATTTTAACACGTGAAAAGCATTCATTGTGATGCTGGAAAATGGATCAGTGCATAGATCCCTGTGTCAGTGCCTCTTAAATGTTTCAATGCTGTTTCCATGAATGCTTGCAGGAATCCATGTCAATGTTTAAACAGCGTTTAAATAGGCTATCCTTACTTAGCCCACCTACCGCAACAGGCAGCTGGAGTGGTTTCAACTTCTCTCGCGCAGATAAGCACACTTACTCAATGAGGCCGAGCGCTCCCACTGCACTTTATTGTATATGCCTCTACCAGTATGTTTTATGAAAATATGAAGTATTTTCTGATCGCGAATAGTTCCATTTAGAAACAATATATTATCAGGAGGTAGGCTACTAAGTCACATGCTGAACGCAAGATTTAAATGTCGACATGCAAAAAATGGCAAATTCCGTGCAATTCTGTGTTTATAGAATTTTTCAATATATATGTCTGGATTCTGCCTGTGTTTTCCACACTGCGGAGATTGAGTTTTTTTCTTTTTTTAAATATAAATTTTTAATTAATTAATTTAATTTGATTGGTGTTGCCTGAGGCTAGCATCATGCTGTAACAATCTTAGTAGGAATATGGCAGTGAGATCACATCTCTGCTGAAACCCAGCAACACTTGTCTTCTGGGATGGAAGAGGGTGGGTGCAACTCTGTTCTCACAAAACACCCAATCACCCAGAGAGGACTCTCTCCAGCTCTTAATAATACACTTGGGCAAGAAAGAAGGGACCACGGTTGCCAAAGTTATCAATGAAAACATAAAAGAAAAGAGAAAAAAAGAATGCTTGTTCTTGTTGTGCTAGCAACTTCAAGGTCACAAATTCATTTGCAAGGCAGCGATCTCCAGAAAAACCCACTCCCTCCCTACTCTGTTGTTGCTCTGGGTAAAACTGTTCTCTTGGCAAGAAACACAAGAAGTAAGGGTGCTGGGCAAAGTCGCATTAAAAAAAGTACATGCAGAATCTGAAACAATGACCCGAGGGTGGTCAGAGATTTTCTGTACAAAGCTGGATGATTTTACAGTGATTTTATACTAACAACAGACTTTAATGAGTTTGTGCCTTGGGTAGTCTCTTATGAAAGTGTAATGCGAAGCTAGTTATGTGGGGTTAAAGGGGGCAGTATTAAATCTCAGGTTGTGCGTTTCATTTACTTTGGCTGAAGGGGGGACTCTGAGAACACTAATGCAAAAAAGACATTCATGTGGAGGACAAGGAGCAAACAGCACCTGCCTCTTCATATAATCCAGTGGGTTTCTTTCTGTCAAGGTTGTTTCTATAACATACCTTTCCAAAAAATTATAACAGCAGTTTCCCTACCACAATACTGTAGTTATTTGTTTTGTAAGGGATAGGTAACGTCTTGCAGTATTAAATACACACCAAAAATATAACCTGTGCGTTAATTCCTTGCAGTAGCACAAGATTTATAGTCAGACACCCACATTTAACAGTCCATATGGTAATCAGGTATGAGTTAAGTAAATATTATCCCAGCCATGTATTTCACAGGAACAACAGGTGTCCTCTCTTTGTAATGGAAAAAGGTCTCTCATTACTCAGGCAGTCAACATGAAAATATCAAATTTTCCTCTTCTTGTATTTTTTTTTCCGCATCACACCTTTACAGGGGTATTTAAAGTTTTATCTCCTGGAGAGTAAAATGCTATTTACGTTTGCAGGGATACTGCAACCAATCATAAGTCACCCCTACACCTTTTGTTTGTATTGGGTATGTTTCTGCACTGGAAGTAAGCGTGAGGTAAACCGTCATTTGTGATCATGTCGGTCTCACCATCTCATGTGTGTCTGCAGATTTATCCCAAACGTTTTGCTCTGACAGGCAAAATTTGCCTCAGTCAGGCGTCTCGACAACAAAGAGTGGTGGTATTCTGGTGGCATGGACATAGCCTTTCATAATGACTTCACTGGTCAGGGCCAGCAAGGAAACATTTTTTTTCCTCTGTTAGCCTTTCATTTCTCTCTCTCTCTCTTCCTCTCTCTCTCTTTTTCTCTCTCTGCCATGGTTAATTAATGGCCTAGTGGACAGATTGAGACAGCAGCATAACTCACATTTAAGAGGTACCAGTGAACAGATAAGTATGGCATCCCCTTCCTCCAGTCTCTCTTTTTCACTCTATCACACTCTCTGTTATGTCCTTCTTCTCTTTTCTCCATGTTCCTTCTTCCTTTCTTTTTTATTGGAGTATTTCTATGTCCCGTCTTTCTCACTCTCTCTGGCATTCTCTTCATCTTTTCTTATTTAGCTCCTCAAACTTTCCTCCGACAGTCAGCCCCCCCCCCATCTGTCTGTTTTCTCTTTCTGTCTTTCTCTCGCTCGCACTGACTTACAGACTCCAGTAACGCAGGTGTGATTTATTTCGCTCATGAAATCTTAAGTGGAACTTCAGAAAAGCCTCTGCTGTCTTCAGCCTTCCACTCCTTGTCTGTGAAACAAGACAGTCAGTGCTTTGTTTGACACAATCTGGTCAAGAAGGACAGATGCTGAAATGTTGCTGGCATTATGTGTAAATAAGACATAGAATTGGAATTGCATTACGCTTTGCATTACCAATTGAGATTTTTTTTTTAAAAAATGTGTGGGATGCATTGCATTATGGTTTACTGAGTTTTTTTTATCTTTAAGAATGCCTCAGGAAATGACATGCAAGTAGACTGAAGCAAACTATACTTCAGTAGACGCTTGATTGAACAAATCACTGTAGACAACTGACAATGTTTCTCTCATTAAAAGAGGTATGGAGACGGAGTTTGCTGCTAATGGTCTTTTTCATCCCAGGAACACATGCTGAGAGTTCTCATTACTTGGGGGGGGGTTAGTCTGAAACAAGCTGATTTGATTCCCTTCGTCTCGGCGGCCTCTGTTGTAGTAGTCAATCACTGTAGAAGCCAACACTTTCACCTCTTCGCTGTCTTCCTCATCCTCCTCTTCCTCTCGTTGCAGTTCAACTTTGTGGGCAAACTGCTGGGCCCACGTGGGAACTCGTTAAAACGGTTACAGGAAGACACGCTCACAAAGATGTCAATTCTCGGGAAAGGATCCATGAGAGACAAAGAGAAGGTAAACCGCCCTTCCATCTTCTGTCTTGCCATCTGTCTGTCTGCTTTCTTTGACTTGACTGTTGTCTTCCTCTCTATCCCTCTATCCCTCTCTTTTCCTGTCCTTCTCTCTTGTACTCATGCCAAACACAGTCTCTCTGGCCTTCTCGAGTGATGCCTGTGTTTTTCTCACACACATACTCGTAGTATGATACTATGTCCATGATACTCATATACTTATTTATATCCTTCTAGTTCTCTCTCTCATTCTCTCTCTTTTTCTTTCCTCTCCTGCTCTTCCGCATTCTATCTCTATTTCAGTGACTATTTCTATAAATCTTCCTCCCATACACTATCAAGTCTTATTCTCTGAGGCTGTCTGTGCTTGACCATTTTGCCATTTATATAGCATCGAGACAGAGAAGCACCGTGCGCACCCCCCACCCCAACCCCTCCCTCCTTGCCTCACCCCCTCAGTGATGGACGCAGTGGTACGATCGGCAGGGGAAGGTTAGCGATGTGATTGTGTCCTCGGCGGGGGCTTTGTCACTGGTGATTTGTCGGCCCGTTGATTGTGCCGTGCGTGCCCCGCGCTGTATGTACGCCAGGGGCGGCCCCCCGATCACCGAACGAACAAGCAGCGGAGCGCTCATGCCCCGCTCAATCAATGGGGCCCCTGATGACAGATTGCACTGCTGCATTGTGTGTGGAGGGATCGCCTGTCGCCGACAGGCTGCTGGGGTAAGCAGACGCCCTCCCTAAAAGTCCCAGAGGTGCTGACACCTCTCTCTCTAAGGGCACTCGCTCCATACGTTACCGTAATAGCGTCAGGATATGGATACTTAGACAACCTTCACTCACTCGAAATGTATCCGGATAAGAAGGAAAGGAGTTCAGTTATGCTGCAAGAGCATTGATATATGTTTATATATATATATATATATGTATCAATGCTCTTGCTGCATAAGTGAACATATAAATACAATATGTATATGTACATAAAAGAAGCACAGAATATCAAGCGAGGGAAGCCTCGTGAATACCATCCCTCCAAAAAAATGCATTAATAAAACTCAACAACGTCAATATGGCCGCCTATGCCCTGCCTTTAAGGCTTTTGAGATTTGTCAGGGTTTGTGGAGAGGAACTGAGAAGAAGAACCAAACTGGGCACGCTTGCAGCCCATATCCTGGTCAAGTCCCTTAGGTGGAAACACAGGGAGGTCAGTGAAATATTTAAGACATCAGTATAGTCGATGTTGGAGTCTGACTTCATATGTGTTGCTCTGTGTCTGCTGAGCCTCTTCTGTATGGATGATGTACACGAAACAGCATTGATCACATGTGCCAAGCCTTATGTCAGGATTTAGAAAGGCTAGGCAGATGTGAGAGAATAGTAAAGGCCACAAGCTGATATCACGGGGTTCAGAAGGCCCTGCCATGTGTTTCATCTGCCTGGGCTCTAATGCCACTAATTACCTGTGTTACCTTACTGAAGAGCTGTACTAATTAGAATCAGCAGGTTGTCTAAACGATTGGAGCAAACATGTGGCAGGACTTTTATTTTCAGGATGTCCCTGGCCAGACTAGCACTGCCATATTACGTCAGTGTACTCTCCAAAGGCTTTGGTTTCCCCAACTAGATTTTCTAGCAACCAATCAGCAAACAGAAAGGGAAGGCAGAACCAATAGGTTTAAAGTTAGACAAAGCGTACAGCCATTGTGTAGTAAATGTGTGCCTAGTGAGAGAGTCCAGACTCTTTGCACAAAGTGAGGTGAAGTGAAAGAGTCTGGTCCACCAGGCTAGGATGTCGGGCCTCTGATAAAGAGAGTGGCGAAGCTGGAGGGGAAGGATGGGAAGAACAGAAGGGTGCAATGCATGCAATGAAATATGGGATCCATATTACACATCACCAAGGCCTCTGTGTGATGTGTATATAAATAACTTGCCTTGCCTTGCCTATCCGCTGTGGGTAAGAAAACTCAGTTTTAGTTGCGTTATCCTTGCCCCCATTAGTCAGCGTTAGCTGCCGCTTCGCTACTTGGTCTATGTTGTACCAAATTTTCTCAAGAACAGTTGGTCGAGAAGCATAACTGAATACTGGCATCACTCTCTCTCTTTTTCTTTGTCGCTTTCTCTCAAATTTAAAACTATAATGACAAGTAGTTAGAGATTTGTATTGCCAAACCAATGCTACATAAAGGCTTCAGAACATTAGTAAGCATACAAACACAAGAATCTCTCTCTCTCTCTCTCTCTTTCTGTCCCTCCCTCTGATTCAGGGCTCATTTCCTCTCTTGTGACTTACGTCCTATGGTGAGAGAGGGGCTCTTGACTGTGTGGTTCTCTCTGGGTGGCAGACAATCCCCGAGCATCTCTGCTGGGGCTGTGACTCACGCTCCACTCCTCCTGCTCCCTCCATGTGACCCTCCTCCTGCTCCCCTCCTCATGCCCCCCCCCCCCCTGTTCTTTGTGTGCCACTCCTGATGCTCCATGGCTCGGCCACATTAAACTCCTCTCTCTGACTTCTCCGCTGCACTGTCAGGCAGAAAAAGCTCTATTGTTTTAAATAAACATCTTGCTTACACTCTCTCTCTCTCTCTGCTCTCGCCCTCCCTCTCTCTCTCTCTCTCTCTCTCTCTCTCTGCCTCACCCCACTAACACTAAATGAGACAAGCTTTGCTTATATCTGTTTTTGGTTACAGTATTAATAAAAAATGAATGAAAAAGAGTAAAAGATACAAAAGAAACCTATATGAACTTATTAAATAAATAAATAAATAAGATCTAAGCCTAGATTGGAAAGGAAACTTAAACGAATATAAAATAACATTAAAAAGATATTGTCAACATGCTACCATGAACTGTGCCACATTATCAAGGGTCACTCACTTCCTCGTTTTATGACAGTCTGACACGTGTTGTGCGGCTAAAGTAATCCAGTGTCTGTGCTCTCCCAATAGATATGGGAGTTTCTCTTCTTTTCCTAATATTTGAAATTGA